>CM065468.1:8075240-8675240 GCA_032872505.1 Leptopilina syphax
GTCTGTATCACTCGACGGAATTAGAGAAGGAGTTTTTCAAAATTTCTGACTCATCATTTTTAAAGAATCCTCTCTCTGTATATTTTGTCGGAGAAAAAGACATTAAAGAACAAAAAATTCTTTTAAAAAAAAGGCAAACTTTAGTGGATCAGAAAGAAAGTCGTAAGCCAGGAAGATGTATAATTGCGTAATAAATCCTGATTCTCCGATTCGCAACCCATTTCCCGTCTGCGGGGGCGACGATTGGACGCTGTTAAATTGAAGCGTAGGTGCACACACACCGCGTGTTGGTAATACCTGTGTATAACCTGTGTACAGGGTGCGTCCATTGGTTCGGGTGTGAAAGTCGGAAGATGATGCTCTCTCTCTCTTTCGTATATGTGTGTTTTACTGGCATAAAAGCGGCACCCGTTTCAGTTATACTAAATGACCCAATAACATGCTTCTTATTTGTTACATAAAACCTACACTTTACAACACGTGTTTAATGTATATCTTTCTTTTACTTTATCTCTTTGTGATGTTGACTTTTCGTTACATCTTACTTTTCGTGCAGAAAAAAAAAGCCCACGTTCTTTTCGTATTCTTGTCGTAAAATTATCTTCAGATCGCGTACAGTATTCTTCAGTGCTGAGATCATTGACCTTTGGTTTCAAAATAAACAATAATCGATTGTTTGCTGGAAAAATTGGTTGAATCATTTAATCAAGTGGTTACAATCACAAATTAGCTATTAGTTTTGATGATGATAACAATCTGGATCGAATTGATGATACCGAATTGGATCATCAAATTTAGACCAAATATAGGATAAAACCTAGAATCAAACCTAGGATCGAACCTAGGATCAAATCTAGGATCGAACCTAGGATCAAACCTAGGATCAAACCTAGGATCAAACCTAGGATCAAACCTAGGATCAAACCTAGGATCAAACTAATACCATATTGGATCAAATTAACACCAAATTGTACCGAATTGATACCAAACTATATACTTGATTAAAGTGATTTTATCAGAAGGTGATTTTAGTTGAACGAAACAAATATTTGACGATTTTATTCCGTCCATAAAATTCAGAGTTGTGTATACGATTTTCTAGATTTTGTAGGTATAATATAGCAAATGGCGAAAAAAAAGAATATACGCTTCATAAATTTTCTTTATCTTGTCTAGTAAGGTGGAAAGCTCCACATGTGGTAATTAACGCTCGTTAATTGTCGGTACGTGCGGATAAAGTATATTGAATTAATAGTGGAAGTTGCGTTGGTTGTCGTGTGTGTGTTTTAATACACCTTTTGCCATATACACAAGACTGCGATTCATGCAACTGATTCAGACATCAGTTACGCACGATTGAACTCACATGAGAGTGTTTTCGTATTGAAAATGACAGCCACTCGTCGCTTCATTTCCAAGTCCGATAAATCTTCTTTTACTACATTCATACATGTATTACTGTGACGAGAATTAGCTTCAACTTCTCTACCTGCACTTTATACAACCATTAAACCTATAGTCGTTTTTTTAAGCACCTAATTTTATTGCTATTAAGTACCAATAATTTGTTATTGACAATAAAATTAGCCTTTGAGAAATAACAATAAAATTATTTTGTTTACTACAAAAAGAAGGGTCTTAAAATACAAAGTTACTGTTATATTTTGACACAAATGTTTTTTTTATTGTTTTGGAAAAGGGAAGAAAATTGAAAACAGACTAGGTGGGGTCAGAGGGAAAAAAAGTAGTGACGCCGGGGAAAAAAGGCTCGCGCAGCCGCTATGCGCCTGCGCAATCCTTTTTTCCCCGGCGTCACTAGTTTTTTCCCCCCTCCTTCGAAAATCAGAACCATTATGCTAATTGTACATTGCGACTTACAAATAACACTGGTACAATAATTCTAAATTCAATGTCCGTTTAAAAATAATTCTTTCACCTTTTCGCAACAATAAATAAAAGCCATTTGTAAAATAAAATTTTTCGTCAAATTAAGATCAGAGGTTGAATGTATATAAAATGTTTGTAAAATGTCAAATTGAGCATTGAGAATTTATGATCCCGTGCACAAGAAAAAAAATTTTTTCCCCAACATTTGTTGTTATATTGAGAGACTCGCAGGTCTTTATAATATACGTATGCCCTATTAATTCGGCCTAAAAGTGAAAGTGTCGAGTTTATAAGAGAGTAATTGTATTTACAACCCGGTGTGTTATAAATTACACTAAATGTACGTGTAACACTTTATTACATTCATGTTGTGCGAGCATTAGAACGTGTATATCATAAAAGATCTTGTGGTTGTGCATGCGTCTGGAATATAATTTATAAGTTTAATTCTAATTAGACGTCATTTATTTCTACATTCAAGATTTGTGAAGAAGACAAAAGAGGTAAGTTGGGAAATAATTTTAAATGTTTTTTTTTGTTTTTTATTTTAAGTAGCAATAAGTACCATTTATGTGATTCATGGTGAATAAAAGCTAGAATCAGAGGATAATTTATTCACAAGTTGTTGCACATGCTACAACATGGGTGGTTGATATTATTTATAAACGGTTGATATCATATTATAGTTGATATATCGAGGATTAATTTTTTATAATTTAGAAAAGCTGTCAGAATCGTTAGAATTTCTATTCATTTTATTATCGAAATCATTTGCAATTGTAAAAAAAATGTTAACTTGACCTGTAATGTTGTGAAGTTAATAACCTTTGGAATAGTATTTTCTGGTGGAATCTGTACTAAAGGTCAGACATTTGATAGTATCTTTAGTATTTTTAGTATCTTTAATGCCTTTAGTATCTTTAGTATTTGTAGTATCTTTAGTTTTTAGTATCTTTAGCATCTGTAGTATTTTTATTTTTTAGTATCTTTAGTATCTTTTAGGGTAAAATAATTTTTTCAAACTTTCCTTTTCTTTTTCAGAAACTTTGTGTGAAATTATTAAGAATGTATGAATAAAAGAAGAAAATTTGAGTAGAATATGGAGAAAATTGATAATTTAGTGAAATGTTAGTTATTAGTGAATTGTGAATAATTAGAGAATGATGAATCGTGAATTTTTGGGATGTTAATAAGTGTGTACGCGTGAGTATTGGTTGAAATTCGTGTAGCACGCGATTTTAATGTGCGAGAAAGGTACTCGAACACCCACGTAGGTAGTCTGTAGACCCGTTAAAAAATACAACGCAAACGAGATGGATGAGAGGAAGTAGAAAATAAAGAAGAGGCGTAAAGATACTTGATAAGCTCTCGCCTGGGCTTCAAAGTTAATCGAATCGTGATTTAACGTCAATGAAATATACCAGAATGGCGCTAAATCATCGTTCTCGTTTCGTAATTATACCACCACACACCAGTTAATTCAAGGTCAGGGCAAATATCCCCTCATATTCATTTGACACAATTATTATTGTAGCTCAAAAAGAAAAAAAATTATTTGTTGATTATTGTTTGTTAGTTATCGAAAATTGATTTATTATTCTTTGTCAATTATAGGACATTTTTTTTATTATCCTTTGTCAATTATAGAACATGGTTTTGTTACTCTATGCCAATTATAGAACATTGTTTTATTATTCTATGCCCATTATAGAAAATTGTTCACCAAATAATTAGTTATTGACGTTTACTAAACGATTTTTTGAACTTAACAAGTCAGTAGTTAACGAATTAGTCTTTCTGACTAAAAATTAGTCAGAAAGGTTAATAAGGTTAATATCGAACTGTTAATTTCAGTAGTCAAAAGTAACAAATTTGGACTATTTTTCAATTTTCTAATGCACAGTTTTCTATATTCTTCGTTTTCTATATTCCACTATACTTTTTTAGTCCAGGCTATTCAATTTTTTCCCTGGGAATAGAATTTATGGATCATCGACCTTCGGTATCACCTCGTTTCGTTTTCTTTTTTTTCCTCTCTTTCTGCTTCATTTTCGAAGACGGGAGTCCTTTTTAGTCGCGCGATTCTCTGTGGGATCGGTTTCGATCGGTAGAAGAGACGAAGTATTCCCTTAGATTTTTGTCTTTTTTTTCTCTCTTTTCCTCCGCGAATTGGAAGATGAAGATTGTTGGTTTTGCAACGTGGCCGATGCCCCCAGGGGCGGCGCGCGGTACTTTCTGGGAACTGGTTGGCGTCGACCTCACCGGGAGCGGTGATTGCGTGGTGATTAGCCTTCCAGAATCTCTCTCTTTTTCGGACAGAGGAAAGAATAAGGAGAAAGAGTTGTGAGAAACCCAAGAGAGAGAAAACTAAATCAGGGGATGACCTCGCGTCGTCGTCAATTCTTGAATTCATTGTAGAATTGCCCTTATTTCGGAAAAAAAAATTATTTAGAAATTTGTTGTTATTCTTGGGGAAAAGAAGGGTGAAAATGGAGATAAGGGAGGAAAAAGAAGGTCAGGGGATAATTATTCGAGTTATATTAGCGGTGGTATTTATATAGTTTATTCGCCTCTTTGCGCTTGTGAGAGAACTTTCACGCCATCTAGGCCGTTTGATGATTGGCGCGAAATTCAAAAAATCGAGTATAATTCTATATTCAACTTTTTTTCTTGGGAATAAAATTAAAACCCTGAAATAATTATTTTTTTTTGAATATGAAATTAAATTTTAGGCGTAAATTGCAGAGTTGCGGGAGAAAAATTACCAATTGAGAGAAAGAGTGAAAGAGAGAAAGAGAGGGAGAATACTCTTCTTTTCCCCTCCACACCCTGTTGTTTTCAAGTTCTTTTTAATTATACCTCGCAAACTCGAAGACGCGTGTTCTTATTTCAGTCGGCATACGACTACACGCTTTGTTCAGCAATGGTATGTGGGATGATATCCACCTTATTCTCCTTCTTCCACTCCTTCTTGTATACTTATGTATATATACGTATATACGTGTGGCAAACACGTGGGATACACACATTTCAAAGCAATATAGTGTTAAGTCGTCCTCCTGCACCCACGGTTGTTACGAGCACGATGCCCCAAACAATCTGTACCCTCTGCCTCATAGAAACAGTTTGTTCATACGTGCAGCATCTTCCACCACTTTAATACGGTTGTACCCGAGGGCCTGTAAAACAGACTTTTGCAGAGGCGTAGCATTTTTCACCTATACAATCGATAAACATAAAATGAGTCAAGTTTCATTGTTTTGTTTGTGGATTGGAGGAAAAGAAAAATTATCACCATCACTATAAGTGTATCAATCTGGTTCTAAGATTCTTGTAGGTTTCAGAATCGCGTGACTATTGGCTGGCTTTTGACTCTATTTTCTACTTTCTACCCTATTTTCTACTTTTTACCCTTATTTCTACTTTCTACCCTATTTTCTACTTTTTACCCTTTTTTCCACATTTTACCCTTTTATACCCTAGCCACAATTTACCGAAAGATATTTGTCCACTGATTTACGAATTTGTCGTCAGTTTTTCGAAATTCAAAATGGCGGATCCAATATGGCGGACGAAAAACTTCAAAACTGGCCAGATTGGCTTGAAACTTGTTACCCGAAGGTTTTCGAAGTCCCTGATTACAAATCTGATAACAGTTTTTAAATAACATTTTTATTTCATAAAAATCAGAAATTTAATATAATTCTTGAAAGACGGATTATTGTAGTTATGGAATAATTTTTGATAACATCAAATTTAGTTAGATAACCTGACATTAGGTGAATTTTCATTTTGTAGTTTATTACATTTTTGAAATTTTAAATTCACGATTTTAAGAAATCGTGAATTTTTTTTTAAGCCATTCTGGATCCAACATTTTAAATTTTGAAAAACTGATTGTAAATTTTAATTAACGACCCCGAAAACAGAAGTAATAATTCATAGTTGAATTCTAGGCAAATCAGAAAAAGTCGCAAAAACGAGAAAAGTAGGGAAAAGTGACAGAGAATTTTATTGAAATTACTGCAGAAAAATATTAAATCAAAAAAATTCTGGTTGAAAGTTTGAAACTTTAAACTTTTTAACAACTTTAAACTTTTTTTGATTTTAAAAATTTTTAAAAGTAAAATTGAAAACCAAAAAATTTAATTTTTTCCTATTTCTGACAAATATAATTAAATTTCAAACGTTTTTTAAGTTAATTTGTTATTTAATAATTAAATTCGTGAAGATTTTTTTAGTGTATTTTAATTAATGATTTCGCTTTTCAAATTATAAATTTTAAAACAAAATCTTAAATGTTTTTTTTTTGTTATTTTTGACAATAATTGAATTTTTAAAGCAATTTAAGAGAATTTTTCTTGAATAATTGAATTCTGCAAAGAATATCTTTAATTTTTTTTATTTGTGACAATAATTGAATTTTTAACGGTTTGTAATTGAATTTTTTTGAATAAATCAATTTTTTTAACTTCTTAAAAACAATTGCTGTTGTCTTTAAAATTAAAAAATTTTAGATCAATGACAATGTGTAAATAAACGAATTCTTGTCACTGACAATAAATTAATTTTTAACGTAATGTAAGAGATTTTTTTTGCTAATTGAATTTTCAAAGAACTATCTTTATTTTATTTAAAATAATTATAAAATTAAATTTTTGAAAAATTTTAACTAAAAAATTCATTTTTTTAAATAGAAAAAATTTTGAATATATTTAATTGACATGTTTTCGAATAATTTAAAGTTTGTTTTAATTTTTAAAAAAATTTTTTTATTGAGATTAACTACCTTTCTTTTAAATTTTATGAAAGTTTTTGAAAATAATTAAATTTTTGGCAGACTTTGAATTTAAAAAATTATTTTACAATTAAAATTTAGAAAAAGCTGTAATTAAAGATATCACATATTTTTTGAGTTTTTTTAGGTTCAAAAAAATTCAAATTGAATCACAAAATAATGAAAGTTTAAGAGTTAGAATTAAAATTTTTGACATTATTTACTTCTGAAAAAATTAAAAATTTTAAAAATAATTGAAATTTTGATGAATTTTGAAGAGAATTGAATTATTTAAAAAGTTTTTAAAATTTTTATACTGAGATTTTTTAATTTTTATTTTTTAATGAAATTTATTGAAAAAATCTTGAAGATAATTGAATTTTACAAAAAAAAAAATTGAATTCCCAAAAATAATTAACTAAATAACTTTCAAATAATTTAAATTTCGTGAAATTTTATTTCTAAAAATAAATTTTTAAAGAAAATTGAATTTTTTCAAGTTTTATTTAAATTTCGTATACTGAAAACAGTTCTAAATGAATTTTATTTAATAAATCTTGGAGATAATTGAATTTTAAGAAGAAAAGTTAAATTCTCAGGAATTATTAACTAACAAATTAAATAATTTCCTTTCAAATAATTGAAAGTTTTTAAAATTTTATGAAAAAGAATTTAATTTTTAAAGAGAATTGAAGTTTTTTAAAAGTTTTATTTGAATTTTTTATTCTCTCTAAATTTTAAACTAGTATAAAAATGTTAACTAAATTTGAATTAGTGGCTATAGTTTTTTGCTTTTGAATTAGTAAATTCGACAGATAAATTAGTAGAAAATACTATTTATTAGTAAAATTTTTCTAATTTAAAACCAAAAGCAAAAAGACAGTTACTAATTTAAATTAATAAACATTTTTACTAATTCAATTTTAGAGGGAACTGAACATAGTTTTTAATTGATTTTATTTTATAAATCTTGATGGTGATAATTTGAATTTAAGAAAAAATTGATATTGTAATTGAAATTCAAGAGGAAAAGTCAAAATTCTATATAGATTTCAGAGAAAAATAAAAAATCAAATTTTTGTGACAAGCCTTGTAGTAAATAAAAGAAAATTTAAATTATGAAATTCTTTTTTATCAATTATCAAACTCTCTAGATTATTGTTAGAATTGAAAAAAATTTCTTTTGATCCTTTTTTTATATCTACTTGATAATTTTATTATTATTAATAATACTAATTAAAAATAACATCTTTATTGTATATTTTATTGTTTTCCTTTTATTTACGTTATTGACGCTCTGCATAAAATTAGTTTATAGTTACTAAAGAAAATTTCTAAGATCCCTGAAGTCAGCGTCGATCCTCAGCGCCGAAAATTATTATTTGAGGATTTTAGAGATGAAAATGGCACTAATTTCACCACTTTTATTTCCCTAGGGAGTTAAAAAATTTTGTAAAATTCATTTTTACCTTAAAATACCATCGAAAAGAGTATTTTTTTCTGATTTGTGAAAAAAATATTTAGGGGACTCTAGGGACGTAATTTCGAAACAATGATGATCTAAACATTCCTGATTGGAATTCCTGATTCTAATTTTAGTTTGTAATTTTGAATTGTGATTCTTGATTACGACTCTTAATTGCAATTTTGAATTGCCACTCTTAATTGATACTTTTAATTGCGACTCTTAATTGCAATTTTTAATTGCAACTCTTAATTCTGAATAGTGAATAAATTCTGAATAGTGAATAAATTCTGAATAGTGCTACTGAATTCTGATTAGTGATTCTGAATTCTGATTCTAGATTGTCACTCTGAATTTCGATTTTGAATTTCAATTCAGAACATTGCGATTTTGCATTTTGATTCTGGATTATATATAAGATTCCGTCTTCCGATTGAGATTTCGTAATATAATTCTAATTCGTAATATAATGGGAGATAGCGACATAATAGGAAATTTGGAACGAGACGTGTCTCGCAATCACTCCGCCATTGGAATGTGACGTCACGGATGCGCCAGACAGATTAGCGGGTGCGCTCGCGCACATTTGCATTTTGTCTGGCGCGTTGGACTTAGCGGATCGGATAGTGCTTTCGATGTACACACGAGCATGCCAGTCACGCGCACACCGATATTCCACATGGGAACGTCACCCATAAACTGTTTGGTCGAGGAGGGTTTTAGGTTGCCTGTTATACCCGGTGCACGTTAACCCATCGTCCCCACACCGCTGGCGATACCACTTTTTTTCCCTCCTCCTCCTCCTCTTCTTTTTCTTCTTCTTTTTTTTCATCCGTATTCGCCTCCATCACCATCATCGTTCTCTTCTTTTCTTCTTCGTCATTTTCTACTTGTTGCTCTTTTTTTTCGTGCTACCTGCATGAACCCTGGCCTCTACTCCTTTTCTTGTCCAATTGTCTCTCTCTCACACACACACATACACGTTTTGGGCTATAATCAAATAAACTGAAAATTTTTTCTCACACACCACACGTTTCGAAGATTTGGATCATTGATATGATGTCATTCTGATGTCATCGATCGGTTTTTATGCAGATGTCACGTATTTTGTCTTTTGGAATTTTTAACTATTTTGTATTTATTTCCTTACTTGATAAAAAAAATTGTTTAATTAATACAAATTGGAAATAAATTTTTTAATTAATAAGTACCATTAATACAAATTAGAAATAATACATAATTACTAATTATTGTTATCATTGATCGTTAAATTCAATGTTTTATTAAATAATCACTAATTATTAATTAATTTACAATAACAATTTACGAATTTATTATTTTAATTTACAGTATCATTCACTTTATAACTGAAAGAAAACAATTTTACATTCGTACGAGCATGAGTCATGTGTTACTCTATTCGTTTCTTTGCGTTTGTGAGAGAATTTTCACGCCGTCTAGGCGGCAATTTATAGAACTATGTTGGCGCGAAATTCAAAAAAAGAAAAATTTAATTACTAATGTATATTAGTATTAAAAATTAATAATATATAATTTAGAGTTGCTGCTGTTCAGAAAAATCAGGGAATTCAAGAAAAAATCAGGGAAACGCTAGGCAATTTTATAAAAAATACTGGAAAAATATTACACTTCTAGAATTTATGAGGAAATTTTTTATTTTGTTGTCCAGTAGTCTTTAAAAATATTGTTAAGCGCGAAATGAAGTATTTAATTTTTTATTATTATTATGTAAATTACGAAATGTTTTATTCTTAAATAAAAAATTCAATTTTTGAATAAATTGAGATTTAAAATTTTTTAAAATTCAACTTTAATAACATTCTGCAAAAACAGTTCAATTATTTTTAATACAATTTTTAATAAAATTTCTCAAAAATAATTCAATGGTTTTTAATAAATTTTTAAAAAATTTTATAAAGCAATGAAATTATTTTCAATAGAATAAATGTAATTAATTCGTCAAAGAAATGTGCAAGAATTAAATTATTTTAGTAGTTATAATAAAATTCTTTGCAGGATTTCAATTATTCTAAATATAAATTTAATTGCATTTTTTGAAAGAATTCAATAATGAATTTTAAACAATTTTACTAGAATTCTTCGTAAAAATTTAATTATTTTGGTAAATAATAAATAATTGAATTTAAAAAATTCAATTATTTTCAATATTCTACTATTTTAATAAAATTTCACAAAAGAATTTAATTATTTTCAAAAACAATAAAATTATTCTCGCAAATTCAATTATTTTTAAAAATTTTAATAAAATTTTTCGCAGTAATTCAATTATTTTCATAAATAATAAAATTCTTCTCAGAAATTGCTGAAAAAATGTAATTATTCTTAAAACTTTAATTTCAATTACTTGAAAAAATTAATTATATGTAAAAAAAATGCTTTTATTTAATTCTTTGGAAGAATTCGATTATTTACAAAAATAATAGAATTTTTCACAGGAATTCAATTATTTTCAAATATTTTCATAAAATTGTTCGACAGAAATCAATTATTTTAAATACAATTCTAATTACATTTTTTTTTTAAGTAATTCAATAAATCTTTTAGATTTTAATAAAATTCTTCACAAGAATTCAATAGTTTACGTATTAATAATTCTTCAAAAGAATTCAATCATCAATCATTAAAGATAAATAACAAAATTATTCCCGAAAATTCAATTATTTTAAGGCATTTGAATAAAATTCTTTGCAAAATTCAATTATTTTTATAAATAACAATATTCATCACATCAATTATTTTTAAAAGTAATAAATTTCTTCTTGGAAATTCAATTATTTTAAAAAATTCTAATAAAATCGTTCGCGAGAATTCAATTATTTTCATAAATAATAAAATTCATCGCAGGATTTCAATTATTTTTAATGCAACTTTAGAAAAATTGATCAAAAAATGTAATTATTCTTTAAAATTTAATTTCAATTCCTCGACAAAATCAATTATTTAAAAAAAACGTTTTTTTAAAATTCTTTTGAAGAATTCAATTTTTTTTTAAAAACTTTTCTCAATTCAATCAGAATTTTTTTAACAGATATTCAATTATTTTTAATACAATTTTAATCTAATTTCTCGAAAAAATGTATTCTTAAAAAAATTGAATTCTAAACAATTTTGTTAGGATTCGTCGAAAGAATTCAATAATTTAAAATTTTTTTGATAAAATTCTTTATGAGATTTTAAATTCACAAATCATTTAATTCTTCAATAAATTATTTATCTTTGTATCTAAATAATTGAATTCTTGAAGAATTTTCTAATAAAAATTAATTTTAATATGAATTTCAGTTAAAATTTTAGATAATAATTGAAATATTAAACTCTCTAAATTTTAATTAGTAAAAATATTATTCATTTTGAATTAGTGACTGAGTTTTTGATTTTGAATTAGCAGATTTTACTAATAAATAGTAAAAAATTTTAATTAGTAAAAATTTTAATTCTAAATTTTAATTAGTAAAAATATTATTCATTTTGAATTAGTGACTGAGTTTTTGATTTTGAATTAGCAGATTTTACTAATAAATAGTCTTTTCTATTAATTTAATAGTAAAATTTACTAATCCAAAAGCAAAAAGTCAGTCACTAATTTAAATTAGTAAAAACTTTTACTAATTCCCCTGGATTAGTAAAAACTTTTACTAATTCCCCTGAATTAGTAAAATTTTTTACTAATTCCCCTGAATTAGTAGAATTTTTTACTAATTGATTAATTTTACTAAATATGTTATTATTTATTAATTAATTCATTAATTCATTAATTCATTAATTAATTCATTAATTAATTTGACTAATTCTATGGAACGCTCACTATAGATTTTATACGAAATCATTTTCGTTAGAATAATTCTAGTAAAATTCTATGCAGAATTTTTTTCGACCAGTTTTTAAATCTTATTTAAGAGTTGAAACCATAATTACAAACTTTTCATCACCATCGAAATAAAATTAGAAAAGTTGTTTAATTTTTTGCATTCTCGCTTGAATAAGAGTGTCAGGCGTAAAGAAACGCTTTTTAGTAAGTTGAAGAATGCCGCGTGAAGTCTCCCCGGCGGTATATTAAAGTTGAGTGGGCATTAGGTGCACTTTCGCCACGAGACCATATAATGCTGATGACAACTTTACCAACTTTATTACCCATAGTTGGGGACCGTTATCGTATTCATTGGTATGTGTGTGTGTATACATGCGAGAGAGGGGCGGTACTTGACACATCACAATGGAAGAAAATCGTAAAGGTTCCAAAGGCGGCATTTCCATCTTTAAAAGCCATATACTGATATCTTTTTAACGTCGTCGTGTCTGTATATATATACAGCCACATGAATCTTAATACCAACACATGTGAACAAGATTCGTGCAAATTGTACAAGCGAATCAGCATATATACAGAGAGTGTGTGCTTTTAGATCCGATTGCTTAAAATGTTTTCTCAAAAAAGTAAACTCTCTCAAACCGGATGAGTAATGTTTGTGTGAAACCGACCCAAATGCTGTGTGTTTCTTCATTGTCAATTGTTCTTCTCCTACTCCTTCTTCTTCTTTTGATTTATTGAAATTTATTTTTATCATTTTTATTTTCATGATAATAATTATAATTTTTATTAGGCGAAAAATTATTCAATTGCAGTACAAGGTTTTGTTCTTTTCAAATTCTCTGACTTTTCCAGGTTAAAAAACAAAATTTTTCCAGATTTTTAAAACGAAAATTATTCGAAAACTTCAATAATTCAATTTAATTAAATTTTTAAATAAATATTCAATCAATATTATTTTTCCATTGGAACTAAGATTTTCAAAATTTATAATTATAATTATTATAAAAATATTATTATAAAACATGAAGAAAGCGATAACTCCGAGTCTTCGACTCGGAGTGATCGCCCTCTTCATGTTTTATAATAATTAAAACTTGCTACTTTGTTCTTTAAAAATCATTTTCATCATTACGATTATTCATTTCTGGAATATTTCACTAAAATTCTTGTAAATTTTTTTTTTTTTTAATAGATTTTGAAAAAGTTCTTTGAGAATTTTCAAATTCTAATGTTTACAATTTAATTTTATACGAAATTTTAATTATTCTGACATTTTCAAATAAAATATAATTAGAAATTATTACCTTCAACTAATTAAAAAAAAATCCATTAAACTTTTTGAAAAAAATTAACTCTACAGAATTTTTAATTAAAAGTATAAAAAGTTCAAAATTTTTAAAGATTTAAATTTGAAACCTTTTAGAAATTAATTTCTAAAAATCCATGCTATAAATACTTTTAATATTCTATCATAATCAAAAATTTTAACTGATATTCATTTTTTAATCAAATATTTATTAGAAAATTCTTCGAGAATTCAATTATTTAAGTACAAAAATAAATATTATATTAAATAATTAAATGTTTCTAAAAATTGAATTATCATAAAGAACTTTATCAACGAATTTTTAAATAAATTGAATTCTCTTGACAAACTTTAATAAAATTTTTAAGAATAATTTCATTTTTCGAGAAATTTGATGAAAATTGTATTAAAAATAATCGAAATTGTATTAAAATTTATGAAAATAATTGAATTACTGCGAAAAATTTTATTAACATTTTTAAAAGAATTAAATTTGCGGGAATAATTTTATTGTTTTTGAAAATAATAATTAAATTCTTTTGTGAAATTTTATTGAAATAGTAGACATTAAAAATAATTGAATTTCTTTGATGAATTTTTATAAAATTTTTAAGATTAATTACGTATTTCAAGAAATTCCATTAAAATTGTATTTAAAATCATTGAAATTCTACGATGAGTTTTATTATTTATGAAAATAATTGAATTATTGCGAAGAAATTTATAAAACATTTGTAACTTTTAGAATTCTTGTAAAATTTTTATTATTTAATTAATTCATTTAAAATTGAAATTTTACAAACTTTCAAATAATAACATTTTCAAGTTCATCTATTTATAAAAATTGTAAATACAAATTTTAATGGAAATTGTATTAAAAATAATTGAAATTCTGCCAAGAATTTGATTAAAATTTTTGAAAATAATTGAATTTCGGTGAAAAATTTTATTATTTATAAATATAATTGAAATTTTGACGAGAATTTTTACAAATTTTTGAACATAATTGAATTTCTGCGAAGAAAATAATTGAATTCTTTTGTGAAATTTTATTGAAATTGTAGAGATTAAAAATAATTGAATTTTGACAAATTTTTAAAATTATTTAAATTGCTGCGAAGAATTTTATTAAAATTATCTTGAAAAAAATTGAATTGTTACAAAGAATTTCATTAAAATTTTTTAAAATAATTTAGTTCTTTGAAGAAATTTAATTAAAAACGTATTCATTTGAAAATAATACTTAAATTGTAATATAAATAAATTGTAGCATAGGTTTTTAAAATAATTTAGTTTCTTTAATAAATTTTAATAATATTTATAAGAATAACTACATTTTTCGAGGAATTCCATTAAAATTGCATTAAAAATAATTGAAAGTGTGCGATAAGTTTTATTATGTATTTATGAAAATAATTTAATCTCTGTAAAAATGTTTTTATTTATGAAAATAATTGAATAATAATTTATGGAAATAATTTGTAGATAATTGAATTCCTGTGAATTTTTTATTATTTATGAAAATAATGAAATAAATTAAATATTTGCGTGGAATTTTATTAAAAAATTTTTTACCAAATTGAATTCATTTGAGAATTTTTATTAACGTTGTTTTTATATTAAAAATCATTGAAATTGAGGAAAGTCTTTGAAAAAATTTAAAATTTTGCCAAGAATTTTATTAAAATTTTTGAAAATAATTGAGTTTCTGAGAAGAATTTGACTGTTTTTAAAAATAATTGAAAATTATTTTCTGATTCTGAAAAATCATTTCGATGTCACGTGACAATTTTCTTTTTTCACTCATAAGAGTAATTTATTTTAAATCTTTGGATGCACATTTGTACATTAACTGTCGTATATTTGTGAATTTAATTTTGTGGTCGGCACTTATTGCGTTCATTATACGCACCTAATCATGAGTGCTGAAACTCGAGAGTCCGCTATATGTTTTACCTTCCTTCCTTTTTTTTACCCCATGTGGTCTAATTTGCATGTCTCACCTTGCGAATTTCTCTATCACCTCGCCTCGTGCTTTCCATTTGTTTTCTAGAGTTGTTGGGATGAAACATTTTTGCAACTTAATACGATATGCAACGAAATAAGGGTATGGGGCTTTTTTTTAGTGCGCCGACGATTTAGGATCCTATTCCAAATATCAAGACATCGTTTTCTCACGGTTGGGTATTAATTATATTTCTATCCACCGGTTTCATGTTTTGTTTCTTCACGAATACGAAACACTCAATTTATCAGACATTTATTATAAACTAAAGATCCTCGCATACACAAGGCACGAAAAAAGGGATAAAATTTATTACGGAATCTGTGTCAGTGGATAAAATACTTTTTTTCTAGCGCATGACAATTTACATGCTAAAGATTAGAAAATACCATATTGAGAATCGTTAAAATCGATTTCATCTTTGTATGGAAAGAAGAAATTTAACTTTCTACTTTTTCTTGCAATTTTAACTGATTTTTGGTTTTTTGTGCATTAAATGTCGAAAAGAGTTGAGAGACTTTCGTGGCAATTTTAGACTTCCGTTTCGCACATTACTTGTCTGTACGGATACGAGATATAAGTACAAACTGGTCGTTCAAACTTGTCGCCAGTCACAACTGTAATTTGCCATTTGTCGCGCCTTCGATTCCAAGAGGATGTCATTTTTACGAGCGACAGCCACTTGAAGAATAGCGTAAACGAAATTTCAGCTGAAAATTAACAAGCAACAGTGTCTTAACTCAACAATAATTTTTATCCTTTTTTATTAATTTCTATATTATTCCCAAGACATCTTTATTTCCTATTGTTCAAAAAGTAGAAAATTTAATTCCGAAATTTTCAAAGTATTTCTTGGAATCTTAGAAAGAAAACAAAGTTTTGCTTATACCATATAAAAATGCCATGAGGAGAATAATTTTAAATAAATAGGCTTCGCACTCATCTACTAAAACCTACTATTTACTACTTTTTTTCGTTATACTACTATTTGGGTACTTTTTTAAAATTTCAGCCACTAAAAGCTACTATTTCCGTTTTTTTAGAATTTACTTTAAATTCACTAATAATAGAAATCAAAAAACTATTCGCAAAAATTATAATCAAATTCCTTAAAACCATTCAATTATTTTCAAAAAATATTCGAAATTCAATGATTTTCATAAAACTTCGTAAAAGAATTCAATTATTTAAAAAGAAATTTACAAAATTCATCCAAAATTCAATTATTTTCATAAATATTAAATAATAAAATTTTCACAGAAATTCAATTAATTTAGAATAGCATTTACGAAAAAAATTACGAAAAAATCAATTATTTAACAAAATTTTTATACAATTCTTCAAAATAATTCAATTATTTTCACAAATAATAACATTTTTCATGGAAATTCCATTTTTTAAAATAATTTTTGGTAAAATTCTAAGCAGGAATTCAATTATTTTCATTAAAACTAAAACTCATCGAAGAATTTCAATTATTTTTAATACTATTTCAAATTAATTAATCGAAAATTAAATTATTTTCACAAATAAAATTTTCCATAAGAATTTATTTAAAACAAATTTTCAAATTTTTCAAATTTTTTTATTTATTATATTTCGAAAAAATTTATTATTTAAAACAATGTTTATAAAATCCTTATGAAAAATTCAATTATTTTCAAAAATAACAATATTATTCCCGAAAATTCAATTCTTTTCCAAAATTAAAAAAAAAATTTTCGCAATAATTCAATTATTTTCATAAATAATAAAATTATTCTCAGGAATTCAATTATTTTTTAAAATTTTTATAAAATTCTTAGCAACTATTCTATTATTTTCATGAATAATAAAATTCTTTGCAGGATTTCAATTATTTTTAATACAAATTTACATGAATTGCTAAAAAAAAATGGTAATTATTCTTAAAAATTTAATTTCAATTCATCGAAAAAATTAATAATTTAAAAAAATGTTTTTGAAATTCTTTGAAAGAATTCGATTATTTACGTAAATAATTTTACGAAAGAATTCAATAATGTCGATAAATAACAAAATTATTCCCGAAAATTCAATTATTTAGAGAGATTTTTATAACATTTTTTGCAAAATTCAATTATTTTCATACAATTAATTAATTAATTTAAATTCTTGTGAAATTTCTTACATTTTTAAATCGGTATTTAATTAATTATTAAATATTATGAATTTATATTAGAAGAAATTTAGTTAAAAACACTAAAATTAATTGAATTTTGAAGAAGTTAGAAATGTTTACAGAAATTCAATTATTTTCAGAAGTAACAAAATTCATCACAAAAATTCAATTATATTCAACAATTTTTTTAATTTCTTTTCCAAATTTTCAATTATCTTCATAAATAATAAAATTTTTCTTCAAAATTCAATTACTATCAAAAATTTTAATTGAATTCTTTGTAAAATTTAATTATTTTTAAACACTTTTCGCAATTCAATGCTTTTCAATATTTACTCTTTTCATAAAATTTCCAAACAGAATTCAATTATTTAAAAATATCTTATAAAAATCATCGTAAGTATTCAATTATTTTTATGAACAATAAAAATTTCTCAGAAATTCAATTATTTAAATTAAAATTTGCATAAATTCGCAAGAATTAAATTATTTTTATAAATATTTAAATTCTTTCCTGAATAATAAAATTCGTTGGAGGAATTGTATTTATTAGCAGGATAAGAAAGTTGTAAATCATATTTTTGATGAAAATTAGGGAAACTTCAGGAAAATAGGAAATATGGAATAGAATTTTTGTCAGTTTTGTGAAGTGTCTAAAACGAGTTTATTTTTGTCATCAAGTTTAATTTTCCGATGGCTATTTTTTATTACTTTTTTTAGTTTGAAAGCTACTTTTTGCTACTTTTCTAAAATTAATTATTGAGTGCGAAGTCTGTAAATATAAAAATAAAAATATTTGCCTCTAAGAAAAAAAATCGTTTTTATTTGTTTCGAATAAATTTTATTCAGCTTGAATAATTCCATTTGTTTCGAAAAATTTTATTTGAAACAATTAAATTTTACTCGATTCGAATAAATTTTACTTGGTTTGAATAAATTTCACTTAATTCGGATAATTTCCATTCGATTCGAATAAATTTTACTTGATTCGGATAAATTCCATTCGATTCAAATAAATTTTACTTGATTCGAAAAATTTTTACTCGATTATAATAAATTTCCGTTGATTCGAATAAATTTCACTTGATTCGAATAAATTGAAATATACGATTCGAATAAACTTGCAATTGAATTGAAATAAATTATTAAATCTGCACTTTTTTTCTTCAACATATTAACATAAATAAAAATTGAAGCGTCATTCCATATTACCCACCCACGTGTATAAATTCATTAACGAACTATCCGCTGTCATCTTACGATTTGATTTAACGATTACGTCCTGTCAGCATCGGATATGATTAACACTTATTCGCCCGATAAAAATAGCCGAGACGCTGAAAGCATCAGTGGCACAAATCTATACGGAGTAAGTAACTTTGATGCTTTATTACACGCGTTGTCCTTTCAGAAAAAGAAGCAGGACCTTCAAGCACTAACGATTAACGTTCGTCATACCGGTCAATGATCGTAAAAGAAAAAAAACATCTTTCCCTGCAAAAACATACAGTCAACATTTTACATTATACATTCACTATTTTCTATTTTTAAACAAATATACCAATAAATTCAGAATATTTCAAAGAACAATTTTTGCGATGAAAAAGAAAATTTGTTCTAATATAAATAATTTTTTGCCAAAAGGGAGCTGAAAGTACAATTTATGTTTTTTTATTTACTGATAATGAAAATTAACAGAATTTGATATCATTTTATTATTTTTCTTTCATATAATAATTATTAATCAATCTTTTACGTCCGAGAAATATTAATTGTAGATGAAGAAAAATAAATAAAAACAAAAGGTTAGTGGTGTTAGGCAATTTTTGATATAGTGGTAGAAAAAAGTTAGAAGACAAATTAAGGATTAGTAGAAGTATAGTAAATTTTTTTTTATTATTGTTAATATATTGTCATCGGGTGTCTCGATTGTTTTTTTTTCTTCTGCGAGTGAAAAAGCCATTGAAGTGTGTGATTTACCGATCATTGAACCCACCTGGTCCCAACAATCGCAGGGAATCAAAGTTGTCGGTGGTCAGGCACGATCTACTCCACCCACGATCGTATGGAATTGTATGAAAGAGAACTGCTTTACACTCGCACATGTTCATCTCATAATATACTATAAAGATTTACTAGAAATCACTTTCATTTCTCACCTGCGATTGAAAAAATTTTCTACCCGTATATAAAGTCAATTACAACTAATAGAATTAACCGGAAAATCGTAGGTTTTGATTTATTTTATGTATTTATTTTCTGTGTAATTCTTTGGTATTCATTTTGTATTTTTGTGTCTATTTTGTTTTTTTGTATTTGTTTCGTATTTTTTTAATTATCTCGTGTTTTTTTTATTTATTTGTGTGTACTTTGTATTTTTGTATTTATTGTGTACTTTTTGTAGTTATTTTGTTCTTATTTTTGTGCTTTTTGTATTTATTTGGTATTTTTGTATTTATTTGGTATTTTTGTATTTATTTTGTACTTTTGTATTTATTTTGTACTTTTGTACTTATTTTGCATATTTTCGTATTTATTTTGTTCATATTTATAATTATTTTTGTGTATTTTCGTAATTATTTTGTGTTCGTTTGCATTTATTTTACGTTCATTCACATTTTTTCGTGTTTTTTTTGTATTTATTTTGTATTTATCTGTATTTGAATGTATTTGTACATATTTATACGTACTTAAAATATTTCTACGTATTTATATGTGTACTCGTGGATATTTTTATAATTTTACGTTTTTAATTTTTTAGAAATGTTATTTATTACTCTTTGTTCGATTCTTTATCCACACGTTCTTTGTATACAACATGGAAATTCAATTCTTCTTTTTTTTCATTAAATAGACATTGATTTAAAACCTATACAATTTTGCATGAAGATTCCCTTAAATTTTTGAACAAAATAAATTTTTTAAATACAAAATCAATTTAAAAATACAAATTGAATTCAAAAAGAAGAAATGAATTAAAAAATTGTCTTGGTTTTGTTTGTTGGACTGTTGTTAAAAAATTAATTCAGAAATAAAATACCAATTCAGAAATACAAAATGAATTCAAAAATAAAAAATAAATTCAGAAATAAAAAAAGAATTTAAAAATACCAAAGGAATATTCAAAAATACGAAATGAATTTAAAAATACCAAAAGAATTAAAAAATACGAAACGAATCCAAAAAGAATAAATAAAACTAAATTCAAAAATTCGAAATAATTATTTTTTTCTTTAATACTTTAAAAAAATTTTCTTCTTCTAATAATTCCGGACGCTACTGAGTTACGTTGACATAAATATTACAGCCACAGCTGTGTTTGATATGAGATGAAAAAGCAAAAAAAAAAAAAAATTCAGATATGATTTTCCATGTATACGACATTTATTGTGTCATAGTTTGTCATTATGGTACAAATAGAGAAAAATCCCATTGTCTAGATGATGGAAAAAATTGTCCGTGGTCGGGAAACACTACTCTAGGTCTAGGCGGATTAGAATTGTAAGTTTTCTCTTATCAAATTGCTTGACATTTACAACAAAACATGTACACTCATTCCTGATACCGTGCCTTCATGTTTCGATAGAAATAATATTTTATTCACTATTTTCAGTGAGTTGATTCTCGATTCAAGTTTTCATTGATAACTAACATGCGCGCGTAGATTAAAAAATATAAAAAGGTAAAAAATAAGAAAAAAGAGAAACAAATAAAAATGAAAGGAGAAGATTAAAAAAAGAGGAATAAAATAATTAAATAAATAAACTAATAAAGAGAGAAATGAAACAAATTGAATAAGGAAAATAAAAAAAATAAATAAAAATTTAAATGAAGAAAATAAAAAAGAAGGAATAGGAATAATTAAATATAGAAAATAGAACAGAAGAGAAAGAATAAAAATTAAATTTAAAAAGTGAAAAAGAAGAGAAATAACACAAACTAAATAAAAAAAGTGAAAGAGAAGAGAAAGAAAACAAATTAAAAAAATTAAAATTAAATAAAAAAAAGAAAATAAAAATAATAAAAAATAGGAAAAAAAGAAATAAAAAAATAGGAAAATAAAAAAGAAATAAAATCGTTTTAAAAGTAAAAAGAATTAAAAAGAGTAAACAAGTAAATAGTAATTAAAAATACTATTGTTTAAAAAAAAGATAACAATTATTTAAAATAATAAAAAAACACTGCTCTTTAAACGAAATTAAAAATGCAAAAAAAAAGTGAATAATTTTTGAAGAGAAAAAAGCATATCCTTTATAGAGTGGATTTTACCTTGCGGTGGTAGTATTATTACAAATTGATTTGCGATATTTTATTCAATTATCATTATTTTTCGCTCGTCATTGAAGGGAATACGTGTAGGCGTAGAGCGAATCGTGAGCCACAGGCTGCGCATTCATTGAAGAGTACTTTATGTTCACACAAACACGGGACATTCATTCCGGGCGCATGGTTCAGTCATTACATGTGTATCGTTTATGAATGAACGCATCGTTTACTGTGTACATGAACCCCAATTGAGAGAATTGCAATTTAGAATAAGGTGAATGAAATAGGCGCGCACTTATTTCTTTTCATTTTCTTCTTTTTCCATTCGGAAGCATTTTTATTAAAATATCAATCAAAGGAAAAAGGAATTTTTTTTTCAATTTAAATTCTTTTATTTTTCTATTTAAAGTAATATGATCTGAAAAACAAATTTTTTTCTTTTTTAATTTAAATTCTTGTTTTTTTTGGTTTAAATTTTACTACTAATTTTAAAAATTAGTAGAAATTAAATTAATCAGGCTTTCTTCTTTTTCAATTTAAATTATTGTTCTTCTATTTCAAATATTACTGAAAATTAGTTGAAATTAAATTAATTGGAAATAAAATAAATGAAAAAAAATTAACTAAATCGATTTATTTTTAACTAAATAAATTTTTTTTCCAATTTAAATTATCACATACACAGCTTTTCAACTAATGTAAATTTTTCCATCAATCTCCATTGTTTAGAGCACTCCTCCTATTTTTATATAAATAAAAACTGATTTCTAAATTGAATTAAATTTATTCATTTATTCTACTCGTAATCTGTAAAATTGCGGTATACAATGGGAAGTAAACAAAGTGTAGCAGTATTTATTGGAAAAAAATTACCATTAAATGTATACTGTATCATTCAATATTTTTCAAATACAAGTTGCAATAAATCGATAGTGTGCACTCTATTTTTATCATTACGGGACTTCTATACCAGGAATCATAGTTTATAACCCAATGGACCAGATACGGTACAGAAATGATCATTAGAATATCTCGTATGTTAATGAATGTCTCTTATCTTACAATTGACAAAGTAATAAATTCCTAACCGCGTGTAAATGTCATTAAACGTGAACCCATTTGTGTCGCTAATAAACACGTGCGTACGTTTTAATTTACGTCGCTGGCATTTTAAATTCGATATACACCAAAAAGCGTGGTGGCGAACGAATTTTTCCAAATAGTTCGCAATGTGAAAAGAATTTAATTTATTTTTACATTTTTATTTTTATTTCTTTAATTATTTAACACTGATATTTTTTTAGATAATAAAAATAATCTTTTTTTTTTAGTTTTATAATAAATTATTTCTGGCTATTCCAAAGTTTATTATTCACATTATTCAAAGAATCAAGTAACTGAAATGGCAAAAAGGTGAATTTTTTTTCTTATGTTTGGGAATTTTTTTAATTAATTGGAAATTAAATTAATCAAATCTTCTTCTTTTTAATTTAAATTCGTGTCTTTTTATTTAATTCCTACTGAAAATTAATAGAATCTTCATTAATTGGAAATTAAATGAATCAACAAAAAAGTTAAACAAAAAAATCAATTTTCTTTTTTTTCAATTTAAATTGTTTTTTAATTTAAATTTTACTGAAAAAAATATAAATTAATAAAACATAGAATTTAATTAATTGGAAATTAAATTAATTAAATTTTCTTCTCTTTCAATTTAAATTCGTGTTTTTTTATTTAAATTTTACTGAAAATTAATAGAAATTTAATTAACTGGAAATTCAATTAATCAAATTTTCTTATTTTTCAATTCTAATTCGTGATTTTTTAATTAAATTTTACTGAAAATTAGTAAAAATTTAATTAATTGGAAATAAAATAAATAAACAAAAAAACTAACCAGAAAAAAACAATTTTCTTCTTTTTCAATTTAAATTGTCTTTTCAATTTAAATTTGACTGAAAATTAGTAAAAAAATTATTACTAGGAAATTAAATTAATTAAAAAAATCAAATTTTCTTCTGTTTCAATTTTAATTATTGTTTTCTTTAATTTAAATTTGACTGAAAATTAGTAAAAATATCATTAATTGGAATTGAAATTTATCAATTTTTTTTCAATTCAAAATTCTTGTTTTTTAAGTTTAAATTTTACTAAAAATTAATAGAAATTTACTTAATTCGAAATAAAGTGAATCAGTAAAAAAATTAAGCGGAAAATATCAATCTTCTTCTTCTTCAATTTAAATTCGAGTTTTTTATATAAATTTTACTAAAAAATTAATAGAAATTTAATTAATTGTAAATAAAATGAATAAACAAAATAATTAACAAGAACAAATCAATTTTCTTCTTTTTCAATTTAAATTGTTTTTTTAAATTTAAATTTTACTGAAAATTAGTAGATTTTTGAATGATTGGAAATTTAATTTATCAAATTTTTTTCTTTTCAATTTAAATTCGTGTTTTTTAATTTAAATTTAACTGAAAATTAGTAGAAATTTTAATTAATTGGAAATAAAATGTATAAACAAAAAAATTAACCAAAAAAAATCAATTTTATTAATTATTATTTTATCAATTTATTACAACAAAAATCAAGTTGCTTCTTTTTTAATTAACAATATTTTTTTAATTTAAATTTTACTAAAATTTTTTTCTATTGTTTTTATTTATTTATTTATTTAGTTTTTATTTATTGGAAATTTAATTAATAAAAAAAAATTAAATTTTCTTTAGTTTAATTTTGAATTGTTTCTTTTTAATTTAAATTTTACTGCAAATTAGTAAAAATTTTATTAATTTGGAAATTTAATTTATCAAATTTTCTTGTTTTTCAATTTAAATTCGTGTTTTTTATTAAAATTTAACTGAAAATTAGTAGAAATTTAATTAATTGGAAGTAAAATGAATAAACAAAAAAATTAATCAGAAAAAATCAATTTTCTTCTTTTTCGATTTAAATTGTTTTTTTAATTTAAATTTCACTGAAAATAAGTAAAAATTTTATTAATTGGAAAGTTAATTAATAAAAAAAATCAAATTTTCTTCTGTTTCAATATAAGTTATTGTTTTTTCAATTCAAATTTTACAGAAAATTAGTAGAAATTTAATTAATTTAAAATTAAATTAATAAAATTTTCTTCTTTTTCAATTTAAATTCTGGTTTTTTTAAGTTTAAATTTTACTTAAAATTAGTAGAATTTTAATTAATTGTAAATAAAATGAATAACAAATAATAATAATAATAATAATAATAATAACAAAAAAGTTAAACAAAAAAATCAATTTTCTTTTTTTTCAATTTAAATTGTATTTTTAATTTAAATTTTATTGAACTAAAATAGTAAAAGGTGCAATTTTTTTTCTTATGTTTGGGAATTTTTTTTTATTTATCACAACTTTTGGATTATGAATTTTTGAGATCGCAAAACTGAACAGTTTTGCAATCTCCAAAATTCATTATTCAAAAGTTGTTACGAAACTGTAACAAAAATGTTACAAAACTGTTTTGAAAAATTGGGAAATAGTTAAAAAAAAGTAACAAACAATTGCAAATTAGTAAAAAAATTTACAAAAACTGAAAAAGTGGTAACAAAAATAGGAAACATTTAGAAGAAGTGATAAAAAGTAAGAAGAAGTAGAAAAAGTACCAGAAATCTAAAGAATATTTAGAAGAAGTGTCGAAAGATGACAAAATATTTGTAAACGCTGACAAAAATTAACAAAACCGATAAAAAAAAGTGAGAAAATAATAAAACAACGTTAATTTGCCATCAGTCACTGAAAATGTCATCAGCACGAACCACCAATGCTCCCCAGAGTTATTAACCATATAACACATTTTCTCTGAGGTTTTGAAAGCTTTAAGAATATTTTTTTTCATCCTTTTCCTCCTCCTTCTCCTCGACACACAGGGCGAGTGAAAATCTTTTTTGCGGTGGCGTTAAAATATATTATATATTATAATATAAATAAACGTAACTATGAAACGCCTCAAGCTGGTGTAATTGCACTGTGGTCGCGCAGTGTTGGAACGGAAGTATAAACGCACTCAATATCGTAAAGCTCACGAGAGAGTCATATACTTGTGGGGCGTGTAATTTAAACATTGCCTCACTTTCTACTCTTGTGATTTGTGCCACCCGCACTCTGTGCTCGATAACCACCACGTGGTTTCCGCGTTCACTGCGAAATCAAATTTACATTGCAGAAATTGCGTGTGTGCCCTCTGATTTCCCGATAATGACACAAATTGCCTAGAAGGCAGTCGTTTCAAATCATATGTACACACAACCGCACCTCACATTAATTCATTTCTCTGTTTTCAATTTTTGTAATCGTAAGTCTCTCCAACACACCAGCAAATCATTAATCATCCACAATGCAAATAAGAGAACGGCACTTTTTTTTTGGTGCATTGCATTCCTTTGGTATTTTTTTTTTTAATTCAGTTGGACATTTTTTTTTGTATTTATTATGTATGACAAATATTTTTTTTCTTCAATTCACTTTCTTGAGGAGAAAAAAGAAATTCTTTTGAAGAAATATTCATAAAGGTGATGCATCTTTTTCTTTTGGTGAGAAAATTGTGTCAAGAATTTGTGGAATAAAAGAAGAAGAAATGGTGGAAAGATGAATGTTTGTGAATTAAGTCGAGTATTAAAAGATAAATATCTTTTGGTTTGTTGGAAGCTGATTCTCTTTTTTGGGAAATGGATATAATTTGTGGTACCAGCATTATTTATCAATATTTTGCTTCTTCTTTTTGTTGCAAATATTTGGTTCCTATTATTTTCTAACACTAAATAGTAGTGGTACATATATTTTGTACCACTATTTGGTATCACTATTTGTTACCACTATTTAGTCCCAGTATTTTTCTATCACTATTTGGTACCACTATTTGGTACCACTATTTGGTACTACTATCTGGTACCACTATTTGGTCCCAGTATTTGGTCCCAGTATTTTTCTATCACTATTTGGTACCACTATTTGGTCTCAGTATTTATCTGACACTAGTTGGTACCAGTATTTAACTGTCACTATTTTGTTACCATTATTTGAAAAAACTATTTTTCTATCAGCGTTTTGCTACCACTATTTTGTTACCACTGACTGGTAGCACTATAATTTCATCAATATTTGGTTATTACTATTTTAGTGCCACTATTTGGTACCAAAATTTTCCTATCAGTATTCTGTTACTATTGTCCGGTACCAGTATTTTTCTATTACTATTTTTCAACCACTATTTTATTGCCAATGTTTGGTACCAAAATTTTTCTATCACTATTTTGCTACCACTATTTTTGCGACACTTTTTGGTACCAATATTTTGTTACTATTATTTTGCTCCACAAAATTTTCTATCACTATTTTCCTACCACTACTTGGTACCAAAAAATTGTTACCAGTGTTTGGTACCAGTACTTTTCTATCAATATTCTGCTGTCACTGTTTGGTACCAATATTTTGTTACTACTATTTTGTTATCACTGTTTGCTACCAGTTTTTGTCTATTAGTATTTTTCTAACACAATTTGGTACCAGTAATTTGTTACCACAATTTCCTATCTAAATTTGGTACTACTAATTGGTACCACTATTCTATTATCATTGTCTACTACCAATATTTTTCTATCGCTATTTTGATACGACTATTTGGTACCAGTATTTTGCTACAACTATTTTTTTACTATTGTCTGGTACCAGCATTTTTCTATTACTATTTTGTTACCAATATTTCCTATCTAAATTAGTTATAAATTAAATTAGTAATTGGTACCACTATTCTATTACCATTGTCTGGTACCAATATTTTTTCATCACTATTTTGTTACCACTATTCTGCTACCATTGACTGGTACCAGCATTTTTTTATTACTACTTTTCAACCACTATTTTATTGCCAATGTTGGGTACCAATATTTTTCTATTACTATTTTGCTACCACTATTTTTGCGACACTTTTTGGTACCACTATTCTATTACCATTGTCTGGTACCAATATTTTTTCATCACTATTTTGTTACCACTATTCTGTTACCATTGACTGGTACCAGCATTTTTCTATTACTATTTTTCAACCACTATTTTATTGCCAATGTTTGGTACCAATATTTTGTAACTAGTGTTTGGTACCAGTATTTTACTATCGTAGTTTTTTTTACCATTAGCTTCCTGTCACTTTTTTCTATTTCTATTTTGCTGACACTACTTAAAACAAATAGTGATACCAAATAGAGGTGTATTTGGTAACACTATTTGTTACCAGAATTTTGCTTCAACTATTTTGTAGTTACTATTTTCTACTAGTTATTTTCCTGTCACTATTTTGCATCTACTATTTAGTGCCACTGTTTGGTACCAATATTTTGCTTCCACTATTTTGTTACCATTGTTTGGTTCCTGTATTTTACTATCACTATTTTTTTACAATTTCCTTGTTGTTATTATTTGGTACCATTATATTGTTGCCACTACTTTTTTGTCACTATTATCGCCTACAATATCTGCTACAAATTATGAGACTATTTTAAAACATTTAGTATCATTATTTAAATCTAATTATGAATAATATCTTTTCGTATTGGTAGCAACTATAAAAATTGTTACATTCTGCGAAAAAATAAAATTTCTTATAAGCAAATATTAAAAAAAAACAAGTACTAAAAAGAAATTTTTTTTTTCTCATGAAAATTGTGTCAAGAAACTGAACCAAAAAAAAGAGCGAAATGGCAGAAAAGAGATGAATGTATACATATGTAAATTTAAAACTCGAGTTTCTACCTTTCAGTTTGTTGGAAAATGATACTGTTTTCTTTCTTTCATTTTTTTTTTTGCTGAGTATATATATAGTATATAATACTCTCGCGAATGGTGAATGAAAAAAATAATAATTTTGTATAAAAGAGAAAAAGAAAATGATTTGGCTCAATAAGAGAAGTAATAACAGGTAATTGGAAATTTTTGCGGGGAAAAAAGAAAATTTTTACATCTATAGGACTGCAATTGCGACTGATTTGTAATTATAAAAATTAGCGAAAACAGAATTACGTAATATTTCCTTTTGCCACATTCCAATGAATACAGAAGTTACTTGTATAATTATATAGGTACTATTCCCACATTCAAAGAACTCGTTTTTCTCCACAAATCCAAGTCTGCTCTGGGCGGTAAGATAAGTGGTCAACAAGAAAAGATAAAATTTTAGATACAACTGACGGGGCTAATTCAGTAGCTTGTGTTCTCCAGATGAGAGTAATTTCTCCAATTCAAAAGGAATAAATTTCTCCCTTTTTTATACACAACACACAAACTGCGTATATATACACACGTTATAATAATTCAATTGAATTTAAAAAATTCTCTTCGTTTTCAATATTAAAATTCAATATTTCAAAAACTTGTTCCAATGTTTCTTTTTCTGCATTTTTTATTTTATTTTCTATTTTTATACTCTTTGTTCTATATTTTTTTATATACTTTTATATTTTTTATTTTAGATATTAATATTTTTTGGTTAGTAAATTCTTCTATTTTTTATTTTACGTATTTTTTTAATTTTTTCTTTTTTTCCCATGAATTTTCGAAATAAAAAGAAAAGAACAATTTGAATAATAATCGTAATAGAAACAAAAGAACAGTGCGAATAATTGAAATAAACTACAGTACAATGTAGATGAATCTCCTTGAGAAAAAAAATGATTAGGAAAGATCGGCCTACGCGCCTTGAAAATGCAAGGAAACAAGTAAGTTGTCGATATTTAATGTGATCGTAAATCCGAGCAATTAGAGGTTGTTAGAGATAATGAAAATACTTTTTGAATTTAAACACAAGGTGTATACAATTATAAGAGATAATTCGGTTTTTCCTTTAAGTTCGCAGCAATAATGCAAAAATTATTTCACGACATTATTTTCTTTTTTTATCAAAAAAAAAGGAAGAAGAAAAAAAAACTTTACTACTCACATCAAATTCCGTTTCTTTTTCTTTTTTTTTGTCTTATTACGTATTGCATTGTAAGTATAGTGTGCAACAATGTTTTCATGTTATTAGAATGTGAATTTTTAATTTGTAGCCGACGGTAATTATTAATAATAAATGGTTATATCAATACGTGTATATTGATGAGAATAAAAACGAACCGTAAAGATTTTTTTTTTAATCATTAATAATCTTCATCATTAGTTTATATACTTGGTTGTCTTGATGAATTTCTATTTTGATAGAAAGAAATAAAAAACGCGGTATTTTTACTTTCGTTTTTATTATTAAATATTATGTCACATTAATTCGATACGAGATGAGGATAAAATGTTTATTCGAGTGCGAGGGCAATAAAATTCTAGGGTAAAAATGTGTGTTTTATTATTTTTTTATGAGTTGTGCAATTTTATTAAGTTAATTTGACAATAAAAATTTGAATAAAATTTAATTAACTGGAGATATTTAGTTAATTATATTAAATAAATTTATTATATAAATCACTATTCGGTGCCAGTATTTTTCTGCAATTAACTGATATCATTATTTTCTATCACTAATTTCTACCTCTATTTGGTACCGCTATTTGGTACCAGTATTTGGTACCAGTATTTTGTCATCGCAATTTTTTTTATTTTTTGGTACCAGTATTTTTCTATCAATATTTTGCAACCACTATTTGTTACGCGCCAGTATTTTCTTACCACTGTTAGGTACCACTATTTTATTACTGTTGCCTGCTACCAGTAGCTTTCTATCACTATTTTGCTACCACTATTTGTTACCAGTATTGTGCTATCACTATTCTGTTACCATTGTCTGGTACCAGTATTTTTCGATTACTATAGCTTTCAACCACGATTTTATTGCCAATGTTTGGTACCAATATTTTTCTACCACTGTTTGGTACCAGTATTTTTCTGTCACTATTTTGTTACCACTATGTTGCTACCATTATTTTTGCGCAACTATTTGGTACCAAAAATTTGTTACCAGTATTTGGTACCAGTATCTTTTTGTCACAATTTTGTTACCATTGTTTGGTACCAGTATTTTACTATCACTATTTTTCTTATCAGAACCTTGTTGTAATTATTTGGTACCATTATTTTGCTGGTACCACTATTTTTTTTTGTCACTGTTGGGTACTAGAATTTTGCTGTCACTATTCGTTACCACAATGTCATTACCACTTTAGTTGATTTTTTTTCCAACTATTTTTTTATTATTCCAAAAAAACAAAAGATGAACAAAAGAAAAAAAACAACAAAGATAATGCGTAAAAGTAAAAAAATCCCTAAGGAGCAAAATTGTTCGGCAATAAATTAGAAGAGATGATAGAGAGAAAGAGAGACAAGATAGTTGCGGCTAACAGCAAGAAAGCCAATTGAGCGTTGGATTTGTGAATTTGAATTTAAGATAGGAATCATTTCCCTATCATCGCTTTCGGCAAGCTCGTGCGCGAATAACGAAATTCTGGGTTGAGATTGGGACCCTCAGATGTGAGTGTGTACTCCTTGTATAGTTCTCTCCGGAGGCTCAAGAAGAATCGAGATGTTGGCGAGAGGATAAAAGTGCCTTTTGGTAGCAGTGGAGCAACTCAGCACATGTAGACTCACGTCTGGCAATGAATTTTTGTCTCGTGAACGTCTACAGGCGAACAGAAGTAGCGAGCCGAAGAATAACGTCCTACAATGTGGATCGAAATCAGAAAAAAATTAGGAAGGAAAAGAAATGGAATAAAAATTTAATTCACTTCGATTCGTGAATTAGAAATAAATAAATAAATTCGGAAACAAAATTTAATACAATTCAATATTATAATAAAAAATACAATAACAGCATTTTGCTATCACTATTTTGTTACCACTATTTGGTACCAGTTTTTTCTATCAATATTTTATTACTACTATTTTCCTACCACAGTTTGGTACCAGTATTTTTCTATCACTATTTTGTTACCACTATTTACTATTTTAATTTGATACTACTAATTAATACCAATATTCTACTACCATTGTCTGGTACCAGTGTTTTTTCATCACTATTTTGCTACTACTATTTGTTACCAGTATTGAGCTACCACTTTTCTGTTACCAATGTCTGGTACCAGCATTTTTCTATTACTATTTTTCCACAACGATTTGGTACCAGTATTTTTCTATCACTATTTTGTTACCACTTTTCGGCACCCGAATTTTTTAATCACTATTTTACTACTGCTATTTTAGTGCTACTATTCGGTACCAGTATTTTGTTACTGCTATTTGGTTCACCAACATTTTTAGTGCTACTATTCGGTACCAGTTCCAACCATTATTTTAGAGCTACTATTCGGTACCAGTATTTTGTTACTACTATTTGGTTCCCCAAAAATTTTTAATCACTATTTTACTTCCACTATTTTTGCGCCACTTTTTGGTACCAATAATTTGTTACCAATATTTGGTACCAGTACTTTTCTGTCACTATTTTCCAATACTAGTTTTCTGACACTATTTAATACCTCTATTTGGTTTCACAGTTGGGTATCACTGATTGGTACCACTATTTGGTTCTACTAGTTGGTACCAGTAGTTTGCTATAACTATTGGGTACCAGCAGTTTGCTATAAATATTTTGTAACTACTATTTGGTACCAGTATTCCTTTTACAGTATTTTGCTTCTACTATTTAGTGACACTATTTGGTGTCAATATTTTTTTACACTATTTTGTTACCACTGTTTGGTACCAGTATTTTTCTATCACTATTTTGCTACCACAATTTGGTAGCAGTATATTTCTATCACCAAAGTTTTCATAAAGAAAACGTTAGAGAGTATAAAGGTTAAATGATCGAATTTAATATTATTTTAGATTTACATCTTTAACTTTATTTTATTTTTATTTTTTAATCTCTGCAAAAATTTATTTTTTATTTATTCTTTATTATGCAGAATGTTATATTGTACAAGAAGTATTTTTCTACATAATATATACAAGAGAGTTTTTGATATGTAATGAAAGAGTTGATAGACTTGAAGAACCGTAACAAACGGACATTGAAGAATGATAATTTCATAAAATTATCTCTCTCTCTCCTCTATGTATAAACATGAATTAGGAGATAGAGGGCGGAATGATTTCCTACCACTGAAAATTACCCTCGATGATAAGTATCAGGAATAATTTAACAAGTCGCGAGAGAGTTGGCAAGTCGACGTTACGATTACGATGATTCAGAGGTAACCTCGATGAAATTAATGGTCTTGTGCGGTGCAGCTTTACGATGCCTGACGGAGAGTGAGTGCTTATGGTATGCATCAGAGAGTCGAGAGAGGAGAACTATGAAACGTAGTTATTGCCAACGATCTCATATTATAAGAGAATGAGATGAGTGGAGAGCGCGCGTGTGTCTTTTTCGTGGATTTCAAACGATAAACCAGTTTTAAAGGACATCCGATTTTTTTAATAATTACTGTAATAAATCATGAAAAGGGCGCATAAATGTCGTTTTTAAAATGTATTTAATAATGTTCGGGACATCGCATTCTTTTTTAATGCTACCATCTTTTTTTTTGGAGTTTTTATTTATTTTTTTTTTAATGTTGACGCGCGAGTTCGCCCGCATGAGATGGGATATTTTCATTTCACGCTCGCAAGAGTTCAGGTTGTCCTTTGATGAACTCCAAACCACAAACGACCGAACGCCCAATAACTACATACCGTATTCTTGTTTTTCTTTCATTCCATTCAGGAGATGAGTGAAAAAAAAAATTTTTTTTTTTAAAAAAGAAGCAGATGAAATGCTTTAAATTTTTTTTTTATTTTCCTGTACTAAAGTGACAAAACAAAGGGACTAAGAATGATGGTGTTTAATGGTTGTAGTAAAGGTGTTTTTGAGAGAACGAAAATAGTGGTAAATATTCTTTAATTGTTGTACTTGTACTAAATAGTGGTGAATAAAAAAAATGGCAATATTCTGTGTAGTCCTCAACAAATTTTTCGATGGGGAAAGTTATTGTTTCTTTTTAGCGGTACCGAAGTTTTTTTGGGATTGGTGTATTTTTAGTGCAACTATTTTTTTTACCACTGTTCAGTATTAAGATTTGGTAACACTATTTAGTACTTCTAGTACCATCATCTTTTACCATTTTTTATTTGGTACCACTACATAGAACTAATATTTCGCTGGCACTATATTCTTACTACTATTTTTTCAGTATTTAGCTAATACCATTTTTTTCCTACTATTTGGTACCAAAATTTTGCAATATTATTTACTCCCACTATTTTGGTATAATTAATTGGTACCAGTATTTTGCCATCACTATTTTATTATCAGTTTATGGAACCAGTATTTTTCTATTAGTATTTAACTAGTTATTTTGCTTCCACTTTTTGTTACTATTATTCACTACTATTATTGAGATTTAGTGTTTGGTACCAGTATTTTGACACTATTTTTTCCTTTATTTAACACCACTATTTGGTACTTGAATGGAAAAATAATGGCACAAAAACTGTTACCAAATAGTGATAACAAGAAAGTGATAGCAAACTACTGGTACCAAAACTGGTACCAAATACTGATAACAAAATAGTGATAGCAAAATATTGTACTCAAACTGGTACCAAGTATTAGTGATAACAAAATAGTGATAGCAAAATACTGGTACCAAAACTGGTACCAAATACTGATAACAAAATAGTGATAGCAAAATATTGTACTCAAACTGGTACCAAATATTAGTGATAACAAAATAGTGATAGCAAAATACTGGTACCAAAACTGGTACCAAATACTGATAACAAAATAGTGATAGCAAAATATTGTACTCAAACTGGTACCAAGTATTAGTGATAACAAAATAGTGATAGCAAAATACTGGTACCAAAACTGGTACCAAATACTGATAACAAAATAGTGATAGCAAAATATTGTACTCAAACTGGTACCAAGTATAAGTGATAACAAAATAGTGATAGCAAAATACTGGTACTAAAACTGGTACCAAATACTGATAACAAAATAGTGATAGCAAAATATTGGTACCCAAACTGGTACCAAATATTAGTGATAACAAAATAGTGATAGCAAAATACTGGTACCAAATACTGGTAGCAGAATATTGATAGAAAAATATTGGTACCAAATAGTAGTAATAATATGATAATAATAAATATAGGTCCCAGACAGTGATAATAAAATAGTGGTAGGAAAACAATAATAGAAAAATACTGGTACCAAATAGTGGTTCTATATAAAAATTAATGGTTGGTACCTTTATTAAAGGTGGTACCAATTGTTATATAAAGAAATTGAAAGTTGTTACCACTATTAAAGGTGGTACCAAGTACTATTTACCCAAAATGAATGGTATCAGGTAAACCACATTCATGGTAGTATAACCAACTATATAGAATTATGTACTTTGTATTTGCTACTACAATTTGGTACCATTATTAAATATGGTACCAACTGCTAGTTACACACAATATATAACAGCAGGAAATTCGATAATTGGAATTTCCTGTCACTAGTACCGATATTAATTATGGTACCAATTGCTAGTTACAGATAATTTATAGTAGCAGCTAATTCAGTATTTGGAATTTGCTATCACTGGTACCACTATTAATTATGGTACCAATTGCAATTTAAGCATAATTTATGGTAGCTGGTAATCTTATTGTCCAAATTTGGTACCATCGGTACCATTATTGTCATTATTAATGTACCATTTGTAAATAGTTCATAGTTAATAGTAAATGACAAATAGTAAATGGAAAATGGTAAATGGCAAATAGTAAATAGTAAATGGTAAATAGTAAATAGTAAATGGCAAATAGTAAATAGCAAATGGTGAATGGCAAATGGTTAATGGAAAATGGTAAATAGCAAATTGTAAATGGAAAATGATAAATGGCAATTGGTAAATGGCAAATAGTAAATGGTAAATAGAAAATAGTAAATGGCAAATAGTAAATAGCAAATGGCAAATGGTGAATGGCAAATGGTTAATGGAAAATGGTAAATAGCAAATTGTAAATGGAAAATGGTGAATGGCAATTGGTAAATGGCAAATACTAAATGGCAAATGGTTAATTTTCGGTTCATGGTACCACTTTTCTGCCATAATTATTTCATATTTCTTAAATTTTTTTTTTGTATTCTAATTGAAAAGCAGGGAATTAATTGACGATTTAAAGTAGGAAGGGCTTGAAGCGCCGGCGCATTCTCGTGCAATGGTTTTGCGCCGGTTGACGTGTACGGTACGATGGGTACCAGAGCAAAGAGAGGGTTTGCCTTAGAGCTGTTTGACTCCTCCCTCACCCGCTCCTCCCCAGCTCACGCGAGGAAACGCACCTCATTCCCCATATAAACGCACACGCATTTGTACCATGAATATTTCACGCTCGTCGATTTCCATTCGAATTGAATTCAAATCATTTTTTTCAAAAATGGAAAAAAATGTGTGATTCAAATGATGATGATTCAAATGGTGTGATTCAAATGGATCACTGTAAAAAATAAAATAAAAATAAAATAAATTCAAAAAAGAATAGAGGCAAAATTCTTATAGAAATAGACACAATTTTTGCAGACAAAAAGAAATTTTAAAGCTCAGTTACTGATGGTAACTGAGCTCTATACTCTCATCGCAGGTATATACAAAATACAATCATGTGAATGTTTAATGAACTGGTTAAGGCCGCACGTCTCCGGATATATTTACTTTAGCTTTGTAACTTTACTAGTGTTTTGATAACTCTTTGGTAGAGAGAGTGAAAAAAAGAGAGATGGTCCAACCACCACCACCACCAGCACTATATCTACTTCTCAATGTAAATAATCCACGTGTGTGTCCTGAACTAACATCACGTTGGATTTATGTTTCAAGCACTTTATCTTGAGTTTTGTCGCCCGTCATTTGTCATTTAATCATATTGTCCTGATCGTTTCTCCCTCGCGCAGCATTCGCTTTATACGGCTAATCAAAATAACTGATTTGTGATTTTATATATGTATATAATAATGAATCAAAGTCTCGAGGAATTTTTTTTACAATTCCCGGTGAGTTGATTTTTTATTTTGTCTTTTTTCATTTTTCCCATTTTTTTATTCCAATTTTTTTTCCAAATTCCAAAACGAAAAAATAATTGAAATAATTTTCAATTATTTTTTCGTTTCTCGAATTTTTTTTTATTATTTGAATAGTTTTTCTATTTTGAGGATTTTCGAATTGTTTATTTCAATTGTATTTTTATTTTTGAATTGTTTATTTATTTTTCAAATTGTTTATTTTAATTGTCATTTATTTTTCGAATTGTTTATTATTTTAATTATTTTTCAGTTTCTCGAATTTTTTATTACTGCAAAATAGTTTTTCTATTTGTTTTTTGAATTTTCAATTGTTTTTTTTCTTTTCATAATTGTTTATTTTAATTGTTTACTTATTTTTCGAATTGTTTATTATTTTGATTATTTTTCCGTTTCTCAAATTTGTTATTTCTACAAAATAGTTTTTATTTTGTAGATTTTGAATATTGTTTTTTTATTTTTCTAATATTGTTTATTTCAATTGTTATTTTATTTTTCGAATTGGTTATTTTAATTGCTTTTTATTTCCCAAATTGTTTATTATTTTAATTATTTTTCCGTCTCTCAAATTTGTTATTACTAAAATAGTTTTTTTTTTATTTTTTAGCTTTTCAATTGTTTTTCTATTTTTTTAATTGTTTATTTAAATTATTTTTTGTTTTGAAATTGTATATTTTAATTGTTTTTCCATTTTTAAAATTTTATTAATTAAATTATTCTTTCTTTGTTGCAATAACAATAATTTTAAGTGGGGAATTTTTTTTTTTTTTTTTTTGCAGTAAAGTTTATTTGTATAGCGCGACATTCTCATACCGCCATTTCGCCCACTATGAACGAAACACATTGTTGTTAACCCTTTCATAAAACTTTCGATTACAGTCAATAAATTCCGGATTACATAACTTTTTTCTCATCTACACTAGAATCCACTCGTAACATGAGTTAAAATAAAATACTGTTGGTTAAAAAAATTCTCTAAACTTCCTTTAAATAATAAAAAAAAAATATTTATATAACAAACTAAAAAAACTTACAATTTTTAATAAAAAAAACTAAAAAATTGTTTATTTAAACAAGACAAAAAAAAATTGCGAATTAAAAAAAAATTACAAATAAAAAATACAAACAAAAATTATTTGTGTAAAAAAATAAAAAAAACGATTTTTAATTAAAGAAACTATTAAAAAAATTAATTCCTATAAGAATTTTTGTTCTACGGTTATTAAAAAATGAATTTTTTAAAATATTTACTTTTTAATTTATTTGCAAAGTAATTTAATATGAGAAGTCAACCAAAAGTTATTTTTGAATGCAACATAATAATTTTGATTAAATACATAATAAGTTTGATTCAATAAAAATTACGTCTAATTCAGACATATTTTTTTGGTTGAATAAATATTTGTGAATTAAAAAAAAAAATTTCTCAGTGTAATGAAAGAAATAAAAAAATTGAGATGGATTTTTTATTTTTCAGAATTCATTCTGATGGACGTTTTGAGGGGACAAAGTATCGAACAACTGGAAAATAAAAGGTAAGTGTCAATGATACGAGGGTCGCGAGTAAAGCCGAACATTATCTATATCTATTATATACTAAGCCAGTCAATTCTGAGACGAAGCCAAATAAACACTCCGGGGGTACATTAGTCCGATAATGACTCAGTTCAGCCACATTATACTTTTTTAACTAATACATATATTCGAATTAGAAAATCAAATTAAACAGAAAAGGTTTTTTAGTAATTAATACTTTTTAATGATAATAATAAATAATATGTTTAATAATAAAAACAGCTAATTAAATTATTTGTCTATTAACAAATAAATTTTTACTTTAATTAAATAATTTTTCTTTAAATCAAATGAATTGTATTTGATTTGAACCAATAATTTTAATATTTGATGCAAATAGCATTTAATTGATTTGAACAAAAATTATTTGATTCAAATAATAATTTTTTTATAATAGAAAAGTTTATTATAATAAAATATTAATTATTATCTAACTTGGAGAATTTTAATAACGCCGAAATAAATATGGGCCATTGTTTCTAATAAAAAAAAGAAATAATCATAAATTATACATCATCTGATTTTAAAGTGCACGAGAACGAAACAAGTTCAGACTCCGCACTGATCGCGCGAGATAACCGTGCGGTGGGATATAATATATAATGAATCATCACGATTAAGCTAGACCAGAATCTCTTATGTGTGTATTTTGGATATACATATATATATTTTTTTATATGAATTTTTTTGTATATATGTATTTTGTATTTATATCGTACAACCACAAAAAAATATCTATAAACAAAAAGATGTAGATTGATTTTTTCAAAGCGTCCAAGTTGCAAGCTGAAGTATATTTAGTTTACGTTAATTATTTTTTTTTCTAAACAGACTTTGCGAATTACTGTCACGTTTAAATATTAAATCTTCTCTTTACTGCATATGTGTTGAGAAATCAAATCTATATATAAAATATGTTTATCTAATTTATTATACTCGATGATGTAGCTTATTTCGTTTGAGATCAAATGTAGTTTCTTACGCACGTGGAGCAATTTTTTTTTCGTAAAATTCTTTTTTCAAACAATCGTGCTTTTTTCTTAATATTACACTAATTAGAATTTCAAATCACAAAGCTCTTTTACAGTAAAAAAAAAAATTTTTTATGTTTAAAAATTTAGAAAAATTGAATTTTTTATTAAAAAAAGAAATTTTACTCATTATTTGGACTTAAATTTATTTATTTTTTATTTATTTGGTTTGTCCCGTGATCTTCTAAATAAATAAATAAATAACTAAACTCAGTTATATCTTTTACTTTATTTAGTCATTTATTTAGTTGCTTATTTATTCATTTATTTATTTATTTAAACTCGAATTTATTAAATTTCTAATTAAGTTACATTTTTATAATAAAGTTTTCTCGAAATTAATTTTAAAAAATTTCTATTAGTTAATGAGTAACTTTTTTTTACTATTGATAATAATCGTCCTAAAGTTTTGAATTTCGAATGTTTAAGTGAACAAAATTGATTAATTTTCTAAATTCTAATTCTGTTTTAGTATAAAAAATGTGTTAAAAAATAAATCGTAATGTTTGAAAACGTTTAATATACGTTTTCGTTTTTTTATTCAATCAGTAATTTTGGAAAAATATTTATTTTTTGTTTATGTATCAGCGTTAATTACTTTCAAGTAATTTTTGTTAAAAAATGTGACATTTTACTCTTTAAATTTGAATTATTAAAAAAGTCCATTAATTTGAATTAGTGATAAAATTTTTGCTTTTGATTTAGTAAATTTTACTAATAAATTAGTAGTACTAGTAAATTTTAATTAATAAAAGCTAATTCCTATTTTGAACTATTGACTTATTATTTTGCTTTTGAATTTGTAAATTTTACAAATAAATCAGTAGTGCGTGTAAATTTGACTCTAAAAATTAGTAGTAGTAGTAGTAGTAAATTTTAACTAATAAATAGTAATTTCTAATTTGAATTATTGACATATTTTATTAGTAAATTTTAATAATAAATTAGTAGTAGTAGTAGTAAATTTTAACTAATAAATAGTAATCACTAATTTGAATTATTGACTTACTTTTTGCTTTAGAATTAGAATTAGTAAATTTCACTAATAAACTAGTAGTAGTAGTAGTAGTAAATTTTAACTAATAAATAGTAATTAATTAATTCAAAAGCAAAAATTTATTCACTAACTCAAATTAGTCAAAATTTTTACGATTTCAAATTTTAAGAGTAGCGCCTTTATATTAAATAAATAAATAAATAAATAAATAAACATCGAATAATTTATTTATTTATTTATTTATTTAAGTAGTAAACGGGACTGTGCCCTTTCGTACAAAGTACTCTTAATACTAATTTTATTGCACTAAGCAAAATTACTAAATATTTTCAAAAATGAAACATAAGTAGCTGAACTTAAAATAGTGAACTACATATCTCTAAAAACAAGCTGACGCAAAAGTGTGTGAAATCTCATAGAGTTACGATCAAAAAAATCAATATCATTATAAACATCATTTGCTTCTCTACAAAGCCTGGTCATCAAAGAATGATTTCCATAATTCGTTCTATGAAATGGAACAGAGAATAAAGAAAAATACCTAGAAGGTCTTAGTGGCACACGTAAATTAATTAGTGATATAAGTGACTGACAATTAAAGAATCCATTAAATAATTTATATAAAAATGATAAATCAATATATAGGAATCTTAAAGAAACCCTTGGTATATTGAGCACAGAACGCAAGTTGCAGTAATCATGAGCATGAAAATCAAATGGTATGTGAAGTTGACGCGCAATGAAACGAAGAAACCTATTCTGAATGCGTTCAAATCTTATAATATTATATGTGTAATATGGCACCCAAATGACTATAGCATACTCTACTATTGATCTGATCAATGAAAAATACAAAGTTTTTAACGCTGATAGATTATGAAAAGCAGATGCATTTCTCATTACAAATCCCAGAGATTTTAAAGATTTAGAGATAACTTCGGAGATATGTTCATTATAATTGAGATCTTTACCAATCAAAACCCCCAAGTCTCGAACCTGAGTCACTCTATTTAATTCACTTGAACCCACAGTATAACTATATACAAATGTGATTTTCCTCGCAAATGAGATTACTACACTCTTATCTAAATTGAAGGTCAAATGATTTTTCTTACACCAAACTATAAGATGTTTAAGATCTAACCTGAGTTGTTATAATAATTAATAATTAATTAATTTAAAAAAGAAATTAAATTAATTCGCTAATTTGAACCTTCGGATTTTTTGGATCTTCGTTAACCCCTTCACTGTTTGGAAAAATATTCATTTTAGTGCCCCAAAATGTCCATCAAAATCTTTTAAATTGTTATATTACTTAAAAATAATAAACAATTATTTATTTATTACTTTTTCTAGTATCATTGATACCTATAGTATGTGAATAATGATATAAAAGAATTTATTTTATAATTTAAATAACAAATTTCTATTTTTTGCTAAAACTTTCACGACCCAACGTTGGGTCGCAAACAGTCTGGGCCATCTTTTTTCACGACCCAACGTTGGGTCGCAAACAGGCAACGGGTTAATAGTAATTTAGAGACCAAGATGTCAAAGTATCGAACTAATAATACAGCTAATTTTATTATAATAATTTTATTTAGGTATTATTTAAATTTTTAATTACTATTTAAAATTAAAAATTTGCTTCTTTTAATTGAAATTTCCTGTTATTGACACTTTTTTAAAATTAAAATTTCCTTTTAAAACGAAAACTTTTTTAACTCGAAAATTGGTTAAAATTGACATTTCTTTTTAGTTCAAATTATTTTTCATTGAAATTTTCCTTTGAATTGGACTTTAAAAATTTTAAATAATAGAGAATTTTCTGATATTTTAGAAGAGAGCAACAGTGAAATGAGTTGCGAAAAAAGAAATGTTTTTTTAAATCGAAAATTCGTTTTAAATTACATTTTTTTAATTTTTAATTAATTGATTGAAAATTAAAGAAAATTTTCTGAAATTTCAGAAAAAAAGTGAAAAATAATGAGTTGTGAAAAAAGAAATCTTCTTTTTAAAACGAAAATTTGTTTCAAATTGAATTTTCGAAATTTCAATTAATAAAAACTTTTCTAAAATTTAAAAAAAACAGAAGTGAAAAATAATGATTTGCGAAAAAAGATTTAATGAATAATTATTAAATTATTATGAATAAAGATTAAAAAGAATAATGATTTGCATAATGATATATCAAAGTAGTGAATAGGAAAATTGATGACAATAAAATGATGACAATAAATTGATGACAAAAAAATAATGACAAAAATGATGACAAAAAAAATGACAAAAAATACAGAAAAAGGTTTGAAAAAAATTAAGAGGAATTAGTTAATGAGCACTAAAAATTATGTTAATAATTAACAAATGAAACTTAACAATGTACACACACCGCCTTAGAGTGGCAAGGGCAATCGCTCCAGCCACCAGCAGCCCGAAGATCATCTCTTCCTCTTCCTCCGGTAGGAGACTCCTCGACTTCTCCCGACGATACAGCTTCCTTGCATCCACTCACGCACTTCCGGTTACTTCAGGAAGTTCTATTTTTCAATATTTTTTTTTTTTTAAATCGCGAAGTAAAATCCAATTTTTCACTTATTTTATTTTTTTCTACTGTTAACAGTTCCTTATTATGATAGTTCGAGACAGCACCAGATTTCTCCACATTGTCCCAGTTCAATTAACATTTCCTTCAATTTTTCATTTCTCATTGAAAATTTAATTTTCATCCCTTTTCTCATTGTCCTCCAAGTTAAAGGGTCGTTCACACCAACAATTGTGAGTGACATTCGTCCAAACCGATTACATGCGAAAAAAGGTCTCAATTTATAATTAAAAAAAAGGGGAAAAAATATTTTTTTTTTGAAATTTATTAAAATATTGTGAAAAGGGGTAAGGGGGTAAAAGAGAATTTTCGGGGAATTTTAAGGGTGGTTTTTCTTGGTGGCCTTTTTTGTATTTTTCTCGAAAAAATAATATTCTCAGCACGACCAGACACGCGATATTTGACCATTCAGCTTGCCGATCTCGTTGTGACTGAGACACTGCTGAGTGGGTCTTACTCACTTGGTCGGGACTCACTATTCACTCACTCACTCACTCACGCCTCGGTCCCACCTCTATCTTTTTACCCGGGCACCACCACAAACTCCCCACTCTGCTTTTACCCTCACGCGTGGGGGTACGGGCTCGACCCCCGGGCAACGCGATTTCATTACATGTATCATTAAACTCACTGCGTGCTTTGCCTTCTGATACACTTCTCAATATATATTTATATACACCCGAGAGGGTTAGCGTCCAATCGTCAATTGACTTTTTTTTTTTTTTTTTTTTTTTTTTTTGACGAAAAATTATCAAATTTGCGAAAAATATTTATTCTATTATTTATTTGAAAATAGTTAGGTAAATTATTTTATATTTTTTTGTTTTTATATTTTTTTCACTGTAGACTGATGGAAAAAAATTTATTCGATCCAAATAATCTTGTCTGGTGCATTAAATAGATATTGTCTATTATCAAATAAATATTTACTTGATTCAAATAATTTTTTAAACAGGGCAAATAAATTATATTTTAATCAATAATTTCGGTATTTGATTCAAACACCATTTTATGATCCTAAAGTTCTGTAAGTTCAAATGAACAAAATTTATTTTCTTCTTCTTCAAATGTTTTTTTTTTTATTTTAATTAATTAATTAATAACTCACTTTTTTATTTATAATTTAATTATTTTATTTTATTTAAAGAAATTATTTACTTTACTTTGTTTCTTCGATTGAAAATGAATTTTTCTTTGATCCAAAAATAATTTATAATTTATAATTAATTTTTCTTTGATTGAAAAATAAAATTTATTTGTTTGAAAGAAACTTTTCCTTAATTTTAAATTAAATTTTCGAAAGTAATATTTTTTTGACGTTGTTTGAATGAAAAAATTTTTTTGACTTTAAGGTCAAATTTTTTGGATTCAAAGAAAATTCGTTTAAATCAAAGAAAATTTGTTTAGATCAAAGAAAATTTGTTTAAATAAAAGAAAATTGGTTTAAATCAAAAAAAAATTTTCTTTTTAAATCAAAAAACAATACTTTGTTTAAAAGTGAAAATTTATTTATAGAATGAAACAAAACGAGTATAATAAACTAATTTTCTTGAATTAAGAAAAAATTTTTCTGAGTTTTAATATTAATTTATTATTTGTAAGTTCTGACTATTCAAATGAACGAAATTGTTTTTGACATTATAAAAATATTTTGAAAATTACTCACTGATGAAAAATCCTCTGTGACAAAATCAAGCATTTGGAATGTTAATAATTTATTTTTTATATGTGAACCAATATTATTATAAAAAAATTTGAATTTAAAGAAGAAATAACAAATTTCGTTTAATTAAACATCTAGAATTTAAGGATTTTTTAATTTTAATTTCTGTAGTTTTTTTAAATAACTGGAAATATATTTTATTAAAATTTGCAAATACCCTGAAAAAAATTTATTTCATTCAAGTAACCAATTACTTGTCTATTATCAAATAAATATTTACTTAAAATAAATAAATTTTATCTAAATAAATCAAATTGTCGTTGAATCCATAATTCCAGTATTTAAGTCAATTTTTTTACTATTTTATTTAAAAAATTTTTTTAAAATAATATTTCACTTGAATAAAAATTATTTAGGACAATTTAAAATTATTTGACGCAAATAAATCCTTATTTAACAAATAGACAAGTAATTCTTTATTTGAGTCAAATAAATTTTCTTTTCAGTGTATATTTAAAAGAGATTATTGCACTTTTGATAAAAAAACATCATCTGTATTTTTAAACGTCAAAGTCAATAATGACTATAAAAAGTTATTAAAAAATTTCGATAATTTTTATTTAGAATTAATTTACAATATCAAATTAAAATATTTACTGCATTTCAAATAGAAATTCCGTGAAATTCTACAAAATTTTTATTAGATTTTTATAAGTTTATTGTCTAGAATAGTTTTAATAAACTTCTACAGAATATTTCCGACGCAAAGTCAGGAAAAGTAGAGGAAATTAAAATTGGTCAGGAAAATTGGGAAAAATTCAGAAGATTTTATCAAGAGTACTGGAAAATGTGTAAGATTTCTACACACAGGGATTCTTTTATATAATTTGGAGAAATTTTTTTTTGACTCGACAAAATTTATATTTTGGTCAAAATATATATTTTTCTTTCGTCAAAATAATTGTTTTTAAGTTGAAATCAATTTTCCTTGATTGAAACAAATTATAGTTGGTTCAAAAAATATTTTATTTAATTAAAATTAACTTTACTTAGTTCAAATAAATTTTCCTTGGTTCAAATAAATTTTCCTTGGTTCAAATAAATTTTCCTTAGTTCAAATAAATTTTCCTTGGTTGAAACAAATTATATTTAATTCAAAAATATTTTATTCACTAAAAATAAACTTTACTTAGTTCAAAGAAATTTTACTTAGTTTAAATAAATTTTATTTTTTTCATTTAGTTTTTTTGTTTATTTATTTTTTTACTTAGTTTTTTAGTCAAATAAATTTGATAGATTTCAACTGAATTATTCCTTCAGGTATTAAAAAAATTTTATCACGAAAAAATTTCCAAGTAGTGTAAAACTTTTTTTCCCATTTACTCTAAAAGTAAAACGCCAAACCCTATTGAGCAACGCACGCTGCGAATTTTTGTGGATTAAAAATGTATTTTCAATTGATTTCATCGAACCGCAATATGCAATATAAATTCTAATCGATTTCGATGGAAATATCCTGACAGTATGTTAAGTCAATGTGTGAAATAATTCCGTGACCGAAATTAAGCTATCTATTGACAATGCTATATCCGTCACGTTTATTATCAGTCTTTCTTATCATTCAATGTCGTTTTTCACTTTTCATCTCCTCCACTCAACAAAAGACCAATATCTTATTTAAATTCCCCTTTTTTACCCTTCCTTTCAACCCTATCAAAATTGAGATCGGAATTCTCTAAAAATTTTCGCCAAAAACGGAAGTAAAATTAAATATTTTTTTTCCAGTAAAAATTTTTTTCTAAAATCAAGATTCAAATTGCTGCAATTTATAAAGATTTTTTTTTTTTCACCGCAAATTCTAAGAATTGGAAAACGCTCTCTCGAAGTGTATTTATATACTAACTTATTAGTATCGCAGACACAACTCGAGATTTGCCAGCAATGTCCTCTGATTTTCCACGCAATCGCACACGGAGCTCCAGATTCCAAACGAACATCCGGTTGCTCAATGGATCATTAATTTTACGACTCGCTAGAATCATTCCTTAATAATTGTTATAGATAGTGCGACACACTTCTTTCTTTTCTGTTTCTAATTTTCATGTTATTTCCGACCTCGAAAATCATTCAATAATAAGTTTTATGTCAAAATCAATGTAGTAAAAAGCAATTATTTTATTGATAATTCCGAGTTTTTTCTTTCTCGTCAAGAAAAATGAGAATTGTAATAAAAAAAGGAGAGAACAATATTGTCTTTTTCAATATTGTCTTTTTGCAAAAGAAAAAAAAAGAATTTGGTATTAAAGATATTAAGATTGTGGGAGATAAACATTTTGTGTCATTACTTTTTTTTTGACCGATTATAGAGACGCAGTTTTATGACAAAAATGAGGAAAAGTGTCATTCTCGTTTGGTTATCTTTGTCAAATAAGAGGTCGGCCACCTACAATGTTGACAAAAATTTATGTTTGAATTAATTAACGTGGAGAATAATTAGAATTAGAACGGTATTTGTTTAATTATTATTTAAGCTCTGGACGATGGACAAATTTTTTGAAAACGAATTTCTTTTTAAGCTAATGGATTTTTTAGAATATTTCTGAATATATCTGTTTTTTATTTCTCCACTTGAGAACGCCAAGATTGCCACTAGGTGGCGAAAAATCTGATTTTGTCAACTGTATTGCCATCTAGCGGTGACCTTGGCGTTCGCAGGTCGTTAATTCTGTAAAAACTTAGTAAATAAAATAATACTATTAAAAATTGATTAAATAGTAATTTTATTTTTAATCTGAATCGGATTTTTCCTAATTTTGCAATTTACCAAATTTTATAATTTGGTAATTTTGCGAAATTTACTCCGAAAATAGTAAAAACTGACAGAAAACAGAAAAGGCTGTTTTTTTATAAAATTCATTTCATAACTGAAATTACAATTTTATAATTTAAAAGTTAGTAATTACAAATTAATAACTTAAATTGAATATTAAGAATTAAAAATTACAAAATAATTAAAAACAAATAAAAATCACAAAATAAAAAGTTAATAATTAAAATTTAATAATTTAAATTAAAAACTACAAATAAGGAATTGCAAAATTACAAAATTACAAAATTCAATTTTGAAATTTCCAAATAAAAATTAAAAAACACAACATTTAATAATTACAAATTAATAACTCAAGTTGAAAATTAAGACTGAAAAATTACAAAATACAATTTTAAAGTTTCAAATAAAAATTAAAAAATACAAAATACGAAAGTTTATAATTACAAATTAATAATTAAAATTAAAAACTACGAATTAAGAATTGCAAAATTACAAAATTCATTTTAAAAAAGTTTCAAAATACATTTTTCGAAAGTTTTAATTAAAAATTACAAATTAAAAAATACTAATTAAAAATTTTAAATTAATAATTTCAAATTAAGAATTAAAAATCAAAAATCAAAAATTACAAAATTCTTAATTAGAAATTAGGAATTTAAATTAAAAATTTAATTTTAATTTATAATTTATTGCAATTCTTAAATTGCAAAATTACAAAGTAAAAATAAATTTGCAAAGTACAACTTGAAAGTTCCAAATAAAAATCAGGCCTCGAACTGAATTTAAAAATAAAAAATGGCTTCAAATATGTTATAAAAAGTTCGTAATGTTTGGAAATAGTCGAACAATATTTGTTTACTAATAATTAGTATATCGTGCTTCAAAAAAACGGAGTTAAAATTGTGCACTAAAAACAAACTTTAAATTATTCTCACAATAAAATTTATTCATTTTATTAATTATAAAAAAAGTTTTTGAGGAATAAAATGGTGGCTTAATTTTGCCACTTGAGAACGCCAAGGTCGCCACCAGGTGTCAGGAAAAATTCCAGGAAGGAATTAAATTGCCATCTAGCGGCGACCTTGACGTTCGTAGGTGGAGAGTAGCGTCTCCACATTGAATCTCAAAATATTCGTCAAATTTCGTAATTCTATAATTATTTACGATTATAAAATTAATTGTCAAACTCTCTAAATTTGATTAAATTTAGAGAGATTGACAATTAATATAAACGTCTTTCAATTTTTAATTTACTTTAATTTGACATATTTTGTATAGTTTTCAATTTTTTTTAGTCTGCGAAAGTTTTAATAGAAACAACTAAAAATTTCGTTAGTAAAGAAAAATTGATAGCTACTCTCTAAATTTGAATTAGTAAAAATGTTTACTAATTTGAATTAGTGACTGACTTTTTGCTTTTGAATTTGGAAATTTTAGTAATAAATTATTTGCAATTACTATTAAATTGGTAGAAATTACTATTTATTAGTTAATGTTACTAATAAATTAGTAGAAAGTATTATTTATTAGTAAATTAGTAGAAAGTACCTACTATTTATTAGTAAATTAGTAAACATTTTTACTAATTCGAATGTAGAGATTATTCTAGACAAAGGTTTTTTTTTGCGAGATGCTTTTATTTAATTGAAACAAATAATATTTGTAAATAAAAATTTATCTCTGGTTGAAGGAAAAATAAGAGTGAGACAAAAGAAGAGAAAGAGAGAGACACACCAAAAAAGTGCTCTTTAACATTATCTAAAGCTGAAACAACTGTCAAAATTCTAAAATCAATTTCGCGACACACCACCATGAAAAGGATGAAGGATTTTTTCTTGCTGTTTACACACGATATCTCGAGTTACTGAAACGATTTTGTATTTTTATTGTCCTTTTTCTATAATCCTGTTTCGCTTTAAACGTGTCGAGAAGTGCGATGAACAAGTCCGGGTGGTCGAGAGCCCTCTCCTCCTCCCCTCTTTTTTTTTGAATGAATCTTCCTCTTTATTTCCAAATAGCCGAATTTTGGTTAAAATTCAGTTAGATCAATTGCTTTCGACACATAATCGATATAGATCACAATAAATCAAAAATCGATCAGAAGATAAAATAATTTCTCTCTCTCTCACTGTTTCAAAAAAAAAGTTATGAATCATTTTTTTTCCTCTTATCTCTTTTGTTCTCTTAGAGGATGAGAAATAAAATGCTATTCTCGCCGAGAGAGAGAGACATGGGAGACATTCAGAGAGTTTTATACAATTTTCTGCCGAATGACACATCACTTGATTTTTGAGAATAGAAACTTAGAAGGGGAGGGGAAAAAAGAAAAAACACAGTCAACTCTCCTCTTCTTTTTCTTCTTGTGTTATAAAAATTATTCTTATGGGAGAATTAAATTACGAGACATTAACATATTACGGTGACCTATCTAAAAAACGAACCTGAGCTTGCTGGTAACTTAAGACCTTGATTCACCTTGATGGCGCCTATCCTTCAACGAGCGCACACGCTACTTGCTGATATTCATATCTCGATGAACAATATATATCTTCCAAATCAAGATAAACATTCCAATTCTTATACTTTCGATCTTCTTCAAATCATTCAACTCTCCGCGATGTTTATCATTTTTTTTTCATCCTTTTTGTAACAAATCATATTTTTATTTTCATTCGATTGCAATCTTTTTTTTTATATACAATATCTTTTCGACATTGCGATGAGTAATAAATTTGATTATATTGATATTAAATAATCAAATCTTTAGCATCTTGATTTAAATGATTTAATTGTATTTATAGAAATTTGTATATATACATAAATTCGGTGAGTAATAATTGATTACTGATTTTTTATTTTTACTTTTTTTTGGAGAGAAAATATAGTCTTTGAGATTATGACTCAGGAGGTAATGATAAGCATAAATTCGCAATTGTAAAGTCAAAAGGTGCTAATTAAAAATAATTTAAATTTAAATAAGTAAATTAGGTAAAAAAATTGTTTTACAGCTAAAAAAAGGGTATTTAGTTAATAATTTAATTTAGTTAAATATTTAATTTCATTAAATTTACTCTGAAAATAGTAAAAACTGACAGAAAAAAGAAAAAGCCTTACGCCTTTTTCTGTTTTCTGTCAATTTTTACTATTTTTTCTTTCTTTATTTAAATATTAATGAAATTATTATTTTTAATTACGTAATGTTTACCAGAATTTAATTATTTAAAAACATTCTGAAATTATGAATTACAAATTAATAATTTAAATTGAAAATTACGAATTTGGAATTGCAAAATTACAAAATATATTTAAAAAATTATAAAATACAATTTTTAAAATTGCAAATAAAAATTACAAAATACAAATGTTAATAATTGCAAATTAAGAATTTAAATTAAAAATTATGAATTAGGAATTAGGAATTACAAATTAATAATTTAAATTAAAAATTGCGAATTAGGAATTGTAAAATTACAAAATATCATTAAAAAATTATAAAATACAATTTTGAAAATTCCAAATAAAAATTACAAAATACAAAAGTTATTAATTACCTACAAAATTAATAATTTAAATTGAAAATTACGAATTAGGAATTGTACAATTACATTAAAATATCATTAAAAAATTATAAAATACAATTTTCAAAATTCCAAATAAAAATTACAAAATACAAAAGTTAATAATTGCAAATTAGGAATTTAAATTAAAAATTAGGAATGAGAAATTACAAATCAATAATTTATATTAAAAATTACGATTTAGGAATTACAGAATTAGGTACTAATTACAAATAAAAAATTACAAAATAAAATACGAAAGTTCCAAATAAAAATGAAAAATGATAAAATATAAAAGTTAAGAATTACAAATTAATAATTACAATTAAAAATTACGAATTAGAAATTACAAAATTACTAATTACAAATAAAAAATAACAAAATACATTTTGAAAGTTCCAATTAAAAATTAAAAATAACAAAATCCAAAAGTTAAGAATTAAAAATTAATAATTTAAATTGAAAATTATGAATTAGAAATTGTAAAATTACAAAATATACTTAAAAAATTATAAAATACAATTTTGAAAATTCCAAATAAAAATTACAAAATACAGATGTTAATAATTGCAAAATAAGAATTTAAATTAAAAATTAGGAATTAGGAATTACAAATCAATAATTTAAATTAAAAATTGCGAATTAGGAATTACAAAATTGCTAATTGCAAATGAAAAATTACAAAATAGAATTCGAAAGTTCCAAATAAAAATTAAAAATGACAAAATACGAAAGTTTAGAATTACAAATTAATAATTTAAATTGAAAATTATGAATTAGGAATTGAAAAATTTCAAAATTACGAATTACAAATTATAAAATACAATTTTGAAAATTCCAAATAAAAATTAAAAATTACAAAATACATATGTTAATAATTTAAATTAAAAATTACAAAATGCAATTTTGAAAGGTCCAATTAAAAATTACAAAATGCAATTTTGAAAGTTCCAATTAAAAATTACAAAATTAAAACTGAAAATTGCAGAATACTACAAAAATACAAAATACTTTAAATAATAGTTTGTTGTCTTAATATCTTATCAAGGGCTTTTATTAGTAAGTACTTTATAAAAAAAAATTATTAAACTAAAAATAACGAATTAAAAATTACAAAATACTACAAAAATAAAAATATTAAATATAGTTTAAATAATTTGTTATTTTTAAAAATGTGGATTAAAAACACAATTCAAAATATTCTCATAATTAAAATTTTGCCTTTTATTAATTATAAATCATTTTTTCAGGAATAAAATGGTGTTTTAATTTCTCCACTTGAGAACGCCAAGGTCGCCACTAGGTGGCTCTGATTTTATCAATTGAACTAACATCTATCGGTGACCTTGGCGATCGTAGGTGGAGCAATTTTAATCAAAAGATTTTATAAAAATAAATTATTCTACATCTAAAAAAGGGTATTTATTTAATAATTCAATTTAGTTAAATATTGAATTAATTTAAGTATTTAATTTACTTTAATTGAATATTTAATTCTCTTCAATTAAATATTAATTAGATTATAAATAATTTACCCAGTGGGAAGAATTCTATATAATTTATTTGACACTAAATTTACTTTACTTCGTTTGTGAGCGGATTTTCATGCCCCCTAGGCGGGAATTTAAAGAACTTTTTTGGCGCGAAATTCAAAATAGAGAAATTCATTAATATTTTAAAATAAAATAATGTAATATAAAATGCATTCATAGTATATTAATATTAGGAGTGCATTAATATTAATAGTACACTTATATTAATAGTACATTAATATTAATAGTACACTAATATTAATAGTACATTAATATTAATAGTACACTAATATTAATAATGTGTAAATAATTAATATCTATAAAAAATAATTAAATATTAAAAAAATAATTTCTGTCTGCAATATTTAGCAGAGAATTTACATAGAAACGAATTTACATTAAGAAAATAGAACAGAAGCGAGTAAACTTACCAATTTGCATCTTCCAAGTAGACAATAATTCCAGTTCCAATCTTCCAATATAAATCACTATTTCTCCACTCTGTCCACACTGTAAATACTAAATAATGATGTCAGAGAAGTTGCACTCACTGTGTGTTTTATTATCGGAAAATCAGAATTGTTATTTAGAAGTACATAAAAACGTAAATATATTGTATAAACTGATTGTCACGAATAGGGTCAATCGAAGAAACTGTTGAAAGTGAATATAATTCGCGCCCTCTTTAAATCAATGAATAGAATAGAATGAGACTTCCCAGGGGCACACGAGTTTATAACTACATTGTGGGCGATCACATCGGCAGACCACCGGTGATCAACGTTTAACACGTGGTCGACGCCGTTTCCCAGAAACCATTTTGCACCTTGTCAACTAGAAAGAATGTGCCCGAAAAGGTGCCACGCGTCCAATATATATATATATATACAGGAGTCAAATTGACACACATTTCTTGTTATAATAAAATAATCATTTATTTTAACTTGACGACTCATCGCTTTCTATTTCCTTCCTTCCTGATTTTTTTTTTTTTGCGAACTAGTATTTCGATATCGTTTAAATACATATTTGGGGATTTTTTGATTGAATTTGGAATTTTTTTCCGAAAGTAACTATTGGGAAATTGACAATTGGGAAAATTGCAATTGGAAAATTTGCAACTGGCAATTTCACAAATAACAATTTTACAATTGGGTAATTTGCTTTTATAGTGTCTTGCACTTGAAAAATTTTTAATTAGAAAGTTTGCAATCAGGGAAATTTCTAATTCACTCGATGCAATTGGGAAAATTTGAATTAAGGAAGTTGAAGTTAACGCACTTGCAATTGGAAAGTTTTGAATTAAAAAGTTTTCAATTGCAATATTTGCAATTAGAAAATTCGCAGTTGAGAAATTTTCAATAAGAAGGATTGCAATTCAGGAAATTAAATATTTTTAAACTCAATGCAATTTAAAATTTTTGAATTAAGAAACTTGCAATTTGGAAGTTTTGGATTACGCAGTTTGCAATTGGGAAACTTGCAATTCAAATATTTGCAATTAGGAAATTTGCAGTTGTGAAATTTTGAATAAGAAAACTTTCAATTAAGAAAATTTATAAACTCAATGCAAATTGGAAACATTTGAGTTAAAAATCTTGCAGTTAAGGAACTTGCAATTAAGAATTCATGAATTAGGAAGTTTGAAATTATGAAACTTGCAATTGGAAAATTTGCTATTTGGAAACTTGAAATTACAAAATTTTCAATTAGAAAAATTCGTAATTAACTCAATGCAATTGGGAAATTTTCATTTAAGAAACTTGCAATTAGGAAGTTTTTAATTACGAAGATTGCAATTAGGAAACTTGCAATTGGAATATTTGCAATTAGGAAATTTGCAGCTGGAAAATTTTGAATTAGTAAAATTAAAAATTCACTCAATGCAATTGGACAAATTATAATTAAGAATCTTGCAGTTAGGGAATTTGCTATTAGGATTTCTGGAATTAGAAAGTTTGCAATTAGAAAATTTGCAATTGGAAAATTTGCAATTACAAAATTTGCTATTTAAAAATGTGCAATTAGGAAATTTACAATTAGAAAATTTATAATCAGAAAATTTACAATAAGAAAGTTTGCCATTACGAAACCTAAAATTTCGATGTTTGCCTTTAGAAAATTTATGCAATTAGGAAATTTACATTTGCAAAATTTACAATTGGAAAATGTACAATTGAAAAATTCACAATTAGAAAATTTGAAATAGGAAATTTGCAATTAGGAATCTTGCAATGAGGAAACTTGTAATTAGAAAACTTGCAAATAGGAATGTTGCAATTAAGAAGTTTGCAGTTAAAAAACTTACAATTGGAAAATTAGGGAAAATTAAGAAACTCGAAATTAAAAATCCACAATTAATAAATTTACAATTAGCAAATTAAAACCCCAAAAATCCAATTTCCAGTGAGAGTATTTTTCCCCACTTTCCTCTGATAAAATGTTAATTGTCTCATATTTTTCTTTACTGATTACATTAATTTTCGACCAACACTTCCGGCGCAGTGAGTGAGTGCCTGACATGTGAACGAGAAAAAAAATTCAAATTGTAATCAATTAGATGCTAAAGAGACATTGGGTACTTGAATTTATATATAGCGAAATAAAATGCTATGACTAATAATTCTAATATCAATCATCTCGGAAATGGACATTTCTAGCCAGTGTGTCATATCTTTTGCGACAAATGCTCTTTATATAATATCACACGCTATCAGTCCTTATTTGACTATATAGTATATACACGTTTACGTTTGTGAGAAACATGTTCCTGATATTCGCACACTGTCAATGAATCTCGAATTTTATATTATATATACACATAAATTATTATGTAACGCGAATTCTGTAATTTCTCGCTATGATAAATTTATATACCAAACTGAGTAAATATTAATCATATTACTTGATGGAGATAAGAAAAAGTGTCGACGACAAATTTTACCGACCTATAATAAGATTAATTTAAATAATTATAATTTAAAAAACAAGTAATAATAATAATAATAATAATAATAATAATAATAATAATAATAATAATAATAATAATAAAAAAATAATAATATTTAAAAAAAATAATAATAATACTAAGAATAATAATAGTGACAATAATAGTAAAAATTGTAATAATATTTGGAACAATAACAATTAAAAAATTTTAAAAATAGTAATAATTATATTAATAAAACATAATAATAATAATAATAAAATGATTGTCAAGAAACAATTTCATTAAAATGTCTCAATATTCGTGGAATCGAAATTAACGATTTTTCTCCAAACGAGTATAAAACTAACAATACAAGAAGGAATAAAAATACGACAGTAACAAAACTGCAATAATTTGAAACAAATGAAACTCGAGATATAATGATATAGAGAAAAAGAGGAGATAAAATTATTTTGTTGACATCAGGTAATGAATGTTTTTTTTCCTTTCTCCCTAAAAAAAAAAAATAAATGTTTAGAGAAACTCTCGAAACACGAATTACAAGTCGAAATACTCGAAAATGCGAATCGAAAGTCAAAGGATTAATCGCGCGCAACAAATATCCAGGAAAACAATTATAAAGAAATTATTTTTATACAGAATTTATTTCCTCAAGTATTAATTATTATTACTTTTTTTTTGTCTCTTTTTTGCATAAATTTATTCTCAACAATTAACAATTTTTATTGTATTTTTGCTCATTGCAATATATTTTCAATACAATTTGCTAGAATTTTTTTTTTATTTTTTTTACTTTCTAAAAAGTTTTCCAAAACTTATTTTGGACAAGTGGAATTTATTTTTGTACTTTTTGATCAAAGGATAATTGTATTTAGTTTATTTTTATACTTTTTGAATCGAGAATAATTTTGAAAATTTTATTTTATATTTTTTGAAGGAAAACAAAATTTTTCTTGCACGAAAATAATAAAAATATCGTAAAAAAATATTTTTATTGGTAAATACTATTTATAAAAACATTTAATACTTAATTATAGACCATTATTTTAAAAAAAATTTACAAAAATCAAAATTGTAACCATAGTTTCAAGCAAATTAAAATAATATTCCGCCATATTGCATCCGCCATTTTGAATTTTTGAAATCTGACTTCAGATTCGAAACCAGCGACCCCAGAATTTGAAACAAAAACCCCCAAGAAGTCATTTTCATGAGTTTAGCTTAAAGTTATTCAATAATTTTTAATTTTTTTTTTTTTTACAAATTTTGACTAAAATTTTTTTGTTTATGTTATTATAATAAGAAGATTTATTAATTATTTATTGCATTATGAATTTTTTCTAGATAGCAGAATAAATTTGTAGTTTAAAAAGAGTTATAAACAAAGTACAAAAGGTGGTCCAACCCCGACTATGTTCCCCCTAAAAAATGTTGAAATGTTTTCTGTGTCATTTTCAGAAAATCTTTCTTAATAAATGGTACTTTACTTGATATTTTGACAAATATCAAAAGTACCATTTTTTAAGAAATATTTTCTGATTTTTTTTTCAGACTTTGTTTTTGCTGCGTGTTATTATTAGAAAATATTTCTTAATACCATCTTTCATCGAAAAATGGCAACGATTTTAATTTAGATGTAAATGGTATCAGACTTTGTTTTTACTGTGTAATTTTCGGAAAATATTTCTTAATAAATGGCACTTTTGGTAAATACAAAAAGTAGGTACCATTTATTAAGAAATATTTTTTTGATTTTGTTTCAGACTTTGATTTTGCTATGTAATTTTCAGAAAATATTTCTTAATAAATAGTACTTACTAAATGGTACCATTTGTACCATTTGTAATAAATGGTACAAAAGTTCCATTTTTTTTAGGAAATATTTTCTGACAACTACACAGTAAAAACAAAATTTTAAATAAAATCTGAGAATAGTTCTTAATAAAACAAAAAATAGTAAAATGAAAATTAATGGTACTTCTGGTATTTACCAAAAGTACCATTTTTTAAGAAGTATTTTTAGATTTTGTTTCAGACTTTGCTTTTGCTATGTAATTTTTAGAAAATATTTCTTAATAAATTAGTACTTACTGAATGGTACAAAAGTACCATTTATTAATATAAGTACCATTTATAATAAATGGTACAAAAGTTCCATTTACTAAGAAATATTTTCTAAAAATTACACAGCAAAAACAAAGTCTGAAACAAAATCTAAAAATATTTCTTTGTTTTTAGTGTGTAATTTTCGTAAAATATTTCTTAATAAATGGCACTTTTGGTAATTACTAAAAGTGTAATTTATTAAGAAATACTAATAATACTGTAATTTTCGGAAAATATTTCCTAATAAATGGCACTTTTGGTAATTACTAAAAGTGTTATTTATTAAGAAATACTAATAATAATGTAATTTTCGGAAAATATTTCTTAATAAATGGCACTTTTGATAATTACCAAAAGTGCAATTTATATTAAGAAATACTTTCTGAAAATTACACACTAAAAAGACAAAATCTGAAACAATTTACATCTAATTTGAAATAATTGCCATTTTTCTATAAAAAGATTATATTCTCTCTCTTTCTAAACAAAATTAACATTTTTTGAGCCGATTGACTTTTTGGTTTTATTTTATTTTTTTCTTTTTTCTGAATGGTAGTGGCGCTGAGAGAGTTTATAGAACAAGGGAACGCGCGCAAGAAATCGTGAAATCGAATTTCTCAAAATGTTATTCAGAAAAGGTATTATAATACATAAGGAAATGCGTGCGAAAGGAAGGGGGCCCTATTGGGGCATATACATATATATATGTATAGTGGAATTCGTCGGTTCTCTCAAACGTGTCCTTATCTGAGATCTGCTGGACCTGGGCGCAGGATGCTGTGTGCGATCGCGTTGTCAAACTCGCTCTATCCCGAGCAAATCTCCGGTCTGGCCTCCCGTGGTGCGACAGCCATTGTTGCTACATTTGGGCTCTCTGTTCCATCTTCCCAGAAAACTATCGAGCTGCTATAACTTATATTAATATTTTGGTGGAGCCCCCGAAAGTCCACTCGGGGAGAGGTCATATCCACGGTTAGGAAATATATACTCTCTCTCTCTCTCTCTCTCTTACTCTTTTTTTTCTTTCTCTCTCACTCTCTTGCTCTCCTTTTCTCTCTCTCTTACACTCTTTTTTTCTGTTTCTTTCTCTCTTTCTCTCCTTTTCTCTCTCTCTATTACTCTTCTGTTTTTTATTTCTTTCTCTCTTGCTCTCCTTCTCCCTCTCTCTCTCTCTCTTATTCTTATTTTCTCTCTCTCTCTCTCTCTCTCTTTCTTTCTTACTCTCCTTTTTTTCTTTTCCTTCTCTATACAAATATGTATATAGTTTAGATATTTGGATATTATAAAGAGAGAGAAAAAAAAGAGAGAGAAAGAAATAAAAGAGAGAAAGAGAGAGAGAAAAGAGAGGGAAAAGAGAAAGAGAGGAAAAGGAGAGAGAGAGAGAGAGTATACACAAGCAAATCATCAAGGGTCACCTTCTCCGTTTCCGCGCTCCCGTGGGAACGTGAGACAGAAACCAGACCAAAGAACTGAATCACAAAGAAACGATCCTAAGGACAAATCGCACGAAGAAGCAACAGGTTCCAGGAAGAGTTTCTTGTGGCGCACGTCCACTTTGAAGTATCTCTCTCGCCAACTATAAGAATCATTCCTGAATTGTCTTCTTCTTCTTCTTCTGCCAACGTTGTCGTTCCTTTCTATATCTACTTCTGTTTTCTGTAACAAGACTTGTTCCCAAGAAGACTCTGAAGATTGTCTTTAAATAATTATCGACATATTTATTTTCACGTAAAAAGAAGAAAGCATTACTTCCATCGCTGACAAATTGCTCGACTCTCTTCTTCTTTTTTTTTAGCATTTCTCAATATAGGCCTTTTAAGAGGCAAAAAAAAATTGCCCATCATTTTTACTTTAGAAAAAGGGAAAGAAAAGAAAATATGAACCTTCAGAATAAGAGAGAGAGAGAGGAGAAAGAAAATGAAGTTTTGATAAAAAAAAGATGACTTCTACAATGTATATAATACTTCCTTTAATAAAGACAGTTGACAGAATTTTTGTATTCGAAAATCTTTTTGGTTCGTTGAAAAACAAATACTATCAATATTGATACACTATTAATTGAATTTCTCGTTTTTGAATTTCGCGCCAAACAGTTCTCTAAATTGCCGCCTAGATGTCATGAAAGTTCTCTCACAAACGAGATGCAGCGAATAGAGAACACGAATCGTTCTGATAAAAAATTGTTTCGTCTCAGTTGGAAAATTAATTCTATAAAATTCTTCCGACTGGGTAAATTATTTAAAATTCAATTAATATTTAAATAAAGAAATAAACAAAAAATTTATCGAAAAGTTTTACAATCGTTGAATATGATTGAACAAAATCTGTTCTAATTCTAATTACCCTCCACTTTGTTTAACACCTACAAAATTAAATTTGAATTTTTCCTTTGAATTTCGCACCAAAATAGTTGTAAAGATTGCCGTCCAGATGTCATGAAAGTTCTCTCACAAACGAAGTGAATTGCAGCAAATGAAATACATGAATCTTTTCAGAATTTTTGATAAAAATTTTTTAATATTCAACAAAAATAGTTACTAATAAATTCTTGTAGAAAAACTAATTAACATTAAAGCGAAATACGATAAAGAAAAATTTATTTTAGGAGGAAAACAGAGTTGCATTAATTAGTTTCTCTACAATAAATGTTTTTTTAGAAATGTACATTTACTTTTTTAATCATTTTTTTTCACAAAAGAATTAAATTCATTCGAAGGTCGGTTTCAACACTTATCAAAATTACAATTAATATTTAATCACCTGTATACATGTATTCTACCTTCAAATTATTAATGTTTATTTTTCCACCTAAAATGATAGACTTTGAGCATTCCTCAAAAATTCTACGATAAAAATATTTGTTTTTTTATACTTCTGAAAAATGTAGATGCATTTGAAATAAAAAATTATTCATACGTGGTATCTTAAACCTCCTGCATCAAATTTCCAAAAAGTAATCTAGTGAATGAACAGAAAATGATTTACGTGAATATTTTAAATTTTCTACTCATTGCACAATTGACATATTATACATATTCGGTAAATCTAAATATACAAAATTTATAATCAATTTGTTAATTTATATAAATCCATAATTATATAATCCATATTTGTATAAAATTCCATGTAAGGATTTTGAGGATTTTAAAAAGCATATAATAATTCTTTCAAAAAACATAAAATTTCAGTTGATTATTTCTCTTTTCTAGTTTGAAGTATTTGATAAACTATGTAATGACAATGGAATGATAGTACATTATGGTGTAAGTATATTTGTCAAATATATAAATTCCCAATTTTTTGTACCGAAATTGATTCTCATCACATGCTTCCTTAAATTATTTTATTGTTTAACTTTTTTAGATTGGTGATTGCATGGTTCATTGTGTAAAATCGCCAAATAAAACCACAGAAGAAGAAGATATTTATGATGATGATGATTATTTTCTTTACGAATTTCTTGAGTCTAAAGATTTGTCTGTTAAAAATGGTTCGCCTTGCTCTTCTAATGGAGTAAGAATGATTTTTACAATTCACATTTTTTTAACCTATGATAAATTTTACTTAAATTTTCTTTTCTTCTAGTACTGTCAAGAAGGAATCTGTGTAAATAAAACAACTATCGATAATAGTACTGTCAATGCTATCAATACTACTAATACTACTATCAATACTATCGATACTACTGATATCAATTCTGATTACTGATACAACTGATATCTAAAATTCTAAACTAATACAACTGTTATAAAAGTTGAAAATTAAATTAAACAAATGTTTTATTAATATTCCTAAATAAAAGGTGCTGTATTTTTTAAACCAACTCAAGTTCGTTTGTAATTCAATAAATTCTTTGTTTTAATGTAATTTTGATTCTTTATTCTTCATTGAATTTTCTTGACCTAAAATGTAATTTGAGCAGAAATTCCTCTGACACTTTTTGTTTTTACGAATAAACGAAAAATAGTAAAAGTTACTTAACAATTTTTTTCCTGTCAATAATAATGAACATGTTATATATAACATGTTCATTATTATTGACAGGAGAAAAAAATTGTTAAGTAACTTTTACCAATAGCGATGATTTACACATGACGTGGAAAATTTAGACGTTTGAAAAATTAATTTAAAAAAAGTCTCTCCGAACATGTCTCAATAAACTATATTGCATGTACGTCCTTGGAATGATTAGGTCTATTGGGGATGATTTCCTGCGAAGGAGATTTTATATACATTAAAAAGAAAGAAGGAAAGAAAAAAATAAAGGTGAAAATAAACAAGTATTTTGTGAAAAATAACTTCCATTTCGTGCCACACGTACCCGTGTTTCTATGGGTTAAGATGTGAGAAAAGTTGACAGGGCTGAACCAATTACAAACACACTATCCGAACGACGGTTACTCTCCCAGCAATCAGTCGTGATTAGTGTTCGTCGACACTCTGTACACGCACGATCGCTCGATAAATTGTAAACTCTTTACACCTGTAAATATACACACATAAATACTCCATACAAATACATATACGACTTACGTAAAACTGGCTTCTCGGATCTGTACATCAATCAACTATATGGTATTATTACTCCGGAACAAGAAATTTAAAAATAATTTTTATTAATAACCATTAGAGGCCATAATTGAATATATTACATGTTACAATTGAAAGCCGACTATTAGTTTCTCCGGATGTTGATGCGTAACATTTGTAATTTGCACGTTATTTGCAAAAAATGAAAGAAAAAGAAAAATTGGATGTTATTTCTTTTAATCGACAATGAGAGAAAATTCTTGACTATATTTTGTTTTTCGCACTTTAAGTTTCGACAGATTCAACACCAGTTTCCCACTGTTCAGATGATGGTTCAAAAACAAACTTGACACCCATTTTGAAAAATGGGTTAATGAAACAAAATCAAAAATAAAACATTCTTAAACTTGATCATAGGTCAAGTAAATTGAATGAAGAATAAAGAATTGAAATGACATTAAAACATTTATTGGAGCATTTATTATTTATTAAAACATTTATTGAATCATAAACGAGCATGAGTCCGTTTAAAAAATACAGCATCTTTTTTTAATCATATTAATAAATTATTTCTTTAATTTAATTTTCAACTTTTATAGTAGTTGTATCAGTGTTGATATCAGTTGTATCAGTATTGATATCAGTAGTATCAGTATTGACATCAGTAGTATCAGTATTGATATCAGTAGTATCGACAGAATCGATAGTATTGATAGTAGTAATAGTAGTATTGATAGCACTAACAGTTGCACTATTATCGATAGTGGTTTTATTTACGCAGATTCCTTCTTGACAGTACTAGAAGAAAAGAAAAGTTAAGTAAAATTTATCAAAGGTGAAAAAAAAGTAAATTGTAAAAATCATTCTTACTCCATTTGAAGAGCAAGGCGAACCATTTTTAACAGCCAAATCTTTAGACTCAAGAAATTCGTAAAGAAAATAATCATCATCATCATAAATATCTTCTTCTTCTGTGGGTTTTACGCAATGAACCATGCAATCACTAATCTAAAAAATTTAAACAATTAAATAAATTCAGGAAGTATGTGATGAGAATCAATTTCGGTACTAAGAAATTAGGAATTTATATCTTTAGGATTTATATACTTACACCATAATGTACTATCATTCCATTGTCATTACATAATTTATCAAATGCTTCGAACTAGAAAAGAGCAAAAATTAACTCAAATTTGATTCTTTTTGAAAAAATTATTCCCGTATGCTTTTTAAAATAAAATTAAAAGTACTGGAAAAAATTAAATTTTTTGAATTCAAAAGAAAATTCTGAATTTTTGAGTCTTTTTTGTTTGACTCATAAACTATAAAATTACCACGAATTTTAATACAAAATCTTCAATTTTTTCAATTTTTGACAAAAATTTCTTTTTACGTAAAAAAATCGTAAAATTACGTTTAAATCTTGAATAACTATCAGAAAATAAGTAAATTATTTAAAGAATAATTTTACTCAAACATCTCAAAATTAATTCAATTTTAAAAGAGTTACGTTTACAATTTTCATAAATAATTGAACTTCAAACGGTTTTAATTTGAAATTTTATAAAATTTCAATATTGAATAAATTTAATTAGAAATTTTATGGAACTTGGATTTTTAAAAAATTAAAAAAAAATAAATAAAAAAAAAATTTTAATTTTTTTAATTTAATTTTAATTTTAATAATTCAAAATCTTCTAAATTTTGTTAAATTTGCCAATGTATATATTTAATTAATTATTAAAAATAATGGATTTATAGAAGAATTTTAGTTAAAAACACTAAAAAAAAATTGAATTTTGAAGAAGTTACAAATGATTGCAGAAATTCAGTTATTTTCAAAAGTAATAAAATTCTTATCACAAAATTCAATTATGTTCAAAATTTACAAAAAAAATCTCAACAAAATCCCAATTATTATTTTTATAAATAAAAAAATTCTTCAAAATTCAATTATTTTCAAAAATTTTAATAAAATTCTTGTCAAAATTTCAACTATTTGCAAAAATTTTCCTTATTTCAACATCTAATTTATAAATTTTTAATATCTCTACTATTTTAATAAAACTAATACCCAAAAGAAATCAATTATTTAAAAAATTTTTTAATAAAATTGTACGCAAATAATTTAATTATTTTTATAAATAATAAAATTCATCGGAGAATTTCAATTATTTTTAATTCCATTTTAATCGGATTTCTTTAAAAATTGTAAATATTATTAAAAATTCTATTAAAATTCTTAACGAGAATTCAATTTCAAAAAACATTCAATTATTCAATAAATAATTTATTTTTCTATTTAAATAATTGAATTCTCGTAGAGTTTTATTATTATTAAGGTATTAATTAAATAATTAATAATAAATTAATAATAATTAATAATTAATTAATTTTCGAAATTTACCGCATATGTATATGTCAATTGCGCAATAAGTAGACAATATAAAATATTCGCGTAAATCATTTTCTTTTCACTAAATTTAATAAATTTAAAATTTGATGCAGCAGATTAAAAAAAAACCTCGAAGCGCCACGTATGAATAATTTTTTATTTTAAATGCTTCTACATTTTTCAAAAGTATAAAAAATATATTAAAATTATTATCCTAGAATTTATGAGCTTCAAATCAGTGGGAAGGCTGAAAGTGTATCGTTTTAGTTTGAAGGATGAACATTAATAATTTGAAGATTAGAAACAAAAGTACAGGTGCATTAAAAATTTATTGTAATTTTGATAAATGCTGAAATCGAACTTCGAATGAATTTATCTTTTTTGTGAAAAAATGGTTGAAAAAGTAAATGTACTTTCCTAAAAAATAAAAATACTTATAAATTATCGTAGAAAAACTAATTAATATTAATGCAAAATACGATTTTTTAAAAATTTATTTTCTAAGAAAAACAGTATTTCATTTATTTTAATATTTTGTTCTAATGTAAATTTAAAAAATTAATTTTTATAAAATTCATATCACTTTTGTTCGAATTAGTTCAAATTTTTACTAATTCAAATTTAGAGAATAAATTTTGTGACAATATTAGTGCAAAAAGAAATTTAGAAATTAATTTATTTTCCACTTTGCGTTAATATGCAAAACTTTTTCTATTTAAAAAGATAACATTTTTTATTACTTTTTATATTAATTATATTACTTTTTATATTACTTTTGGTAATTCTTGTAACTTTTTACAATTTTCAATATGAAGTAAAAGTAGGAACTTAATTTTTACATAAAACTTTATTAAATTTTTCGTAAATAATTTAATTGTGTTAAAGTATTTTATGAAAATTTTGTGAAAATAATTAAATTCTTTAGAGGAATTCATCAAAACTGTATTGAAATTAATTTAATTTTTCTAAAAAATTTTTATTAAATTGTTAATTAACTTTTACTATTTTTCGTTTATTGGTAAAGACTAAGACTTTAACTAAAAGTGTTAGGAACTTGTGTGCATTTCTGCTTTGCAATTTTTCACTATTTTCTGTAAATTTTGTTGATAGTAAAAATGTACTTTCATCAAATTGCAGAAACTCCAAAAATAGTAAAAAAATGACAGAAAATGAAAAGGCTCAATTCCTTTGTTTAAATTAAAATTAAATTTGATTATGGTTAGGTCAAGAAAATTAAATGAAGAATAAAGAATCAAAATTACATTAAAACAAAGAATTTATTGAATCATAAACGAACATGAGTTGGTTTAAAAAATACAGCACCTTTTTTTTGGGCATGTTGATAAAACATTTGTTTAATTTATTTAGCTTTTTATTTACTAGCTTTTATAGAAGTTGCACTAGCAATGGTATAAGTAACATTGGTGGTAGTAAAAGAATTGATAGTACTACCATTGACAGTGGCTTTATTTACGCAGATTCCTTCTTTACAGATCTAAAAGAAAAGAAAAGTTAAGTAAACTTTATCAGGTAACAAACAATATATTAGGTGAAAAAAGTCTTTCTTACTCCATTATTAGGGCAAGGCGCACCATTTGCAAGGGTCACATTTATAGACGGTATCATTGAGTCAGCAGAATGAGAATTATTAGCTTTCAAATCGATGATTTCATATTTGCTGTCGTAACATTTAACAATGCAACCACCATACTGAAAATGTTAAACAAGAAAATAAATTAAGTAGTGTTCAATTTCGGTACACAAGATTAGGAATTTATATATTTTTCACAATTACAGGTACTTACAACAGCAGTAAATGTCATTCCTTTTTCTTTACATAGTTTAAGAAATGTATCCTTCTAGAAAAGAGAAAATATCAACTCAAATTTTATATATCCCTTTTGAAAAAATTATTCCTAATATGCTTCTTAACCCCTTAGCAGTGTAGTCAAAATAAGCTTTTCGTGACACAAATGTGCAAAAAAAAATTTTTTTTTTTAATTACTTGATATTATTGTATTTTATGTTTTCGGGGTCGCTGAATCCGAATATTTGATCAAAATTAAAAAATTCAAAATGGCGGCTTCAAAATTTAAAAGTTTCCTGATTTGACTAAAAATGTTCACTTGGGGGGTTTTTGGGGTCGCTGATTTCGAATATCTGGTTGAAATTTTAAAATTCAAAATGACGGCTTAAAAATGGCGACCGAAAAAATTTTAAAGTTTTCGGATTTGGCTAGAAATGAGCATTTGGGGTTTTTTGGAGACACTGAATTAGAATATTGGGTTAAAATTTTATAATTCGAAATGGCGACTTCAAGACGTCAACTAAAAATTCACGAACTATTTAATTTAATTACTATTATTAAATTTGTTAATATAGATCGATTTTGAGCATTTCACAATGTTTTAAAACATCGGACATATTAATTCCTCTGCTTTAAGTTTTAAGAACTAATTTGAGAACTTAAAATTTTTTTTGGTCGCCATTTTGGAGCCGCCATTTTGAATTTTGAATTTTTGATTAAATATTTGGATTTACAGTACCGTCCGCAATTGTCAGTCCACCCATTTTTAAAGGAATGACAAAAATTTTTTAACATAAAATTCATGAAAACTAAAATTTTTTTTGGTTTATATTTTGAAAGACGATAAAATTTTGAAAAGAATAAGACCTTACAGAAGTCATTTGGCCAAAATTTGTAAAAGATATTCCTAAAAATCGTCATTTTCAATGTTTTACAAAAATTTAAATAACTTCTAAAATAATGAACGCTTTTTAATAATCTTAGGCTTATTTTAAAGATCTTTTTCTACGGAATAAGAATTACTTATAGGCATTAACCTGTCATTTTTAACTTGGAATAAGCATGACGTCAAAATTAGACAAAAAAATTGGAAAAATTTGAAATCAATTTTTTGTACTAAAAACTATTCTAGAACATATATAAAACATGATATGGTGTAGATTTTTCAAGAAAATTTAATAAAAATATATGTTTGAATTTCAAAAATTATTTTTCTTTTAATAATATTATTTCAAATTTTTTGAATTTTTTTGTCCAACTTTGACGTCATGCTTATTCCAAGAAAAAAATTACAGGTTAATGCCTATAAGTAATTCTTATTCTGTAGAAAATGGTCTTTAAAATAAGCCTAAGATTATTAAAAAGCGTTCATTATATTAGAAGTTATTCAAATTTTTGTAAAACATTGAAAATTACGATTTTTAAGAATATCTTCTACAAATTTTGGCCAAATGACTTCTGTAAGGTCTTATTCTTTTCAAAATTTTATCGTCTTTCAAAATATAAACTAAAAAAAATTTTACTTTTCATGAATTTTATGTTAAAAAATTTTTGTCATTCCTTTGAAAATGGGTGGACTGACAATTTCGGACGGTACTGTAGAGACCTCAAAAACCCCCGAATGAGCATTTTCAGACAAATTTGTAAACTTAAAAAAAAAATTTGGTCGCCATTTTGAAGCCGCCATTTTGAATTAAAAAATTTTAACCAAATATTCGAATTCAGCGACCTCAAAAACCCCCAAGTAAACATTTTTAGTCAAATCCGTAAACTTTTAAATTTTTTTTGGTCGCCATTTTGGAGCCGCCATTTTTAATTTTTGACTAAATATTTGGATTCAGAGACCTCAAAAACCCCCGAATGAGCATTTTCAGCCAAATTTGTAAACTTAAAAAAAAAATTTGGTCGCCATTTTGATGCCGCTATTTTGAATTTAAAATTTTCAATAACGGATTTGGATTCAGCGACCCCGAAAACCCCCGAGTAGACATTTTTAGCAAGATTCGTTAACTTTTATATATCTTTTTTTTCGATGCCGCTATAGCGGTCATACACACTGGGGGCACGAATTATTTTGGCCTCTATAGACGTCAAACACTGTGAAGGGGTTAAAATCCCCAAAGTCATCATTTGGATTTTTATATACAAATCCGTGTGAATTCATATTTATTTCCACGGGATTCTGAGAGAGATTATTTACCAACAGAAGTTTTCCTACTTATTTTATCATTAGGCAAATTTGGTTGGACAACAATATTTTTTTTTTACTTTGGCATCAAAAAAGAGTAGCACTAATCACTACCAAATACATAATTTTATATAAATTATCAAATTGATTATAAATTTTGGATATTTACCACATTCTTGGCCGGAATTGTATATGTCAGTTGTACAATGAGTAGACAATAAAAAATATTCGCGTAAATCATTTTCTGTTCACTAGTTAATTTTTGGAAATTTGATGCAGCAGGTTTAAGATACCTCGAAACGCCACGTATGAATAATTTTTTATTTGAAATGCTTCTACATTTTTTATAAATACAAAAAATGTATTAAAATTATCGTACAATTTATGAGCTCCAAACCAGTAAGAATACTGAAAGTGTATTGTTCTAGTTGGAAGAATGAACATTAATAATTTGAAGATAGAAACAAATGTACAGGTGCATTAAAAATTTATAGAAACTTTGATAAGTGTTGAAACCGACCTTCGAATGAATTCAACTATTTTTTTTTTTTAAATAGATTTTCAGGAATGATATTGAAAATTTTTTTAAATAATTGAATTTTATCTAGAAATTTTATTGAAATATTTAAAAATATTTAATAAAACATTGAATTTAAGGATTAAATTAAAATTCAAATGAAATTGAATTGAAATTGATGAAAACTGGAATTGAAATCAAATTGAATTGAAATTGATTAAAAATTGGAATTGAAATTAATTTGAAATTCAAATTAAAAAGAAATTTAACTGAATTTGATTAAAAATTGAAATTAAATTATAATTCATGTTAAATTGAATTGAAATTCAAATCAAATTCAATTGAAATTGATTAAAAAATTGGAATTTAAATTCAAATCTAATTTAATTGAATTTAATTAAAAATTGGAATTGAAATTTAAATAAAATGGAACTGAATTTAATTAAAAATTCCTATTAAATTGAAATTCAAATAAAATTGAACTGAAATTGATAAAAACTGGAATTGAAATCAAATTGAATTGAAATTGATTAAAAATTGGAATTGAAATTAATTTGAAATTGAAATCAAATTCAATTGAATTTGCTTAAAAATAAGAATTGAAATAAAATTTAACTGAATTTGATTAAAAAATGAAATTAAATCATAATTCATTTTAAATTGAATTGAAATTTAAATCAAATTCAATTGAAATTGATTAAAAAATTGAAATTTAAATTCAAATCTAATTTAATTGAAATTAATTAAAAATTGGAATTGAAATTTAAATAAAATGGAACTGAATTTAATTAAAAATTCCTATTAAATTGAAATTCAAATAAAATTGAATTAAAATTGATAAAAACTGGAATTGAAATCAAATTGAATTGAAATTGATTAAAAATTGGAATTAAAATTAATTTGAAATTAAAATCAAATTCAATTGAATTTGCTTAAATATTGGAATTGAAATAAAATGTAACTGAATTTGATTAAAAATTGAAATTAAATCATAATTCATTTTAAATTGAATTGAAATTTAAATCAAGTTGAATTGAAATTGATTTAAAATTGGAATTTAAATTCAAATCGAATTTAATTGAAATTGATTAAAAATTGGAATTGAAATTGAAATTAAATAAAAATTTAGATCAAACTGAACTGAATTTAATTAAAAATTGCAATTGAACTGAAATTCAAATAAAATTGAATTAAAATTGATAAAAATTAAAATTCAATTAAAATTCAATTGAAATTGATTAAAAATTGGAATTTAAATTACTTTGAAATTCAAATCAAATTAAATTGAATTCGCTTAAAAATTGAAATTGAAATGAAATTTAACTGAATTTGATTAAAAATTGAAATTAAATTATAATTTATGTTAAATTGAATTTAAATTTAAATCAAGTTGAATTGATATTGATTTAAAATTGGAATTTAAATGAAATTGAAATTTGAATCAAAATCAATTGAAATTGATCAAAAATTGGAATTGAAATTGAAATTAAATTGAAATTTAAATTAAATTAAACTGAATTTAATTAAAAATTGCAATTAAATTGAAATTCAAATTAAATTGAATTGAAATCAAATTAAATTAAAATTGATTAAAAATTGGAATTGAAATAAATTGGAACTGAATTTTATTAAAAATTGAAATTAAATTATAATTCATGTTAAATATAATTGAAATTGATTTAAAATTGTAATTAAAATTCAAATTAAATTGAAATTAATTTGATATTAAAATGAAATTAAATTGAAATTAATTTGATATTAAAATGAAATTAAATTGAATTTGATAAAATTGAATTTAAATGATAAAAATAATTTCAAAGACTTTGAAGTAACAATTTTTTTAATATAAAATAATAATTTTATCACTGAGTTATCTTTAATTATTATAAAACCATGAAGAAGTCAATCACTCCGAGTCTTCGACTCGAAGTGATTGACTTCTTTATGGCTTTATATTAATATGCTTATTAGTTGTTGAATTTTAAAACGTTTAAATTAGAAATTTTGAAAATCTTAATTACGAAACGTTTCATTAGAAAATAAAAATATATTTTGGAAAAAATTATTTTTCTTTTTTTGCTCCTGCAAAAATGAAAAAAAAATTTCTTTTCCTTGAATTCATTCCTGACGACTACAGGCGGAGGGAAATTCTCCTCTTGGGACGGAAGCGATGATGATCGCCGGAGGAGACAATGGATTACTTTGCGAATGACGATTCCAATATACAAAAGTTCTTGCGGTTGTTGCGCGACGTTTCTTCCTGGCATTGCAGTCAGGTAGGTAGAGGTAGGTGCGTATACCTGGAAATGGCTAACTACTTATTGTCACCTCTAACGAGGACGTTGAAAAACTCAACTATTTGCAGGTGGGAATGCTGCCAGGTTATGAAAGTATCAATTACCTTCAATGTCCAGTTCCCTAATGAGCGGAACAGGGCAATGCCTTATGTACAACTCTCAAAATGACTTCTCACAGATCCATTTGCACTTTTTCAATCATTAAGAACAGTTAAGATATCGTTGCACACTGCGAATCTATATAGTATATATAGTATACAGATAACTATCTTTCGAAAATCATTTTTCTCCCACTTTCACAATTTTTCTTTGCAAACTATTCAAATTATAGTAAATAATTTGATTATAGTGAATATAATTTGAATTTTACTTCCGATTAGATAAAAAAAATTGCAGAAAGAATTTTTTTTAACTGAACTATTTATTCGACTGAATTTTTTTGATTGTACTTTGTTTTTGACTGTACATTTTATTGACTATCTACTTTTTGACAGTTAATTTTATTAACTATTTTTTGACTGTATAATTTTTCGACTTAAAATTTCTTAAATTTCATTGAAATTAATTAAAAATTGGAATTGGAATTGGAATTAAAATTGAAATTAAATTGAAATTTAAATCAAATTGAAATGAATTTAATTAAAAATTCAAACTAAATTGAAATTTAAATCAAATTGAATTGAAATTGATCAAAAATGAAATTGAAATTAATTTAAAATGTAAATGAAATTGAATTGAAATTAATTAAAACTTGGAATTTAAAATAATTTGAAATTAAAATCAAATTCAATTAAAATTGATTAAAAATTGTAATTAAAATGAAATTTAACTGAATTTCATTAAAAATTGAAATTAAATTAAAATTCATTTTAAATTGAATTGAAATTGATTAAAAATTGAAATTAAGTTAAATTGCAATTAAAATCAAAATCTATAGAAATTGATTAAAAATTGGAATTGTAATGAAATTTAACGAAATTGGATTAAAAATTGAAATCATATTAAAACTCATGTTAAATTAAATTGAAATTGATTAAAAATTGGAATTGAAATTCAAATCAAATTAAATTGAATTTGATTAAAAATTGAAATTATATTAAAATCCATGTTAAATTAAATTGAAATTAATTAAAAATTGTAATTAAAATTAAAATACATTGAAGTTAAATTAAAATTCAAATCAAATTGAAATGAAATTAATTAAAAATTGGAATTGAAATTAATTTGAAATTTAAATCAAATTGAACTAAATTTATTTAAAAATGGAAATTAAATTGAAATTTAAATCAAATTAAACTGAATTTAATTAAAAATTGTAATTAAATTTAAATTCAAATCAAATTGAATTGAAGTTAATTAAAAATTGGAATTGAAATTTATTTGAAATTAATTAATTAATTAATTCAAATAAAATTCAATTTAAATTGAATAAAGGTTGGAATTGAAATGAAATTTAACTAAATTTGATTAAAAAATTGAAATTAAATTTAAATCAAATTAAATTTAAAATTGATTGAAAATTGGAATTGAAATTAATTTGAAATTTAAATCAAATTGAACTGAATGTAATTAAAAATTGAAATTAAATTGAAATTCAAATCAAATTGAACTAAATTTATGTAAATAAAAATTGAAATTGAAATTAATTTGAAAGTAATTATTTCATCACTTTAAATAAAATTCAATTGAAATTGATTAAAAATTGAAATTGAAATGAGATTTAACTGAATTTTATTAAAAACTGAAATTAGATTAAAATCCATGTTGAATTGAAATTAATTAAAAATTGGAATTGAAATTAAGTGTAAATCAAATTAAATGGAAATTGATTGAAATTAAATTGAAATTCAAATCAAATTGAATTGAAATTGATTAAAAATTGAAATTCAAATTCAAATTAGATTAAATTGAAATTGATTAAAAATTGGAATTGAAATTCAAATCAAATTTAATTGAAAATGATTAAAATTTGAAATTGAAATTAAAATTAAATTGAAATTAATTTGAAATTCAAATCAAATTAAACTGAATTTGATTAAATAAATTAGATTTGAAATTTAATCTAATGAATGAAAAAAATGAAATTGATTTAAAAAAATTGAAATTCAGAAAAATCTCAATTTAATGAAAAAGTGGAATTGAATTAAAAAATCAGAAATAAAAAGGAAATAATACACCTCCGAACTTGAGGAAAAAAATTTCACAACCTGTGATATTAAAACAAGTAAATAAGAAATGTTCAAAAAAAATTTGTTCAATTAATAAAAAAACAAAAATTCTAGATACAACGAAAATGCAGATGAGGAAGAATAAATAAAATGTTGCTGAACCCGATGAAAAAAGAGAATTATAAAGTCGATGATTCCACTTTCATTAAAAATAATCCCATCAATACAGGAATTTACACGTTCTGAAAATGAAACTTGAAAATGATTTCAAAAAATTTTGAGCTTAAAAAAGCAAAAAGAAAAAAAAAGAAACTCGAAAAGTTTATATCTCTCTGCTCTGAATTTCTTTAATAAAAACAAACCAGTTCACTCTTCTCTTTGGTATAATATTTACAAAAAACTTTTTTATTTATACTCCACTACTGCGCTTTCTTTATTTCTTTTTCGATAACTGCACTTTTTGTTTAGTGAATATATTCAAATACGATATGTAAACGAGAGTGAGAAAAAAAATAGATTTCGGTACATTTCCCCCGTTCCCTTTTTAACAGAAACTCATTATCAATTCATAAAATTTACTCCAATGGTTTACATACCAATACAAATAAATATATACGTGTTGCCGTTAACTTAGCAGTTTGACAGGATGATTTTTCTCGCAAATTCTACTCTCACTTTTGCAATTATACATGTATATAATTTTGCCCGTGGGTACACCATGAACTCCCAAGCCCAAAACCCATAGAAGGCTCGATGGTTTGACTTATTCATAGTGACGTCATTTACATCTTTTTCTATATATTTTTTTCCTCTTCCTTTTCTAACCGACGTTTCCTTTTCATTTTCTGTCCTTCGTTTTTGTGTCTCGGGATTTTTTCTTTTTTTTTTTTTTATTCAATGAGAGAGTAATATTCATTGCCAGGACAAGAGGCGCGTACAACAAGTCATTCGAGTCGAAACGGTAGACCGGTAGGTTCCATTGCGGAGGTGGCGTTGGATGCAAAATTGTGTATACGAGCCACGATCATGACTTGTCATCAATTTCGAAAAAAAAATTCTCCCATTGGAGAGACATATTTCGATATCGAAATCTAACTAGGAAAACAAACACATATTGATTTCTTCTTTCTCTTTGAAACAATTTTTTTTTTTTTATTGTCGATGGAACAAATTTTCTCAATGCGAATATAAAAATTATTTACATTTTCTTTGTTTACTGCAATGAGAATAAGGAGCGTTTATTTTATCTGGATATAAAATCAAAGACAAGAATTATATTTTAATTAAACGTATTTTATAGTAAAGTCAAAGTTTGTATTGAATAAAACTTATTATTTTTTTAATTCATACTTATTTTTTGACTGTTAATATTTTTTGACAGTATCTATGTTTGACTATGAATATTTTTTGACATTATCTATGTTTGACTATAAATATTTTTTGACATGATCTATGTTTGACTATGAATATTTTTTGACAGTATCTAGTTTTAACTATTTATAATTATTGACAGTATATTTTTTGACTGTATATTACTCTAATTATTTATGTTTTTGACTTTTTTTGAATTCCTTTTTTACTGCATATTATTTAAATTATGTATATTGCTTTTACTGAATATTTTTACGACTTTATTATCTTGACTATTCATTTTTTGATTGTGTATTTTCTAAAACTACTATTTTTTTATTTTTTTTCGATTCTGTATTTTCATGATTATATATTATTTTTCAGAATATTTTATTAATTGTTTTTTATTTTTACTATATTTTTTGGCTGTACATTTTTTTTTAGTGTAGGTATATTTTTTAGTCTTCATAGTTTTTCGACTGAATATTTTTTTTGATAGTATAGTGTTTTGACAGTATAATTTTTACTAAATAATTTTTTGACTGAATATGTTTTTGATAGTATTTTGTTTTGGCAGTATAATTTTTACGAAATAATTTTTTGACTGAATATTATTTTGATAGTATTTTGTTTTGGCAGTATAATTTTTACGAAATAATTTTTTGACTGAATATTATTTTGATAGTATTTTGTTTTGGCAGTATAATTTTTACGAAATAATTTTTTGACTGAATATTTTTTTGATAGTATTTTGTTTTGGCAGTATAATTTTTACGAAATAATTTTTTGACTGAATATTTTTTTGATAGTATTTTGTATTGACAGTATAATTTTTTGACTGCATATTTGTTTGACTACATTTTTTTTTAAAATTATTACTGTTTTGACATTGCTTAGAAAATATATTTTATTGACTGTAAATTTTTTGACTACATATTTTTATGACTGTATTTTCTTGACTATAATTATAGTTTTTGACTGTAAAAGTTTTTGATAATATATTGTTCTAACTATATATTTTTTTAACTTCTTATTTCCTTGACTCTATTTTTCTTTGACTATATATTTTTTTGACTAAATATTTTTGTGACCATATATTTTAAAGTGCTATTTTTTACTGTGATTTAATTCAATGGCATAGTTTTTTATTTTACTTAGTTTTTATTGTATGTTACTTCGGCAGTATTTTTTTTTAATTTTAATTTTTAGTAAATTTCTTTAAGGGGATTTGAATCATTATGACGTCACAGTTTGTGCAAAGCGTGTGTTCTAAAACTGTGACGTCATCATGGCTTAAATTCCCTTAATTTAACTCTTTTTTGTTTTGATTGTATATTTTTTGACTTTATATTTTTTCGACCGTACAATTTTTAACTATTCATTTTTTGTGACTGAAATATTTTTTTTATTTTATTTTTTCAGTCAAGATTATTACGACTGTTTAGTTTTTTGACAATATTTTTTTATATTGGTATATTTTTTATTTGTATATTGTTTTGACTGCATATTTTATTAATTGGCTATTTTCGTGACTAAATATTTTACTGACTGTTTTTATGACTGTTTTCTTTGACTTGTAGGTATATTATTTTGACTATATATTTTTTATATTGTAAATTTTTATTGCAAAATATTCTGCTGTATTCTTTTTTTGTCTGCATATTTTCTAGTAAATATAAAAAAATTAGTTTGGTTTGAAAAATTTATGTTTGGTTTAAAGAAACTTATGTTTGGTTTAAAAAAATTTATGTTTAGTTTACTGAAACATATGTTTGGTTTAAAGAAATTTTTGATTTGTTTGAAAAAATTTATGTTTGGTTTAAAGAAATTTTTATTTAATTAAAAAAAATTAATGTTTGGTTTGAAAAAATGGATGTTTGGGTTAAAGAAATTAATGTTTGGTTTAATGAAACATATGTTTGGTTTAAAGAAATTTTTGTTTTGTTTAAAAAAAATTATGTTTGTTTTAAAGAAATTTATGTTTGGTTTAAAGAAATTTAGGCGAAATTTATTTTTTGTTAAAAGAAATTTTTGTTTAGTTTGAAAAAAATTATGTTTGGTTTGGAGAAATTTATGTTTAGGTTAAAGAAACTTATGTTTGGTTTACTGAAACTTATGTTTGGTTTAAAGAAATTTTTGTTTAGTTTAAAAAAATTTATGTTTGGTTTAAAAAAAATTAATGTTTGGTTAAAAGAAATTTGCGTTTGGTTCAAATATATTTTTATTTGGTTCAAAGATAATTTATTTTCTTCAAAACTATTTCTTCGCTTAAAAAAACGTTTAAAAAATATGTTTAGTCCAAACATTATCATTTTTCTCACACTAAAGTTCAATGATTGATGTGCAAAGAAAAATTGAATAAAATTCTGTTCAAATTATCATAGCAAGCAAAATATTATGATTAATAATTAGACCCGTTGATTCGTATACATATATACATATGTAGATTATAAATTATATTCATAATAAAAGTGAATTTTGTTTGGGGACAAAAAATCCTTTTTTTTTTTTTATTTGAAATTTAAATGAAGACCATGACCATGATATGCGAAAGATGATGTCATTTATGAATGACGGATACTTTCTCTTCCGCAATCCACTTTCGTGTGGTCTCAAGCAAAAGTTCGTTGAGCAATAAAGTGCAACAATTTATTGTATATCTTAATGTTGTATTCCGCCTGTGACAAAGCAAAAAACTGGACATATCCATTTTCGTCGATTTGATATTCGATCTTTTATCTGATTTACAACAATTATTTTACAGACACATTTATTTCAATCTCAAATGCATATTGAATTAAGATGTCGTGGATGCAAATGACCGAGGAATAATCATGAAGAGAGAGAAAAAAGGTGACAAAGACGGAAAAAGTGACAAAGACAGAAAAAGAGAAAAAGACAGAAAGAGTGACAAAGACAGAAAGAGAGAAAAAGAGAGAAAAAGAGAGTAAGAGTGACAAAGAGAAAAATAATGACAAAGAGAGACAAAGACAGAAAGAGTGACAAAGACAGAAAGAGAGAAAAATACAGAAAGAGAAAAAAAGAGAAAGAGTGATAAAGAGACAAATAGTGACAAAGAGAGTAAGAGAGAAAAAGTGCAACAGAGAGAGAAAGAGCTAAAAGAAGAGAGAAATCAAAAGTGTCATATCATTAAAAGTTTTTTGCTACGAACGTATGAAAAATGTTGTATACATATTTTGGGTTTGGAAGAAAAAAAAGAAAAAAAAAATTGATATATCTGCATAAAGAAGAAGAAGAAATTTTAATAAATGGCAATTTGATAAATATGATACTGGAATCGGTATATAACTTGAAGGTCAGGCGGACCTGTTAGATTGAACATCCCATTGACTGAGTAGTGCTGGCGCTCACTGACACCTGTTCATTCAGTCGGCACACGTGCTGAAAATGCTAAGTGGTTCGCATAATAGACACGTTCCCAGGTGAGTCAGCACCTCTTTTTTATCTGTGGAATCTCATCAAACCAATTGCTCTATCACCACTCTCAAACTAGGACAATCGCATAATAATTCAACAATTAAATGAATCCGTCTTTCGTCATTTATTTATATTTATTATTATTATTTCTCCAATTTTACTAATTTTAGAAATTTCTGTTTAAAAAAAAAACATTCTTTAATGTTTGGAAACAAGTTTTGACTATTTTTTTTACTATTTAGAAAATAAAAACTAAACTAACTGGAATTTGAAATTTTTACTTAATATTTTTTTGGATTATCATAATATTGTTTCTCTATATTATTTTTTTCTATTTTTACTATTTTTTTGTATTCTTACTATTTTTTGTATTTTTACTATTTTTCAAACTTTAACTATACCTTTTAAAATTTACTATTTCTTTATACTTTTACTTCTTTTTATACTATTACTATTTTTTTGTACTTTTACTATCTTTTTCTACTGTTCTTTATACTTTTACTATCCTTTTGTTTATCTACTATTTTTTTCTGATTTTACTATTTCCTACTACTTTTATTTTTTGTGGTATTTTTAATTTTTTACTATTACCTTTTTTGTTCCATTACTATTTTTTTCTGCTTTTAATATTTCTTGCTACTTTTAGTATTTATTTCATTTTTACTATTTTTTTGGTTCCTGTAATATTTTTGATACTTTCTTACTCTTTAACTATTTTTTGTACTTTTATTGTTTTTCTTATTTTCTACAATATTTTTACTATTTTTTATAATTTACAATTTCTTTATACTTTTACTATTTTTTATACTATTTCTATTTTTTTGGACTATTATTATTTTTTTCACTTTTACTATTTTTTTCTTTCTGTATTTTTCTCTGGTTTTAATATTTCTTGCTACTCTTAGTATTTTTCATATTTTTACTATTTTTTTGTTCCTCTTCTATTTTTGCTTACTTTTACTATTTTTCATAATTTACTATTTATTTATAGTTTTACTATTTTTTAATGTTTTTACTATTTTTCATGTTCCTCTACTATTTTTTTTGCTATTACTATTTTTTATAATTAATTCTATCTTTATATTTTTACTATTTTTTTATACTTTAATTATTATTTTTTTGTTACTATATTTTTAGACCTTTACTATTTTCTTTTTGCTTTTACTACCTATATTTATATATTTTTACTACATTTTTGGTATTCTCTACAATTTTTTTCTGCTTTAACCTTCGCGCTACCAAAGATTTTTGTATACGCGCACTACCGGCTGGCCACACGGTGTGGCCAAACGCTATTTTACTTTTATGTTCCCAAAACGATTAAAATTCATCAAAGCTTTTGTATATAGTTATGTGTTAATACAAATTAACTGAAAAATTTTGTCCAGTGAGTTAAAATGGCGATTCGATTGATTACAAAAGTCGAGCAGATATACAACATTATGTATACTTGGCCACACCGTGTGGCCAGCCGGTAGCGCGAAGGTTAACTATTTTTGTACTTTTTACTATTTTTTTTCTACTTTCAATATTTTTTTTTACTTTTACTTTTTTCTATACTTTTACTATCTTTCTTGTCCCTCTAATATATTTTTTCTACTTTTACTATACTTTTCTATTTTTACTATTTCTTTCTATTATTATTATTTTTATTACACTAGTACTATATTTTGTATAGTATTAAAAATATGTTTACTATTTTCACTATAAATTATTTCAGAAATACTTTTTCTAATGCCAAAAAAAATTTGTCCAATTTCCAGACAGTTCAAATTTTACTATACAAAAGATAGTAAAAAAATTCTTAAATTTGTTTTTCCGATGAATATTTATTTCGAGTAAAAAACTTTTTTATACTCTTTTTTCTTCTTCTTTTCTTTCTTTTTTTTAACTTTTACGTTTTTCATTCCTTTTTTTTATAAAAGAAAAAGTTGAGAATTTGAAGTAAACTTGGCAAATTACTAATTTTATTAAATGCAAAAAAGGAGGAAGGCAAAATTTAACTGTTGAGATGATTGGTCCATTAACCCTTAAATAAAGTCATTATTTACCAGATTTTGACTCATCATTGAACAATGAATTTATCTTTATTGTTGCTAACCGAAAAAAAATTCGTCATCCTGAAAGTAAAACCTGATCATCCCACGGGGAGAAACGGGACTCAAGTGATTTATATGATTCATCAAAAAATTATTCAATGCGAATAAATTTTGATTTAAATGATATGATTTTGTGTATACAGGAAGTAATTGTACAAATCACTTCAAGTAATTAATTTCTTATTTAGTCCTCGCTCATATTAAGTTTAATTAACCTTAAACTACTCAATTATTTTTATCCACATATTCCCTATAACTGTAAATAATTTATTTCGATTCAATTGAAATTAAAATTGAATGCAATTACGAATAATTGAAATTTTTAAATTAAATAAAATATTAAAGAATTGAAATTTTTAAATTGAATAAAATTTCGAAGAATTAAAATTTGAAAAAGAATTGGAATTTCAATTAATTGAAATTCAAAATAAATTATATTCGATTAAATCAAAATTCGAATTGATTAAAATTTGATTAAATTAAAACCCGAATTGAAAAAAATGTAGAATAATTAAAATTGCAAATGAATAACTTTTTGAAAAATTAAAATTGGAATACAATTGAAATTTCGATTAATTGAAATTCAATTTGACTCAAATTTAATTCAATTGAAATTAGAATTGAATAAATTTCGAAATTAGAATTAAATATAATCTGACTCAATTAAATTTTGAATTGAATTAAATTTGATCATTAAATCGAAATTCGAATTAAATAAAATTCGATTAAATTAAATTTCGATTTGAATAAAAGTTAATTAAATTCAAATTCGAATTGAATAAAATTTGATTAAATAAAACACATTTTTTATTGATAAGAAAAGTATTCCCCAGTTCGTACTTTACATGGTGTATCAAATAAACTATTTTTAAAGTATAGATGATATCACTAAATTTTTTATCCACTTTTTTCTCGAAAAACTCATAAGTTCGGTCAACAATAACTTTATCATTGTATACTCAACGAGTATATAAGCGGATAAACTCCCGTATTCGCGGAACGTCACAAATCGACGAATTCCCTTTACGTCATTGACACTGGAAAACGTAATGATGACGTTTTAAAACGCCACATGATGCACATCATTGATTCAATATTTACAGAAACAATACCGGAAGAGAGTTAAAAACCGTAAAGTTATAGTGAACCGTTTTCAATAGTACATACAGTATACCTATATACGACTCTAAAGGTGACATAATTCAATGAAAGGAACGAGTCACTTCCGATTTTACACGTGGGTGTCGTGCGACTCCAATCGAAAGTGTATATAATATATATAGTATAAAATACCGGTAAGTGATTGTCAGAAAAAATTTTTCCTACAATTTCACACACCGGAAATGTTTCTCGTGTCAGTGCGGTGTTTTTATTTTTTAATTTGCATTGGAAAAAAATTTACTTTATTCAGACAAATGATTATTTGTCTATTATCAAAATAAATATTTACTTGAATCAAATAATTTTTATTTAAAATCAATAAAATGGTATTTGCTTCAAATAGCAATTTTTCAATCAATAAAATGCTATTAATAATTTATATTTTACCAAATTAAATAATTCCCTGATTTCCCGATAAAACTTTAATTTTTCCCTGATTCTAAAAAACTTTATTTTTATAAACAAATATTTAATTAAAACTTGCTACTTTGTTACTGTAACTTCTTTAAAAATTATTTTCATTATTTCAATTATTAATTTCTAGAATTATTTTCAACTAAAATTCTTCTTTAAGTCAATTTTTTTAAAAATAATTTTTGAAAAAGTTCTTTAAAAATTTCCAAATCCTTTTGTTAACACAATTTAATTTTACGAAATGTCGATTATTCTGACATTTTTCAGTTAAATATGTTAGAAATTAAATACTTCAAATAATTAAAAAAAAAAATTCCATTAAACTTTTTGAAACAAATTAATTCTACAGAATTCTTAATTAAAAGTATGAAAAGTTCAAATTTTCAAAGATTTAAATTTAAAACATTTTGAAAATTCAATTATTTCTAAAAATTCTAAAAATGCTTTCAATATTCAATTATAATTTAAAATTTTAACTTAAATTCATATTTAAATAAATTTTTATTAAAAATTCTACGAGAATTCAATTATTTAAATGCAAAAATAAATATTTTATTAAATAATTGAATTTATAAAGAAATTTTTTTCGATTTTTTGAAGATGGTGGAAAAATTAAAAAAGAAAAATAATTATCTTTTTTAAAGATAATTGTAATTAATAAAATAATTGTTCTAATAATTTTTTTTGTCTTATTGAAACAAATAACTGTTTTTTTTTTTTAATTTTTCCATCATCTTCCAAAAATCGAAAAAAGTTTCTTTATAATTAGTATAATGGAAAAAAACTAATTTCAAATAAATAATCGAATGTTTCTTAAAATTAAATTTTCATAAAGAATTTTATAAACAAACTTTTAAATAATTGAATTCTCTTGAGATTTTATATACAATTTTTAAGAATAATTTCATTTTTCGAGAAATTAAATGAAAATTGTATTAAAAATAATTGAAAATCTACCAAGAATGTTATTCAAATTTTTGAAAATAATTGTATTTCGGAGAAAAATTTTATTATTTACGAAGATAATTAAAATTTTGACGAGAATTTTTGTAAATTTTTTAACATAATTGAATTTCTTGCGAAGAATTGTATAACTTTTAAAAATAATTTAATTGAGATTTGAGACGAATTTGAGACGAATTTTATTAAAATTTCTTTTTAAATAATTAAATTCTTTTGTGACATTTTATTAAAAATAGTAAACATTGAAAATAATTGAATTTTGACAATTTATTAAAATTATTTTTAAAGAAATTGAATCGTTACAAAGAATTTCATTTAAAATTTTTGAAAATAATTTAATTCTTTAAAGAAATTTAATTATTTTATGAAAATAATTTCTAAATAATTGAATTCCTGTGAAATTTTTATTATTTATGAAAATAATAAAATGAATGAAATGTTTGCGTAGAATTATATTAAAATATTTTTTTAACTAATTGAATTCTTTTAGGAATTTTTATTAAAGTAGTAGATATTTAAAATCATTAAATTGAGGAAAGTTTTTGAAAATAATTAAAATTATGCCAAGAATTTTATTAAAATTTTTGAAAATAATTAAATTTTTGAGAAGAATTTGACTATTTTTGAAAATAATTGAATTTCTGCAATCATTTGTAATTGCTTCAAAATTCAATTTGTTTTAGTGTTTTTAACTAAAAAATTCTTCTATATTACATAATTTAATTTATTTCAGAAGAATTTTAGTTATAATAAAATATAATAATATTGTAAGTACTATAATTATATCACATCAATATAATAACGGTACCAGAGAAATTATATTTTCGAGATGCAAAATGCAATTTACAAATAAAAGCAAATGCAGATTTCTTTTTCGCGACACTCATAAGTCTAATATTCAAATCTTTGGGGTGGATCACAAAAGTTATGGGCTTGGGATGGCGCGTAGGTGTTAAAAAAAAGTTCTCTTCGAACAAATTTGTATATATACTCTTTACGAATACAATATTCTCGAAAAATAAAAGTTCCTCTTTTCTGCAAGAAAAAAATTTTAAAAAACACTGAGAAAATTTTACAGGAAAAATCAAAACGTAATTACATTCTCATTTTTTTAATCTATTAAATTTTTTTTGTATTTATTTATTTTATACACTAATTTATTTATACCTAATAATTTTTTTTATATTTATTTAATGTATTTAATTTTTTATATTTTATTTTTTATTCGGTATAATTTCATTCTTATTTTTTTTTTATTGTAAATAGTGCGGTATTTATATATAAATGATGGTATTTAAGATAGTTTTCTTTCCTTTAAAAACTTGAAAACTATGTGTTTTGCAATTGGGTTTTTTATTCTCATTAATACGCGATGATTCTCAAAGTTGTAAAGCCTCGTTAGCAAGTTTTGTCGGTATAATTTTTCTTTTTTGTTCATTCTCTTCCTATTTGTTCTTTTTTTTTTTTGTTTGCAAAGTTATATACAAAAAAGTTGTTGGAAGGTGAAGATAGAGTTGGTCATCATGAATCTTTGTTGTCGGCTTGTGCGGTTTATTTAAATAAAGCGCATTAATATTTAATACTCTCGAAGAGTGTTTAAGTGGGAGTTTTCCGTTTGTGTGCCGCGAGTCCTATGTAATTACGAAAGCGGATGCCCGAAATGTAAAAACAGTAAAACACCCTGCTTAACTTTTTTGGGGCCGTCCTTCATTACTTTTTGCTGGTCTTTCCTTTCTTCTTCTTTTTTTTGTTCTTCTTTTTCTTCTACATCTTTTTCTTTTCTTTTTTTCTTCATATTTTTTTATTTTTCTTCTTCCTCTTCTTTTCCTTCTTCCTTTTCTTTTTTCTTCCTCTTCTTCTTTTTTCCCTCTTTTCCCTCTTTTTCTTTTTTCCCTCTTTTTTCTTTTTTCCTCTTTTTCTTTTCTTCCTCTTCTTTTTTCTTCCTCTTCTTCTTTTTTTCCTCTTTTTCTTTTTTCCCTCTTTTTTTCTTTTTTCCTTTTTTTCCCTCTTTTTCTTTTCTTCCTCTTCTTTTTTCTTCTTCTTTTTCTTCTTCTTCCTCTTCTTTCTTTCTACCTCTCCTTCTTTTTTTCCTCTTTTTCTTTTTTTCCCTCTTCTTCTTTTTTCTTTTCTTCCTCTTTTTCTTCTTCTTTTTCTCCTTTCCTACACTTTTTTTCCCTTTTCCCCCCTTCTCTTCTTTTTCTTCTACTTCTTCTTTATCTTCTTCTTTGTGAACCTCTTCGCTCATGATACAAGTGTAAAGAAACACAAAAGCTGCTTTTACAACACATCGCCACTTTCAGATCAAGATTGGGCGGTTACCTTGTTCCACAGCTTGTTGATCCTGACGTGCGGACAAATCACATGGAAAATCACTCAAATCCAAATAATTAAGCGTTGCCTTCTTTTTTTTATTTTTTTTTCATTTAATAAAACACAATCCTTTGGACTCGAAACATATTATTCACGTTTTCGTGAATATTAATCGAGATTTTTATTACGAAACTATTTTTTTTCCTCAGTAAAAATAATAATAAAATAAAATTAAATAAACCAAAAAACAAAATGAGGACAAAAAGAAGAAATAAAGAAAAATAGAAAAAGAGAACAAAAAAAAGAAGAAGAATGAAAAAAGTTAATTAAAAATAGGAAAAAACAAGACTTAAGGAAATAATTAAATAATTAAATAATAAAAAAGGAAAAATTAAAAAAAACGAAAAATAAAAAAAAAAGAGAGAGAGAGAGAGAAAAGAAAATAAAGAAGAACAGAAAAAATAGAAAAAGAGAACAAAAAAGAAGAAGATTAAAAAAGGTAATTAAAAGACTTAAGGAAATAATAAAATAATAAAAAATGAAAAATTTAAAAAAGTGAAAAATAAAAAAAAGAGAGAGAGAAAGGAAGAAAAGAAAATAAAGAAGAACAGAAAAAATAGAAAAAGAGAACAAAAAAGAAGAAGAATAAAAAAGGTAATTAAAAGACTAAAGGAAATAATAAAATAATTAAATAATAAAAAAGGAAAAATTAAAAAAAGAAGAGAGAGAAAGAAAGAAAAGAAAATAAAGAACAGAAAAAAGAGAACAAAAAAGAAGAAAAATAAAAAAGGTAATTAAAAAACAGAAGAAAGCAAAACTTAAGAAAAGAATAAAATAAATAAAAGGAAAAATTGAAAGAGTGAAAAATAAAAAGAAGAAGAAGAAGAAGAAGAAGAAGAAGAAGAAGAAAGCAAGATTTAAAGAAATAATGAAGATCACGATCATATAAAACATTCGAGCAGAAGAAATACAAACACTTAAAATTATTATCTCGCACATTATATGGAAAAAGTACCAAAAAGAATATATTGAACAGTAAGATTGAAAAATGGCCGCAAAGACTTTTGGGATTTCATGGAAAGAAAGTAACCCAGAAAAGATGACTTCTCACCCTTTTCGTGTGATTTTTTTTTTTTTTGCAGAAGAATAATTTCAGTGACTGGTTGCAAAAAATTAAAAAAAAAAAAAAGAATTTTGCGATGTGTCCGAACAAAAACGGGACCAATAAGACGACCCGAGAGAAAGAAAAGAGAGAGATAGAGAAAGAGAGACACAGAGAGAGTGAGAGAGAGATTGTTTGAGAGCTGTGCCATATAATTTTGTGCTGAGCCGCAAACCATCATGTATCATTTGCGCAAATTATAAATTCATTATATCACAATTATCATAATGCATTTGCGAAAATGCCGATGCCTCATCTCTACAACTTCAAAAAAACCCTTTATCGGATTCCGTTGCTCCTTTAGAACTCTTGGATAAGTAGCGAGTTGTATTGTATCTTCCAATATTGTTAAAAAATAAAAACAAAAAAAAAAAATAAAAATAAAAAAAGAAAGAAAAAAAAGTGAAAAATACTCATGTGGTCACAAATTGCCAACCAATACACGCGTAACTTAATTTCTAATAAATTCAACAGAAGCTGAATTGAAACATTTTTTTTTCAATTCGAAAATTTATAAAGTCTTCTTTAAACTATAAGTTTTTATTTTCTCCAAAGTTTTGAACCTTTAAAATTGTATAATTGACCCCCAGATTCAGAATAATATTATTTTAATCAATTTTTAAAGAAATTTTTGTTGTTATTAAATAATTAAATATTAACTACATTTTTTCGGAACTGTTGAAATTATAAATTTATATTTAATCCCAATCGGTATTTATACAAAATATGGTAAATTGAAAAATTAGGGAAAAAACTGCATCATTTAGTAAACTCTAATAAAAAAATTAGTAAATAACAATAATAATTTGATTAAAAATTATTTAAATAATAACTTTATTTTTCATTTGAATCGGTATTTAAATAAAGATTGACAAATTGCAAAATTAGAAAAAAAACTGCAAATCTCTAGGAACACTGTAAAGAAAGTTGGAAAATAACAACAATTATTTGTTTAAAATGAAAAATTTATCCTATTTTTATCAAAATATATTATTGATTGTCACAAAACAATTTTGAGAAAGAATTTTGATGATTTTATTTTTTTCTCTCAGTATACAAAATTGAAAATATTTAATTTACCCGAGCAACATTTCTTCTTTGATTATTTATAAAATCCAAAGATCCTAATAAAAATTAAAAATTACAAAATACAAAAGTTAATAATTGCAAATTAATAATTTAAAATAAAAATTACGAATTAGGGATTACAAAATTATTAATTACAAATAAAAAATTACAAAATTCAATTTGAATGTTCTAAATAAAAATTACAAAATTAGAAATACAAAAGGTAATAATTACAAAGTAATAATTTAAATTAAAAATCACGAATTAAGAATTGCAAAATTACTAAATACAAATAAAAAATTACGAAATACAATTTTGAAAGTTCCAATTAAAAATTAAAAATTAAAAATTAAAAATTAAAAATTACAAATTAAAAAATTACAAAATGTAAACTGAAAATTACAAAATACTACAAAAATATTAATTAGTTTAAATAATTTGTGATTGTTATCTACAGATCTTAAGGAATTTTTTTAGCAAGTGTTTTAAATATAAGTAAATAAAAATAGAAATGAAAATTAAAAAATTAAAAATTAGGAATTAAAATTTGCAAATTACAAATCAAAAGTTACTATAATTAAAAATCGAAAATTAATAATTACTTATTAAGAATTGAATACCAAAAATTAGGAATAAAGAATTTTCAATTAAGCAAAAAGAAATAAAAATCTACTTATAAACTAATTAACACACGAAATTGTACACGTTGCGTGAGTAGAGAGGACAAGAATTGGAATTAATTTGTTCCACCTTGTGAACGCGGTTTAGGGTCTCATCGCTTTATTAGGGTTCGTAAAAAGGTTTAACACATGTTTTATATATGTATATAACATGTATATAAGATGGTGGGATTCATTACGTAGTCACGACGGTGGCGCTAATTAATTTTATGAGTAAATTTTAATTCGAACCGATCGTTAAAATTGCTATCGAACGAGAGAAGAGAGGGTCCTCCGCCTTTCGGAAATTCGATTATTGGCACGATGACTTCGTATCAAATTCAGGTCGTTAATTTTTTTTTCTTTTTGAATAATAATTACGAGATGCGTACCGGCTGTGTTTATAGATAAAAATCATGCCATTATTTTTGTACCGCATTCTTCACGTTTTTTCTTACTATACTCCTTTTTTTTATTAATTATTTATTCATTATTGACTCCATTAAAGAAAAAATTACATTGTTCGTTAATATTTTTTTTTATTGATTGTAATTAGTTATGAAGTTTGGGGATTTAATATTTTCGCTTTACACTCAGATGAAAATTGAGAGTTTTTACTGAAAAAATTCTATTTTGTCAGGAGGGGAAAAATGAGAATTCGATAATACCAAAAATTAAAAAAAACTATTTTCTAAAATTATAATCAAATTATTTAAAACGAATAAACGATTCAATTTTTTAAAAGTCGATTTTCAAAAAATATTCGAAATTCAATTATTTTCAATATCTAGTATTTTCTTAAAATCTCGCATAACAATTTAATTATTTAAAATAAAACTTGATAAAATTCATCCAAAATTAAATTATTTTCATAAATAATAAAATTTACACAGGAATTCAATTATTAAAAAAAAATTGATAGAATTCTAAGCCAGAATCAAATTATTTTTCTAAATAATGAAATTCATCGAAGAATTTCAATTCTTTTTAATTATATTTTAAATTAATTAATCGAAAAATTCAATTATTTCCACAAATAAAATTTTCCACAAGAATTAAATTCTTTTTAAATATTTTATTAACTTTTCCGCAATAATTTAATTTTTTTTAATAAATAATAAAATTCATAGCAGAATTTCAATTATTTTTAATACAATTTTACAGAAATTGCTCAAAAAATTTAATTATTCTTAAAAAATTAATTTCAATTCTTTGAAACAATCAATTATTTATAAAAATGTTTTTTTTCAATTCTATGGAAGAATTCAGTTATTTACAAAAATATTAGAATTTTTCACAGGAATTCAATTATTTTCTAATATTTTAATAAAATTGGTCGAAAGAAATGAATAATTACAATTTTAATTAAATTTTTTTTGAAATAATTCAATTATTCTTTCAGATTTTTATAAAATTCTTCCCAAAAATTCAATTTTTAAATTTAAAAAAATGTTTCTTTAAAATTTTTTGAAAAATTAAATTATTTACAAAAATATTAGAATTTTTTCAGGAATTCAATTATTTTCAAATATTTTAATAAAATTATTCCCGAAAATTCAATTATTTTGAGGAATTTTAATAAATTTCTTTGCAAAATTCAATTATTTTCATACAATTAATTGATTAATTTAAATTATTGTGAAATTAATTACATTTTTTTAATGTGAATTTAATTAATTATTAAATATAATGAATTTGTAGAAAAAATTTAGTTAAAAACACTCAAAACAATTGAATTTTGAAGAAGTTACAAATTTTTGCTAAAATTTAATTATTTTCAAAAGTAATAAAATTCTTGACAAAAATTCAATTAGTTTTGAAAATTTGAATAGAATTCTTAGCAACTATTCAATTATTCTCATAAATAATAAAATTCATCGTAGGATTTCAATTATTTTTAATGCAATTTTACAGGAATTGCTCAAAAAATAGAATTATCTTTAAAAAATTAATTTCAATTCCTCGAAAAAATCAATTATTTCAAAAAATATTAGAATTTTTCACAGGAATCCAATTATTCTTTTAGATTTTTATAAACTTCATTCAAAAAATTCAATTATTTAGATAAATAATTAAAATTCTTCGAAAGAATTCAATTATGTCGATAAGTAACAAAATTATTCACGAAAATTCAATTATTTTGAGGAATTTTACTAAAATTCTTTACGAAATTCAATTATTTTCATGTAATTAATTAAATAATTCAAATAATCAAATTCTTGTGAAATTACTTACATTTTTTCACATGTATTTAATTAATCATAAAATATAATGGATTCATAGAAGAAATTTAGTTAAAAACACTAAAAATAATTGAATTTTGAAGATGTTAGAAATGTTTGCACAAATTCAATTATTTTCAAAAGTAACAAAATTCTTCACAAAAATTCAATTATATTCAAAAATTTAAAAAATATCTCTTTTAAATTTTCAATTATCTTTATAAATAATAAAATTGTTCTCCAAAATTCTTATTGTGAAAAATTTTAATTGAATTCTTTGTAAAATTTAATTATTTTTAAAAACTTTTCGCAATTCAATAATTTTTAATATTTACTAAGTTTTCATAAAATTTTCAAACGGAATTTAATTATTTAAAAAAATTTTTTATAAAAATCTTCGTAAGAATTCAATTCATTTTATGAATAATAACAATTTCTCAGGAATTTAATTATTTAAATTAGAATTTGCATAAAGTTAGTCTAAAGAAATCAAGTATTTAAAAATTTTATATAAAATTCTTCGCAAGAATTAAATTATTTTTGTAAATATTTAAATTTTTCCATGAATAATAAAATTTGTTGCAGGAATTCAATTTATTAGCATGATAAGAAAGAAGTAAATATTTTTGATGAAAATTAGGAAAAAGTCAGGAATGTAATTAAATAAAATATAGAATGGCATTTTTTAAAATTTTAAAGAAAAATTTAAAGAATTTTTGTCTGTTTTGTGAATTGTCTAAAACGATTTTTTTTGGTCACCAAGTTTATTTTTTCGTAGCTACTTTTTTACTATTTTTTTTTTTGTTTAAAAGATACTTTTTGATGCTTTTTTAAAATTTATTATCGAGTGCGAAGTCTGAAAGAGGTAACAGAAAAAGAGTAGGAAAACTGGAATTATTCCCTATACTAGTTGCGATTTTCTTTCTTTTATGGAACAATGACAGAGTTTTGTCTCCTTTTTTCGATTTTTGATTCTAAATTTATTTTCTAAAATTGAATTAAAATATAATTTTCTTCTAATATGAATATACGCATAATAATAATCCTCGAGGAACGTTTGTCAAGAAAAAACTTTTTTTTTATGCGATTCAAAGTGAGAGTAGCTGATAAAAGCAAATAACACTCGATTTTTCACTCTTTTGAAGGACCTGCAAAAAAACGGAGAGGAGAAATTATTTTATGACAAGTATTACCAAACATCCGTAATCTAATGAAATGCATTTTATTTTTATTTTTTTTCATTTTCTGAGATGAATTCAAAAAAAGAAATTTCAACTAAATTATGTATGTACAGTTCCAAGTGTGTAACTTGAGTTTGAAATTCTCAAGAGTCAGTACATACGGAAATGAATGGAATAATAATCGGTGAAAGCTGATTGGGAAAATGCGCCATGACAAGTCCCCGCACAGCAGAGAGCGACCATATTGAAATTTCCTTTTGCTCGAGTTTGGCACCTTATAATGATTGAGTCAAGTATAGTATAGTGAATAAAAAGGAAAAGCAGAAGTAAAATTTCACGTTTGGCATTCTTTTCATTCTTTATATTCCGTATATAAAATATATTTTCTCTATTACAAAGATTTAAACCAGGCACTTAACTTTTGACAAATTGCCGCAAGTACTGGAGCAATAATAATGATCTAGGAAATCGCATGTGAAAAGCAATTCCTCAATCGATTTCATCGTAAAATATAAGAGCTCGCAGTTAATTAAGATACTTGTACTTTTCTAGATAATGACATTTTTTCCATCTATTACAACCTACTGGAATAAATAGACGTTGAATTTTTATTTTTCTATATTATAAATTATTATCATCAAATGGCAATAATTATGTGACTATTATCGTGAGGGAAAAACTTGTTAGCTGATTAAAATCTTGTCGAGCTCATTCAAATTAAACCTGATTGAATTATATTTTATCCTTATATTTATTATATCAATTTTTAACACCACATTCCTAATTGCACACGCCTTATATTAAAATTTCTTAAATACTTCAAAAATCACCAAATTTTCAAAAAGAACAAAAAAATTAAAAATAATTTAAAAATTCTTTAATTCAATTTTTTATTTTTTGTAATATAATGCTTGGACTGTGTAAGGACGTAAGTCTTTACACAGTTCAAGCATTATATTACAAAAAAAATTTTAATATTTAATAAAAAGTATTTTATACGCAACCCTGGTTTCTGCGATATGAGAGTTGAAATGTAAATAAAGAGGAGAAAAATCGTCAAAAAAGGGAGAAAAAAAGGATGAGAGATAAGTGAAGTGAGTAAAGGTGTTTATTACCGGCTATTAACATAAACAATTATTTTTATTAAGTGTTAAGTAGAGAGCAATTAAAAGAATGAATATAGAATTGAGCTCTCTGCATGGTTACGTCTTTTGCCTCACGGGCATTTTTCTATATAACGTGCTTCAGATTCGTTAAAAAGTTTATCCATTAATTCCCAAGCTCCCCGCTTATATCTCTCGACAACTGCAACAAAAAAAAAGGAAAAAAGAAAAAAAAATCTATCAATTGCTCGCCGATTTTACTCTCAACTTTCTGATAACATATATTACGACCAGAGTCTCTTCTCTATTTTAGATTCCTCTTAAAGATACACTTATACATAAATTATATTAAAGAAAAATTTTTTTCCAGGATGAATTTTCAATCGTGAATATATAATAATAGTAGGTAATAGTAATAGTAATAATAATAATAAAAATAAAAAAATATTAATTATAATAAAAATAATAATAATAATAATAATAATAATAATAATAATAATAATAATAATAATAATAACAATAATAACAATAAAAAAAATAATAATAATATTAAAAAAAAAGTTTAGTTGGCTCTAAGTACCAGTCTTATATATTTGGTACCAAATATTATTATAATATTTGGTATCAATTTTAAGTAAACTATTTGGTACCAATCTGAAACTTTTAGTTTCAATTTAATGTTATTTGCTACCAATTTGAACTTTACAAATTTGATACTTTTGGAACTAATTTTATTTCAATATTTCGTACGAATTTAATTTTCTAAGTATCTATTTAATGCTCCTTGGTTCCAAATTAATACTATTTATTATAAAAATTAGTACCAATTTGACTTTGCTAGATGGTACCAATTATTTTTTATATCTGATTTTTTTGGTACCAATTTTGATACTTTTGTGATACCAATTTGTTTGAACTATTTGGCACCAATTTGATACATTTGGTATTAATTTGATACATTTGGTACCAATTATTATTACAATATTTAGTATCAATTTCAATGAATCTACTTGGTACCAATCTAAAACTTTTAGTATCAATTTAATGCTACTACCAATTCAAATCAACTTTTCTTATTTGATACTTTTGGTACCAGTTCTATTTACCTATTTGGTACTGATTTAATTCCATTGGTATTAATTTAATGTAATTTGCTACCAATTCGATAGTATTTATTATAAAAATTAGTACCAATTTTATTTTGCTAGTTGGTACCAAATATTGTTCATATCTGATTTTTTTTGGTGTCAATTTTGATACTTTAGTGATCCAAATTTTATATAACTGTTTGGTATCAATTTAATGTTATTTGGTAGCAATAATTATAATATTTCGTATAAATTTGATTGAACAATTTGGTACCAATCTAAAACTTTTAGTATTAATTTAATGCTATTTGGTACCAATCTGATACCAATTTTGATATCATGTATTATAAAAATTAGCACCATTTTGATTTAAATGTTTGGTACCACTATCAATTTAATTCGGTTTTGATCCAAATTAATTTGCCTATGTGGTACCAATTGTTATAATATTTGGAACAATCATTATATTACTTCGTGATATGCGTTACACTAATTGGTACCAATTTGCTTCTACTATTTAATTCTACTTAATGTACTTTTTATAATTCAATCTTTTGACACCAATTTTAAATCTTTTCATATTTTGATACTGTTGGTACCAATTTTATTTAACTATTTGGTTCCAATATGAAACTTTTAGTATTAAATTCTGTACATTTTGTAATTTTATCTTGACAATGAGAAAACTGTAAAACTATTATAATGTATAATATATAAATCATATTACTATTTTTAAACGGTTCATTCATAATTAATTTTGTACCAATTTGTATTATTTGGGACCAATTATGATACTATTTGGTACCAATTTGAGTTAATTAGTATCAGTCATTATAATATTTGGTACCAATTTACTTAAAGTATGTTGTACCAATGAAAAATTTTAGTAACAATCTAATGTTATTTGATACCACTTTGATTTGATATTAATTATAATACTACTTAATACTAACAATTATAGAAATTCGTACCAATTTGATTTAAATATTTGGTACCAATTATGATACTTTTTATATTTAATTTCTTGGGTACCAAATACAATACTTTTGATGCTTTTGATATTTGATTCTATTATCATCAATTTTAATGAAATATTTGGTACCAATCTGAAAATTTTAGTTTTAATTTATTGCTATTTGGTACCAATCAGTATACTATTTACTTTTAGTAATAAATATTATACTAAGTGGTACCAATTTGCATAACCATCTTGGTACCAATTAATGTACTTTTGATATTTGACTTTTTCGGTACCAATTTAAAAAATTTTCCTTTTTTGTAATTTTCGTACCAACGTTAGTTAACTATTTGGTACCAATTTGGTTCCTTTTGCATCAATTATAACGCAATTTGGTACCAATTTGATTTAAATATTTGGTAACAATTATGATATTTTTTATACTTTTTCTTGGTACCAATTACAATATTTTTGTTTCTTTTATAATATTTGATACTTTTATGACCAATTTTATTTAAATACTTGGTTCAAGTTTGATCTTTCAAGTATAAATTAATTGCTATTTAGTAACAATTTGATTCTTTTAGTACAAATTGTTATAATATTTGATATCAATTTTATTAAAGTACTAATCTAAAAATTTTAGTTTCAATGCATTGCTATTTTGTACCAATTAATACACTACTAAGTAATAAATATTATACTAAGTGGTACCAATTTGCATGAACATCTTGGTACCAAATAATGTACATTTGATATTTGATTATTTTGGTACAAATTTTAATAATTTTCCTATTTTATAATTTTCGTACCAACTTTAGTTAACTATTTGGTACCAATTTGGTTCCTTTAGTATCAATTATAATGCAATTTGGTACCAATTCGATACCATTTGTTTTAAAAAAATGGTACCGATTTCAATTTACTGTATGATACCAATTACATTTATATCTGACACTTTTGGTACCAGTTTTGATATTTTTTATATTTGATACTCTTAGTATCAATTTAATTCAAATATTTGGTTCGAATTCTATTCTTTCAGTAACAATTTAATGTTATTTAGTACAAATACTATTCATTATACTATTTGGTAATAAATATTTACTAATTGGTACCCAATTTGTTTTAAATATTTAATACTAATTTGGTACCAATAATAGTAATAATAGTACTAATTGGTACTGAATTGGTACCAATTGTTAAACTGTTTAGTACCAACCATTATACTACTTTGTAATAATTATTATGCTAATGGTACCAATTTTCTTTAACTGTTTAATCAATTATTATATTACTGTAATTATATTATTTGTACTACTTGGTACCAATTTATAATAAGATGACAGAAAAAAATAATAATATAAATAAAAGATGGTTAAATTTATGTGTTTGGTCGTTAGGCCAAACAAATGAATTTAACCATCTTTTATTTATATAATTTATCGCTTCCAAAAATAATTAATTAATAATATTAATAATAATAATAATAATAATAATAATAATAATAATAATAATAATAATAATAATAATAATAATAATAAAAATACCAAAACAAAATAAAAAATTCCCGAATAACAAATCATTATTTTATATTTATTTACAACAAAAGATATTTATTCGCGAAAATTACACGCTGTTGACTCTGCGCGTATATAGTAAAAAATAATTTTTGACCAAAACATGGTTTGCATATTGTATAAATACATATATACGTATATATACAATATGAACGCGCAGGTTTATATTGAAGAGGCAGCAATCAACAAGTTTGCCGCAAGATTAATGATATATTTCGCAAAGCATATTTACCGACGTTATACTTAAATGACTTTATGAGTCGGGTGGAATCGATTGCGCGCGATTTGCTCGCATTTTTTTCACAGGAGAGACTATATCGATAGCGCCCATGAAACATCTGACAGTTACCCCTCTGGGTTTGCAACTCATAATCAAATATTAGCCCGAGGAGAGTAACTCTCTTATGTGCGCGACTTACGCATTTATACTGCGCGCGAATGCAAAAAAAAATGATGAATATATAAGAATGAAAAAAGAAAAGAAAAAAATAAACCGACAATATTTCTTTTTTCTAAGATTACACTCGAATTATCTTCCGCTACCGCTCCACACACAGTTTCGCTTGTGATGATCAATCATCATCATCATTTTCTGCAAGGTAAGCGGATCAGAAAAAAGGGAAGTTTATGTTTTAATTTTTTATTTTGCGGGAAAATTTGGTACCAATTTGATTTATTTATTTGGTACTTAATTATTACGCAATTTAATAGTAGTTATTATACTAATTGGTACCAATTCGATTTAACAATTTGGTACCAATTATTATACTTTTTATATTTAATTCTTTTGGTACCACTTTTGGTACAATTTTGCGACAATTTGAAATTTTTAGTTTCAATTTAATCCAATTTGGAACAAATTTAATTTATTTTTTTGATAGTAATTGGTATAAAAATTAGTAATAAATAGTTATTTCTAATTTTTATACCAATTGTTACCAATTTGATGCTTTTTATATTTGATACATTTAGTATCAATTTAATTAAAATATCTGATTCAAATTGTATCCTTTTAGCAACGATTTAATGTTATTTGGTACCAATTTAAGTTATTTGGACTCAATCTTGATACTATTTGGTACCAATTTGAATTATATAGAATCAATCATGATACAATTTGGTATCAATTTTATTTTACCATTTGGTACCAATAAAAAACTTTTAGTATCAATTAAATGCTACTTGGTACCAATTTGATACCATTTATTGTATAAATTGGTACCCATTTTATTTAATTTGTTACCAACTACTTTTTATATCTAATTCTTTTGGTAACAATTTTGATACTTTTTGTATTTGATACTTTTGTGATACAAATTTTATTGAACAATTTGGTATCGATTTTAAACTTTTATTATCAATTTAATTCTATTAGATACAAATTTGATTTATCTGTTTGGTACCAATTGTTATAATATTTAGTATTAATTTCATAACAATTTGAAACTTTTAAAATCAATTTAATTCTATTTGGTACCAATTTGGTTGATCTATTTGGTACTAATTATTATACTACTTTATACTAATTATCACACCAATTGGTACCAATTTGGTGCTTTTAATATCAATCTTATGGTATTTGGTAACAATTTAATACTTATGTACCAATTATTATAATATTCTGTATCAATTTAATTACACAATTTGGTAATAACAATTTAAAACATTTAGTGTCAATTTAATTTTATTTGGTACCAATTTGATACCATTTGATTTAACTGTCTGGTTTCAATTATTTTTTGTATCTGCTTCTTTTGGTACCAGTTGTGATACTTTTTATATTTTATACTTTTAGCATCAATTTAATTCAAATATTTGATTCAAATGGTATCTTTTTTAGTAACAATTTAATGCAATTTGGTACCAATTTGATACTTTTGGTATCGCTTATTAAAGTATACGGTATCAATTTTATTTAACTGTTTGGTATCAATATGTAACTTTCATTATCAAATTAAGGCCACTTGGTACCAATTTGATACCATTTTTTCTAGGAATTGGTACCAATTATTTTTTTTATTTGATACTTTTGTAATACCAATTTGATTTAACTGTTTAGTACCAATTTTAAACTTTCAATATATAATAGCATTAGTTGATAATAATAGGTTCAGATTGGTACCAAATAGTTTAATTATTATTGATACCAAATATTATAAAAATAATTGGTACCAAATCTATTAAATTGGTACCAAGTAGTTAAAACAAAGTGGAACCAAATAGTTTTAAATTAAATTTTAATTATTTTATTGAACTATTTTGTACTAAATTGATACAATTTAATAACATTTATCATGATGTTTGGTACCAATTTTCACTACTACGTCATTTTTATAATTAAATTTTAGTTTCATAAAATTTTAAATTCTTTGTATGAAAATTATTATATTCTCTTAATAGCAGAGTAATTTTTATTCATAAAAAAAAAGAAAAAATTTTCTTTACTACAAAAAAGAAATCAATAGGAAAGTGACGATTAAAAAATCATTACTAACTGACACAAGTTTTTCTAGTAGAACAAATTTTTTTTTCCACCTCAACCACACGAGATTTATTGCAAGTTAATTATTTTCAATTCAACATCGCGCTGCTGTAAATCACAGAGATGAAAGTTACACCAGGTCAGGTTATCTGTAGCATGTAATTATATCTATCAACGGTTTGTATGATTACTACTCTCGTTGCAAAAAAAAAACTCCCCATGAAAAAAAAAATCTCGGGAAAAACTAAAGGAGAAAAGCAAATATAAAAAAAAACCTAACTACTGATTTATTAGTAATGAGACTTTTCAAGTGAAAAGTACATGTATACATACACACTTTGGTCTTTGGAGACTAAAAAATAAGAAGAACAAAAAAAAAACATATGCGGAAAAAATTGAATCAAGTTTCTCATGTTATAGTTATCAGAAGTTGTTTCTGTATTTGCCAGTAAAAAAGAAATACTCGTTTCAAAAGTACTTGAGCAATGAAGATCGCCAGGTCTGTCCTGATCCTGCACTTATTACATTTGCATATTGCAATTTATAGTAGTGCGCGCCGTTCAAGCATCTCTTTTCTCTCGATCATGATAGTATTGTCCCGCTGGGTAAAGAAGAACCAATCTTTTTCCTAAAAATCATTCCCTGGATGTTTATCATAATTTATTTCAAGGCTAAAACTTTGACGAGGTACTTTAGTCTTATTTATATAGAAAAAAATTTTTACAACCATTTTACTTTGTACAATTTTTTTTTCTCACCACGTCAAACCGTATTTGTCGCAATTACATTAAGATTCATTTGATATCCAAATTTGTTCTTTTAATAATAATAGATTGTTTTTCTTTTTTGTTTGTTCTCTTCTTTCCTGTATATAAAGAGTTTGTAATTTTTCTCTTCCTTGACTATATGTACACATTCTTTGGGGAATATAAAATATTGATCGTAAATTATTTATAATAAACGACTCATAGGTACTGCAATTTGTCTCGTAAATCAAAAAACCAAAAAAAAAAATTATGCACCACACCTACACTATTGCAGCAGTGAATTATTTGAACTGAGCATTACTTTGATACTAAAAAGCTTCAAAATTGATACCAATTGGTGTGATAATTAGTATTAAGTAGTATTATGATTAGTACCAAATAGATAAATAAAATACTTTCTCTATGAGGAAGCAATTGGTACCAAATAGCATTAAATTTATTCTAAAAGTTTCAAATTGGTACCAAGCAGTTTAATTAAAATTGATAACAAATATTATGATAACTGGTACCAAATGTATCAACTTAGTACCAAATGGCATTAAATTAATACTAAAAGGGTAAAATTTGTACCAAATATTAAAATGCAATTGGTACTGAAATCATCAAATATAAAAAGTATCAAAATTGATACCAAAAGAATCATATATAAAAAATAATTGGTATCATATAGTTTAATCAAAGCGGTATCAATTTTTCATAATAAATGGTATCAAATTGGTACCAAATTGCATTAAATAGATGCTAAAGGAATCGAATTAGAATCGAATAGTTTACTAAAATTGGTACCAAAATTATAAAATATGAAAAATTTAAAAATTGGTAGCAAAAGAATTAAATATCAAAAATACATCAAGAGGTACTAATTGGTTTAATATTTATTACTAAGTATATAATGATTGGTAACAAACAGCATTAAATTGATACTAAAAGTTTCAGATTGGTACCATATTGTTTAATTAAAATTAATACAAACTATTATTTTGATTCAAACATGAATCAAATTGATACCAAATAACATTCAATTAATTCTAAAAGTTTCAAATTGATACCAATTGGTATATTAATTAATATTAAGTTGTATAATAATTAGTACCAAAAAATAAATCAAATTGGTACCAAAAAGCTTTAAACTGATTCTGAAAGTTTCAGATAGGTACCAAATAGTTTAATTAAAATTGATATCAAATATAATGATTGGTACCAAAAAAATCAGACATAAAAAATAATTGGTATCTAATTGGTACTAAATAGATAAATCAATTTGGATCGAAACCGAATTAAATTGATATTCGTACCAACAATTTTAGTCAAAATGGTGTCAATTTTTATAATACATGGTATCAAAGTGATATCAGATTGGTACCAAATAGCATTAAATTGATACTAAAAGTTTCAAGTTGGTACCAAATTGTTCAATCAAAATTATACGAAATATAATTATTGATACCAAATAACATTAAATTGATACCAAATAGTTAAATGAAACTTGTATCACAAAAGTATTGAAATTGACACCAAAAAAATCAGATATAAACAATATTTGGTACCAACTAGCAAAATCAAATTGGTACTAATTTTTATAATAAATAGTATTAATTTGGTACCAAGGAGCATTAAATTGATACTAAGGAAATTAAATTCGTACCAAATAGTTAAATAAAATTGGTACCAAAAGTATCAAATATGAAAGGTTGATTTAAATTGGTACCAAATAGAATTAAATTTATACTAAAAGTTTCAGATTGGTACCAAATAGTTTAATTAAAATTGATATCAAAAATTATAATAATTGGTACCAAATGTATCAAATTGGTACCAAATGGCATTAAATTGATACTAAAAGGATAAAATTTGTACCAAATATTTTAATAAAATTAGGACTAAAAGTATCAAATATTAAAAGCATAAAAAGTATTAAAAATAGTACCAAATAGCATTAAATTGATACCAAAAGTTTCAAACTGGTACCAAATAATGTAAAATATACAAAAGACCGTTTAAAAACAATTGCAACAGTGAATTATCTGAACTTATTAATTAATTATAATTATTACATTACATTATCAAATATACAATAATCTAAAATAAATAAGTTTGTCTCGTAAATATTTTCAATTAAATAAACGAAGAAAAAGCGAAAAAGAAAAAAAGTGAAAAAAATCACAAATATGTAAGTAAGTGTTATATATTATATGCAAATAACACTGATAAAAAACGAGAGTGGTAATATAATGTAGCAGGACCTGAGGAACGTCCTCGCCCACACGACCTCATTAACCTGCTAACCGTGACGTCATCAACATTAACATCTTACACGTTCCGAGTGCAATCAATGATCTGGTACATCGACACCCCTTAAGCAGAGCTGTTGCTTAATTTCAATTTTTTTCACGCGTCCTTAATACATTGAATTTTACTCCTTTCTTTATTATTTCAAAAAATGTTATCTTTCATTTGTTCTCTTTTGTTTTTTTTACTAAAATATAATCGATAAATTACTAGCCATTATTGTATTTAAACCAACAGAGAAGAGGATTATCCATTTTTTACATTTAATGACAGTCTTAAGATTTCACATAATTGCGTCATGTTACATTGTACCTTCTATTAAAGAGAACATTATTGAAGAAAAAGAAGAAGAAGATGAAGAAAAAGAAGTAAAAAAAGAAGATAGATTTGCATGATAATAATCTTTTATTATCGGTAGATGCCAATCGTTTTATTTGCAATTCATGTATAAATATGTGAAATATAAACTTCTTCGATAATAAATTTATAGTTGTTGCGAAAAATAGAATCAAATTTCTAAACTTTTAGTTGTAAAATTAGAATGAATAAACTAATTATTTATTCTTATGAATTATTTATTTATAGTTTATTAATAAACAGTTTATAATTAATATTTAAATAATATATTTCTTATTTACATATTAATCGTTATTGGCATAATTACTAAAAGAAACAAATTGGTACCAAATAGTTATATGAAATTGGTATCAATTGGTATAAAATTTATTACCAAGTAGTATAATTTTTGTTGACAAATATTCTAACAATTGGTACCAAATAGATAAATCAATTTTGTATTCAATAGAATTAAATTGATATTGTAAGTTTAAAATACCAAATAGTTAAATCAAATTGATATCACAAAAGTATCAAATATAAAAAGTATCAAAATTGGTACCAAAAGAATCAGATATAAAAAATAGTTGCTACCAAATTAAATCAAATCGGTACCAATTTCTATAATAAATGGTATTAAATTGGTATCAAGTAGCATTACATTTATACTAAAAGTTTCATATACCAAACAGTTAAATAAAATTGATATCTTATTTTATAATAATTGGTATTAAAAGTAGCAAACACCAAATAGCATTAAATTGTTACTGAAAGAATAGAATTTGAACCAAATATTTAAATTAAATTGATGCTAAGAGTATCAAATATAAAAAATATCAAAACTGGTACCAAAAGTGTCAGATATAAATGTAATTGGTATCATACAGTAAATTGAAATCGGTACCATTTTTTTAAAACAAATGGTATCGAATTGGTACCAAATTGCATTATAATTGATACTAAAGGAACCAAATTGGTACCAAATAGTTAACTAAAGTTGTTACGAAAATTATAAAATAGGAAAATTATTAAAATTGGTACCAAAATAATCAAATATCAAATGTACATTATTTGGTACCAAGATGTTCATGCAAATTGGTACCACTTAGTATAATATTTATTACTTAGTAGTGTATTAATTGGTACAAAATAGCAATGCATTGAAAATAAAATTTCTAGATTAGTACTTTAATAAAATTGATATCAAATATTATAACAATTTGTACTAAAAGAATCAAATTGTTACTGAATAGTAATAAATTGATACTTGAAGGTTCAAACTTGGACCAAGTATTTAAATAAAATTGGTCATAAAAGTAACAAATATCATAAAAGAAACAAAACAACAAATTGGGACAACAAATGGTTAAAAAAAAGTATAAAAATATCATAATTGTTACCAAATATTTAAATCCAATTGGTACCAAATTGCATTAAATTGATACTAGAGGATTCAAATTCGCACCAAACAGTTAACTACAGTTGGTACCAACATTATAAAATATGAAAAATTTGAAAATTAGTACCAAAAGAATCAAATAACAAAAGTACATTAATTGGTTCCAAGTTAACTACAGTTGGTACTAACATTAGAGAATATGAAATATTTTAAAATTGGTACGAAAAAAATCAAATATCAAAAGTACATTAAATGGTACCAAGCTGTTCATGCAAAATGGTACCACTTAGTATAATATTTATTAATAATTAGTATACTGATTGGTACCAAACAGCATTAAATTTATACTAAAAGTTTCAGATTGGTACCAGATATTTAATTAAAATTAGCCTTAAAAGTATCAAACACTAAAAGTATCAAAACATTGTAATTGGTACCAAAAGAATTAAATATAAAAAGTATGATAATTGGTACTAAAAATTTAAATCAAATTGTTAGTAATTTGTATAATAATTAGTAATTTTATGATTTACATATACCTTTATGATAGTTCTACAATGTTCTCATTTTCAAGATAAAATTACAAAAGGTACAGAGGTTTTATCCAAGAAGAGTTTATCAACGGAAGTCGGTGTATCGATAAGCTAATCTTGTTTTCTAAAGGAAACTGCTCTATAGTGACGACAAAGCAGTTTATGCTTGTAAACAATAGACAATTTTGCAAGGCAATATACTCTTCAGCTGTAATTAAATTAAATTATTCAATAGCGGAAGTCGCTTGCAGACATTGCAGAAAAAGAAACTTTTAGTAAAAATCAATTAACATTTCTGTCACCATAATTCAATACACAATTTGTCATTATTCTTTTATTTCATTTCGTTTATAAAATTTCTGGAATTCTGTAAATATATTTATTTAATTATTTATTATCAATTGGTTTAAAACAAAAAAAAACGACAGTTTCGTAAAGTGAACCGAAAAATTAAATAAAATTATAAATACATTCTTTATTTATTTTTAAAAATTGGTTTATTTATAAAAAAATAAAACATTATTGTTTAATTTATTATTGGTCAAATATTATTGTGTTTATTTACATTATTTAGTTTTATTTATTCATAAAATAAATAAACAATTACTCGTAATGTACATTACGAATAAATTCGGGAACAGTTTAAAATTTTCATCCACCGAATATTGAAATATCGAATTTTAAAAATTATGGCATTGGAATTTTATTTTATTTTTTTTTCGATGAAACAAAAAATATTGCGAAAAAATGAAGGGAGGGAGGGAGGGTTTTTTAAAGCGCCCGCACCTTTAAAGATTATATGCAAATTGAAAAATTAACCGATCGTTGGAGCGATGAGCGTACAATATATAATCAACGATGTGTGTGTTCTTTTTACTAGATTTAATGCACTCCTTTATTACGTGATTAAGTTAACGAGAAGTCTCACGATCTCAGGTAGACGAATTCAGTTAGAAAACCATCTCACACAGTATATCCGAACAGGTAGGATGATATTCATGTAAAATATATAAAATTAGTATTTTGGAAGAGATAAACTTGTTTGCCCCCATAATTGTTGCACGAGCGGCTCGTAAATGTGTCACAGTTGCTAAAATAAATGGATGATCCTCATTTACATTGTATTTCGATATTTTTTCTTCTTTTTTTAATTTTTTTAATAAAATTTTATCCTCACAGTGTCGAAATCAGAACAAATATTTCATCTGTTTATTATACTCAAGAGAGATCTTTGGGGAATTAAAGAAAGAATTTGGAATTTCTTCATTTTGTTTCGCAGGGAAAATTTTACTCGAAGGATAATGAAAGGGAATTGAACAAAGAAAATTTAAATCAAAAAATAAAGAATGGAATTAAAGGAAATTAAATTAAATTTTAATTCAAAGGATAAAGAAAGGAATTTAAGAAAAAAATTTAAATCAAAGAATGAAGAAAGAAATTAATAAAGAATTTTAGTCGAAGGATAAAGAAAGAAAGGAATTAAAGAAAAAGAATTAAGTGAAAGATAGAGAAAGAGGGAAATTATGGAAAAAGGGATGAGAGAAAAAATGAAGAATTAAAGAAAAAGAGGATGGAAAGGAAAGAAGAAAATGATTGCTGAATTTTGACAAAGAGGGAAATAGAGATAATTTTCTTCGCGTTTTAATGTCACGACCTGTACTTGTAGATACGACCTTGTTAGCGAATGCTTACGACATTAAAGGCGGTTGATGCTAAAAAGGTCGATGACGAGAGAGTTCGGAAATGCACATCCCACGTGGTGGGTGAGTTAATGCAGAAAAGATCCTTCCTCAATGTTATGGATTGGAAAGAAAGGAATCGCCAAGAAGAATAAGAATTAAATAAAAGAGAAAATAGAAAAAAGGCAGGGAAGAAAAATAGGAATTAAAGAAAAGAAAACTAAGAAAAAAGGAATCAAGAAAAAGAAGCTATAAGAGAAAAGTAATCAAGAAAAAGAAACTAAGAAAAAAGGAAATCAAGAAAAGGAAACTAAGAGAAAAGGAATCAAGAAAAGGAAACAAAAAGAAAAGGAATCAAGAAAAGAGAACATAGAGAAAAGGAATCAAGAAAAGGAAATAAGGAAAGGAATCAAAGAAAAGAAAACCAAGCAGAAAATGATGAACATAAAAGTAATTAAAGAAAAAAAGGAAAAGGAAATAAAGAAAAGAAATCAAAGAAAAAATATTGAAGAAAAAAGCAATTAAAGAAAGAAAGGATAAAGAAATTAAAGAAAATAATAAAAAAAAAGAAAATCCAAAAAAAGAAATAAAGAAAAGGAATAAAGAAAGGAATCAATAAATGAGTTTAATCAAAGAAAAAGATTACTTAACGATACTAAAGAATACTAAAGAAAAAAAGAATAAAAGAAAGAAATAAGGAGAGGAATCAAAGAGGCAAAGAATAAAAAAAGAAATCAATGAACAAATTTAATAAAAAAAAGGAATAAAGAAAAGATTCAATGATGAAATTTAATCAAAGAAACAGTAAAGAATAGAATCGAAGAAATTAAGGAATAAAGAAAGGAAGCAATAACAAAAATCAAGAAAAGGAATACTAAAAAAATTGAAGAAAAAAGGTATCAACGAAATCAAAAAACAAGGAATTAAAGAAAAAACTAAAAAGGATAAAAGAAACCAAGAACAAAAGAAAGAAATCAATGAAAAAATTTAATCAAAGAAAATGAATAAAGAAAAGATTCAATGACAAAGTTGAATCAAAGAAAAGGAATACTAAAAGAAATATAAGAAGAAATGGAATTGAAAAAAGAAATAAAAACAAGGAATTAAACAAAAAACAAAGAAGAAAAAAGGAATTAAGCAAGTAAGAAAAAACCGCTGCCAAGTTGTACATTTTTCTAATTTTGGTGTTCATTTCATGAACACTTTGCTTCCTCATAGAAGGAAATAAAGAAATAAATCAAAGAAAAAGGCACAAAAAAGAAGAAGCAGAAGAAGAAGCAAAAAAAGAATCAAAGTAAAAAAGAAATAAAAACTAATAAAATAGGAATAAAGAAAAGAGATGAAGAAGGGAATAAAAAAAGAATAAAGAAAGGAGACAAAGATAGGAATCAATGAAAAAGGCACAAAACAGAATAAAGAAGGGAATAAAGAAAAAGACACAAAAAAATAAAGAAGGGAATAAAGAAATGAATCAAAGAAAATGGAACAAAAAAGAATAAAGAAAGGAATCAAAGAAAAAGGCACAAAAAAGAATAGATGCAAAAAAGAAGAAGCAAAAAAGGAATCAAAGAAAAAAAGAATAAATAAAAGGGATAAAGTAGGGAATCAAACAAGAATAAAGAAAGAAGATAAAGATAAGAATAAAAAAAAGGCACAAAAGAGAATAAAGAAGCGAATAAAGAAAGAAATCAAAGAAAAAGGCACAGAAAATAATAAAAAAAGAAGTAAAAAAAGGAATAAAGAAAGGAATCAAAGAACAAGAGTCAAAAAGCGAAATTAAAGAAAAAAAGGAAATAAGTAAAGAAATGAAAGAGAAATGAAATCAAAGAAAAAATTGGATGAAAGAAAAAAAAAGAAATGAATAAATGAAAAAAAATGAAAGAAAAAAAGAAATGGAGGAAAAAAAAGAATGAATGAAAAAAAAACAAACAATGAAACAAAGAATGAAAGAGGAAGAAAAGTCAAAAAGATTTTAAAAAGAAGCAACACACCAGACTTGGTGGGACACCATACGAGAAGATTCCATTTTCTTGACCGGTGAGTGTGGTTAGCGACTTGAATGTGCATCATCCCACGTCCTCAAACTTAACTCATTTCTATTGTTCCTTTTTTCCACGAGACGTCATCACCATAATTCATTTTTTACGGCGATTTTTGTGCTTTCATTTGTGTTCCCCTTGGCATACCTAAGTCCATCACTGCAAAACTTTTATAGAAGCAGGCTCTATTTTTCAGCGGCACAAACCATCATGAACTGACATAATGCACTTGAAAAAGTAAAAATGGTTTCAAATAAACAAGTTTCTTGACTTTTCTATTTTTTTACGAAAATTTTACTCTTAAAATTAATAACAAATTAAGAAAAAATTAATAACAATTTTTTTTTTAATTTTGCGGCAATAGAGTTCACGAAATTGCTGTCTAGATTCAATAAAAAATGTTCTCCACTTGAGAACGCCAAGATGGACAGTAGGTGGCGAGTTAATTTTATCAACTGCAGTGCCATCTAACGGTGACCTTGGCGTTCTCAGGTGAAGAGAGTTTAGAGAAAGCAAAGTGGGGTAAACTGAATTATTTTATTCATAGTAATTTATTTTTTTACTTTTATTTACTTATAAACATAATTTATTGTTCTTATATTTATTATTTTACTAAAATTTATTTTTAAATTCTATAGAATAATTCTAGTAAAATTTTACAGAATGTTAACTAGAATTAATTGGATTATTCCATGGAATTATTCTAGTAAAATTCTATAGAACTTTACCGACTGGGTGGCAAACATTTTATAAAATTTTACTAGAAGAATTTAATAGAATTTCTGCATAAAATCTGGTAATTATTATTAACTAGAAATTTACACAATAATTTTTTGTAAATATTAATCTATAAAAAGATAATTGTGTAAATTTATAATTCAAATTATTAATAAAATTGAAGTATTATTAATTATTTAATATATTTAATTATTAATCTATTAAATATTTTATCATATTTAATTACTAATCTATTGAATATTTAATTATTTATTAATAATATAATTATTATTTAATATATGAATATTGATTTATTATTAATTCAATTTTTCCTTTTTTGAATTTCGCGCCAATACAATTAATAAAATTGCTGCCTAGATGGCATGAAAGTTCTCTCACAAGCGCAACGACTCGACAATCATTTTCATGCACCAATGCTTCAAGACTGCCACTATCAATATTACAGCAATATTGGGAACTATCAGTCAATATTTTCACAATATTATTCTTATCATATATTCCACCATTTGTCTATAAATTCATAGTTTCAATTCAACAATCGATTTTAATAATTCCGATGATAAATATTCCACAATATGTCATTGCTACCTAATTATTGTCTCGTGAATGTAGTTTCACGACTCGACTGCTGCTGCTTTACAGAAATAACCTATTATTGTCGTTAATGACACTCCTTGGGGTTCCATGTCCTTTAAATGATTTCAAGTCAGAAAACTCAAAAAAAAAAAAAAAAAAATTGAGAATGAAGAGAAAAAAAATACCGTATTGAATGCGTGTTACGATGGAGTAAAAAAAACAGTCAATCCGCTTACCTTCTTTGGAATGGTACAAGCAGAGGGAAATATTTAATCGTTTCGCGGATTCTTGGAAAAATTAGCTAGAAACGAACAGCGCAATTGAGTCCCAGTGGACTTTATTAAGTCAAGTACGTGACCAATTTGTTTACCTCGACAAATATCAAACACGTTAGTTTATTTTAATCGATACACGCATTCTTTAGATGCCTATTAACATCATTATTTTATATCATCACACTTGTAAACACAATATTTTCTTATTTTTTGTCCATTTCTTTTATTCAATATAAATATACTTGTAGGTAAGTGTTCTTTGCAAAAAAAAGAAATGATCATTATTGCAAAATTTTTTTTATGGTAAAAAAATATTCACCTTTGAAATATTCACATTTTTCTATAATTGTTGGTTAATTTTCTTAATGGTTGATTAATTTTTTTAATTATTTCTTAATAGTTAATTTTTCTTTTTTCTTTATTTCGTTATTTTCTACACTTTCCTTATTTCTTCCTTTTTCTTCTTTTCTTGATCATTATTTTCTTTATTTATTTTATTACTTTCATATTTTTTTATTGTTATTTGACATTATTTGTTTATAATTATTTATCACTAATTAGTATTTAATTATTATTAGTTACTATTATTAGTTACTATTACTATTTAGTATTTATTTATTATTACTTATTATTACTATTAATTACTATTTGTTATTTATTTATTAATTATTTATTATTATTTATTACTATTTTTTATTTATTTATTTACTTGTTATTTATTTATTATTATTTGTTATAACTTTTTATTACTATTTCTTTCGTTCCTTATTAATTATTAATTATTCATCATTATGTTTTACTTCTTACTATTTATTTACATTAAAATTATTTTTATTTATTTTTATTTAGTTTTAATTAATTTATTTTTATTTTTTATTCACTTTTTTCCATCGCTTTTATTGATTTTCTGACTCGAAATCATTTAAAGGACATGGAACCCCAAGGAGTGTCAATTTATCATTTTTTTTTGTATTCATTAATGAAAAAGTTGTTTGATAAAATAATAATGATTTAAACGAAAGAAAAAAAATAAGTGAAAATGTGTCGTATGAAATTATTTTCAATTATGCAAATTTGAAAATAAGTATCAACGATAAGAAAGCGATGTTTCAGGATCTGAAAATTGATCTCGATTCGGGGACTTCTCAAGGTGACAATGAGGCCTTGAGAGTCTCCTCAGCCTACGCATAAAGGCTGTTGGGATTCCTTTTCCTAGGATCTTCTCAGAAGATGATCATGTGACGCGATCTTGTGTTTTATAACTAAGATCTTGTACGATATACACATTATACTGTTAAACATAATCTTTGTCGCTAATTTCCTCGTAAAGAACTCATAAAACTATTTCTTCCGTTACATGCTTCGATTATTGTCTTTAGAGAGAAATTTTTTTTTTATATTCGCACATAATTTACAATTTAAAAGTAGATAATAACAATTATTTAATTGTAATTTATGTTTTCTAATTATTTAATTATAATTTTATTAAATAAAAAGAATAATTCAATAAAAGAATAATTATTTAATAAAAAGTAGTGAAGTATTTAATAATTTTTGTAATCTTAATTTATTTCTATAATTAATTAATTTTTTTCTTCACTGAAAAATTTTTTTACTTTTATTTTATTATAATTTTTAGACGTAATAAATAAAGAAGTAAATATAATTTATTACTTCTTTTCATTTTATTATTATAATAATTAGTAGTTATTGTTGCATTCTTTGCATTGTTGATAATTATGACCATTTTACTATTTTTAATTAATAACTATTTTAATTTTGTACTTTAATTTAAAATTTCTCTTTTTTTATTTTGATTACTTTTCAATATAATATAATGAAAATTTAAATTATTTTTATTGAATTAATTGATGATTAAAAAATATTAATATTATTTATTCGTAAAATAAAAATAATATTGTTAACAAAAAGTAATGAAAAGTAATTAAAGCTTGCGAAATAATTTAGTTCCCTTTAGTTTATTTATCAGTTTAAAAAAATCAAGTTACTAACACTTTTCTTTTTTTGAATTTCGCGCCAATTTAGTTCATTAAATTGCCGCCTAGACTGCATGAAAATTCTCTCACAAACGACATGAAACAAATAGTGATGGTTGACATACAACTAAAGTAACTCAAGCAACTAGATTAAAAGTTATATATTTAAATAACAAATTTTTATTTTTATTAAAAATTTTTTAATAAAAATTATTTCTCTAAAAATTAATAATATTGGAAAATTATTTCTGTTTTCAGATACAATATATACTTTCCGAGGAAATGCATGCAAGAAAGGACGAGCTTCTATATACAGTCATTGTGTCGAGCGTTGTGTTTATGTTTCGATATAAAGGGTAGTCGACTATGTATAAAATCTCAGGTCGTAACAAGTTCATAATAGAAAATACTCGAGACTTATTTCCTATCTCACTCATCGCAGTTACAATTCGTGTTACGACCTGTTCAGTGCTCATGATAATTATTGTCGCGACGCAAATAATATTCATTTAATCTCTCAAGAAGTTCGCGTCTATCTTTATAAAAATGCTTTATGATATTGAATTATTATTTTCTTAGATTTTTCTTCTTTTATTTCTATACATAATAGTGAGTAATATTAATTTCGGGAGTGTTCGTTTCTTTTTTAAAATCGCGATCGTCTTTATTCAATTATTAGGAAAAGTATAAGTATTTTTCTTTTTTACTTAAAAAAGAAGTTTCGGGAGTGTTTCAAAATATTTTTAAATCGCGGGTGTTTTGTGAAAATTGTTATCGTCATCACCATCGTCATCATCTTCATCATCAACACCGCTGCTTCCTGGTTCAGACGTTGGAGAATTTTACAAGGTTTGTCAAATTAAATTTGTTCTTGACGCTAACTTCATAGGAGAATGAATTCATTTAAAGAATTTCATTATTTAGGAAAATAATTGAATTCTTGTGGAGAATTTTGTTAACATGTTTAAAAATTCTAAAAAATTCTTTAGAAAGAATTTCTTCTTCTTTTTAAGAAAGAAATCCCTTAAATTCTTTTTTAAGGATTTCTTTAAATTTTTTTTTAAATAATAGAGTTTTTTTAATAATTAATTAAAAAAAATTTTTTTTAATTTAAAATTTTTTTAAATAATTGAATTTTAAGAATAATTTCTTTCAAGTTTTTAAAATAATCGTGTTTGTTAATTAAATTCAATTAATTAAATTAATTAATTAAACATTTAATTATTGAATTCTATTAACATTTTCAAAAATAATTGCATTCTTTTAAAAAATTTTATAACGAGTTAAGACAAAAATTGAATTCTTTCGTGAAATTTTTTTGAAAAATTTATTGAATTTTGAAAACTTTTATACTGTTTATAAATATAATTGAATTTATACTTCGAACTTGTTTCGAAGGATTTATTAAAATTTTAGAAAATAATTGAATTCTATTAAAATTTTTTATCAGAAATTCAATAATTTTCCGATAAAACATAAAAAATTGCATCTTGCCTAAAAGCAAGAGATACACATAAATGAATATACGTGGGAATGTGATTCATAGGATATATTCTCTCTCGATAAACTCAATAGTGAATCAGAGAAAAAGAAAGAGGGAGGGGGACATGTGTGTTTCATCAGAAGCGGAATAAGTATTGTCCATTATACAATTTCTATAACACGATATATGTAGTTATATGTAGTATCATATAAAAAAAGACTTCTTAAAGATTCACTCGCAGATATTATATTTCTCTCCTCTCCTCCTTTTGCAAAGGTGGTAAAAGAAAGTGAGAGTTCACAATCCCACAGATACTGAACGATTAGATAAGAAACAAATTTCCCACTCTGAAAATACATAATATGGCATGTTTATACATTAGGTTCTAAATAAATAGCAAAAACCGATACAAGAGAATATACAACTACTGTCTATTTAAGTTGCATAGAACTAAAATATTACAATGATAATAAGATAAGAAACCACTTTTAACAACCACTCTTTCGTTGTTGTTGTTTTTTCTCTCTAAAAATTCTTATCCTTGTGGGGAAAAAAGGGATAATCCGAGTAGAATAAAAATTTTAATATTAACAACAATGTAGTGATTTTTGATAGGGCTCGGTAAAACTAGCGAACCGCCGGCCGCCAGACATCAGAAGAATCCATAGGCGCCGACACACATAGTAGCGTGGTGGCTCTATATGGATCAATCAACGCAAAAACAACGTACGCTAGCTATTACAGATTATAAAAAAAAATTGCAAAAGTCACTTTTTAAGGAGAAATAATCCCTCTTTAATTTTATCCGTATATTTTATCCCCCTTTAATTATTGCTCCTTAAAATGTGACAATTAAAATTTTTTTAAATTTTTTGATAGCCAGCGTCCCCACCCGCCCGTATCAGAAAAACCAAAAATGGAAAAAAATCGAAAAAAACATTCATAACTCCAATAATTTTTAACCAGTTTTTTGTTTCTTGGTGGCAAATTAAAGAGGGATTGATGGTCCTCAAAATGTGACCAATAAGAATTTTTTTAATAAATTTTTGATAGCCAGCGTCCCCACCCGCCCGTATCAGAAAAACGAAAAAACGGAAAAAATGGAAATAATTCATAACTCGAATAATTTTTGACCAATTTTTTGTTTCTTGGTCCCAAATTAAAGAAGGATTGATGCTCCTTAAAATGTGACCAATAAAAATTTTTTAAATAAATTTTTAATAGCCAGCGTCCCCACCCGCCCGTATCAAAAAAACGAAAATTGAAAAAAAAAAATTCATAACTCGAACAATTTTTGACCAATTTTTTGTTTCTTAGTCGCAAATTAAAGAGAGATTGATGCTCCTTAAAAGGTGACCAATAATAATTTTTTTAATAAATTTTTGATAGCCAGCGTTCCCACCCGCCCGTATCAGAAAAACGAAAAATGGAAAAAAAATTCATAACTCGAATAATTTTTGACCAATTTTTTGTTTCTTGGTCCCAAATTAAAAAGGGATTGATGTTCCTTAAAATGTCACAAATAAAAATTTTTTAAATAAATTTTTGATAGCCAGCGTTCCCACCCGCCCGTATCAGAAAAACGAAAAATGGAAAAAAAATCGAAAAAAATATTCATAACTCGAACAATTTTTGACCAATTTTTTTGTTTCTTGGTCGCAAATTAAACAGGGATTAATGCTCCTTAAAATGTGACCAATAAGAATTTTTTTAATAAATTTTTGATAGCCAGCGTTCCCACCCGCCCGTATCAGAAAAACGAAAAATGGAAAAAAAATCGAAAAAAATATTTATAACTCGAATAATTTTTGACCAATTTTTTGTTTCTTGGTCGCAAATTAAAGAAAGATTGATGCTTCTTAAAATGTGACAAATGAGAATTTTTTAAATAAATTTTTGATAGCCAGCGTCCCCACCCGCCCGTATCAGAATAACGAAAATTGGAAAAAAATTCATAACTCGAATATTTTTTGACCAATTTTTTGTTTCTTGATCGCTAATTAAAGAGGGATGGATGCTCCTTAAAATGTGACCAATAAGAATTTTTTAAATAAATTTTTGATAGCCAGCGTTCCCACCCGCCCGTATCAGAAAAAACGAAAAATGGAAAAAAATCGAAAAAAATATTCATAACTCGAACAATTTTTGACCAATTTTTTTGTTTCTTGGTCCCAAATTAAAGAGATATTGATGCTCCTAAAAATGTGACCAATAAGAATTTTTTTAATAAATTTTTGATAGCCAGCGTTCCCACCCGCCCGTATCAGAAAAACGAAAATTGGAAAAAATGGAAAAAAATTCATAACTCGAATAATTTTTGACCAATTTTTTGTTTCTTGGTCCCAAATTAAAAAGGGATTGATGTTCCTTAAAATGTCACAAATAAAAATTTTTTAAATAAATTTTTGATAGCCAGCGTCCCCACCTGCCGTATCAAAAAAACAAAAAATGGAAAAAAAATCGAAAAAAATATTCATAACTCCAATAATTTTTGACCAGTTTTTTGTTTCTTGGTCGCAAATTAAAGAGAGATTGATGCTTCTTAAAATGTGATAAATAAGAATTTTTTAAATAAATTTTTGATAGACAGCGTCCCCACCTGCCCGTATCAGAAAAACTAAAATTGGAAAAAAAATTCATAACTCGAATAATTTTTGACCAATTTTTTGTTTTTTGGTCGCAAATTAAAAAGAGATTGATGCTTCTAAAAATGTGACCAAAAAAAATTTTTTAAATAAATTTTTGATAGCCAGCGTTCCCACCCGCCCGTATCAGAAAAACGAAAATTGGAAAAAATGGAAAAAATTCATAACTCGAACAATTTTTGACCAATTTTTTTGTTTCTTGGTCGCAAATTAAACAGGGATTAATGCTCCTTAAAATGTGACCAATAAGAATTTTTTTAATAAATTTTTGATAGCCAGCGTTCCCACCCGCCCGTATCAGAAAAACGAAAAATGGAAAAAAAATCGAAAAAAATATTTATAACTCGAATATTTTTTGACCAATTTTTTGTTTCTTGATCCTAAATTAAAGAGGAATTGATGCTCCTTAAAATGTGATCAATAAGAATTTTTTAAATAAATTTTTGATAGCCAGCGTCCCCACCCGCCCGTATCAGAAAAACGAAAAATGGAAAAAAATCGAAAAAAATATTCATAACTCGAATAATTTTTGACTAATTTTTTGTTTCTTGGTCCTAAATTAAAGAGGAATTGATGCTTTTAAAAATGTGACCAATAAAAATTTTTTAAATAAATTTTTAATAGTCAGCGTCCCCACCCGCCCGTATCAAAAAAACGAAAATTGGAAAAAAAATCGAAAAAAATTCATAACTCGAATAATTTTTGACCAATTTTTTGTTTCTTGGTCACAAATTTAAGAGGGATTAATGCTCCTTAAAATGTAACCAATAAGAATTTTTTTAATAATTTTTTGATAGCCAGCGTCCCCACCCGCCCGTATCAGAAAAACGAAAAATGGAAAAAATGGAAAAATATTCATAAGTCGAATAATTTTTAACCAATTTTTTGTTTCTTAGTCCCAAATTAAAGAGGGATTGATGCTCCTTAAAATATGACTAATAAAAATTTTTTAAATAAATTTTTGATAGCCAGCGTCCCCACCCGCCCGTATCAGAAAAAACGAAAAATCGAAAAAAAATTCATAACTCGAATATTTTTTGACCAATTTTTTGTTTCTTGATCGCAAATTAAAGAGGGATTAATGTTTTTTGTCATTGGACCAATAAGAATATGTTTAAAAAATTTTTGATAGCCAGCGTCCCCACCCGCCCGTATCAGAAAAACGAAAAATGGAAAAAAAATCGAAAAAAAATATTTATAACTCGAATAATTTTTGACCAATTTTTTTGTTTCTTGGTCCCAAATTAAAGAGATATTGATGCTCCTAAAAATGTGACCAATAAGAATTTTTTTAATAAATTTTTGATAGCCAGCGTTCCCACCCGCCCGTATCAGAAAAACGAAAATTGGAAAAAATGGAAAAAAATTCATAACTCGAATAATTTTTGACCAATTTTTTGTTTCTTGGTCCCAAATTAAAAAGGGATTGATGTTCCTTAAAATGTCACAAATAAAAATTTTTTAAATAAATTTTTGATAGCCAGCGTCCCCACCTGCCGTATCAAAAAAACAAAAAATGGAAAAAAAATCGAAAAAAATATTCATAACTCCAATAATTTTTGACCAGTTTTTTGTTTCTTGGTCGCAAATTAAAGAGAGATTGATGCTTCTTAAAATGTGATAAATAAGAATTTTTTAAATAAATTTTTGATAGACAGCGTCCCCACCTGCCCGTATCAGAAAAACTAAAATTGGAAAAAAAATTCATAACTCGAATAATTTTTGACCAATTTTTTGTTTTTTGGTCGCAAATTAAAAAGAGATTGATGCTTCTAAAAATGTGACCAAAAAAAATTTTTTAAATAAATTTTTGATAGCCAGCGTTCCCACCCGCCCGTATCAGAAAAACGAAAATTGGAAAAAATGGAAAAAATTCATAACTCGAACAATTTTTGACCAATTTTTTTGTTTCTTGGTCGCAAATTAAACAGGGATTAATGCTCCTTAAAATGTGACCAATAAGAATTTTTTTAATAAATTTTTGATAGCCAGCGTTCCCACCCGCCCGTATCAGAAAAACGAAAAATGGAAAAAAAATCGAAAAAAATATTTATAACTCGAATATTTTTTGACCAATTTTTTGTTTCTTGATCCTAAATTAAAGAGGAATTGATGCTCCTTAAAATGTGATCAATAAGAATTTTTTAAATAAATTTTTGATAGCCAGCGTCCCCACCCGCCCGTATCAGAAAAACGAAAAATGGAAAAAAATCGAAAAAAATATTCATAACTTGAATAATTTTTGACTAATTTTTTGTTTCTTGGTCCTAAATTAAAGAGGAATTGATGCTTTTAAAAATGTGACCAATAAAAATTTTTTAAATAAATTTTTAATAGTCAGCGTCCCCACCCGCCCGTATCAAAAAAACGAAAATTGGAAAAAAAATCGAAAAAAATTCATAACTCGAATAATTTTTGACCAATTTTTTGTTTCTTGGTCACAAATTTAAGAGGGATTAATGCTCCTTAAAATGTAACCAATAAGAATTTTTTTAATAATTTTTTGATAGCCAGCGTCCCCACCCGCCCGTATCAGAAAAACGAAAAATGGAAAAAAAATCGAAAAAAATTCATAACTCGAATATTTTTTGACCAATTTTTTGTTTCTTGGTCCCAGATTAAAGAGATATTGATGCTCCTTAAAATGTGACCAATAAGAATTTTTTTAATAAATTTTTAATAGTCAGCGTCCCCACCCGCCCGTATCAAAAAAACGAAAATTGGAAAAAATATTCATAACTCCAATAATTTTTGACCAGTTTTTTGTTTCTTGGTCGCAAATTAAAGAGAGATTGATGCTTTTTAAAATGTGATAAATAAGAATTTTTTTAATAAATTTTTGATAGCCAGCGTTCCCACCCGCCCGTATCAGAAAAACGAAAAATGGAAAAAAAATCGAAAAAAATATTCATAACTCGAATAATTTTTGACCAATTTTTTGTTTCTTGGTCCCAAATTAAAGAGGGATTGATGCTTCTTAAAATGTGACTAATAAAAATTTTTTAAATAAATTTTTGATAGCCAGCGTCCCCAACCGCCCGTATCAGAAAAACGAAAATTGGAAAAAAAATCGAAAAAAAATTCATAACTCGAATAATTTTTGACTAATTTTTTGTTTCTTGGTCTTAAATTAAAGAGGGATTGATGCTCCTTAAAATGTGACTAATAAAAATTTTTTAAATAAATTTTTAATAGCCAGCGTCCCCACCCGCCCGTATCAGAAAAACGAAATTTGGAAAAAAAATCGAACAAAAATTTATAACTCGAACAATTGTAGACCAAACTTTTATTTTTTTGTCACAAATTAAAGGGAGATTATTGCTATTTAAAATGTGATTATTGCAATTTTTTCTATAAATTGTAATATAGCTAGCGTACGTTGTTTTTGCGTTGATTGAACCGTATAGGGCCACCGCGCTACTATGTGTGTCGGCGCCTATGGATTCTTCTGATGGCTGGCGGCCGGCGGGTTGCTATTTTATACCGAGCCTTTTGATAGATTGGAATATTTAGTTTTGATATCAAATATTTTTTTAAAATAATTTTTTCCGATTCGTATATTTCTCCACAGTTCTACTAAAATTAATTAATTAAGATTTCTTAATTATTTTCTTTGGTTAATTTTTTTACTTATATTCAGTAATGATTAATGGAAATAATTATTTTTATATTTTGGAGGAAGGATAAAATACTTTTTAAAAAAATAATTCATTATAACTATCAAAAAATATTATTTCATGAAATTACAACTTAGCAGTGCTTTTCTTTTTTCTTTATTAAAAAAAAGCAGTGACAAATTGCAAACACTAAAAGAAAAATATATTACGTACATATATATACATATATAGAGAGAAAGAGAAAAAGAAAGGGAAGTGAATTAATTTTGCCTCCCATTTTTGGCAATATATTATAATTTATTTTGATGCATTTGGTTTAAAAAGATCAACATCGTGAGATCATTATATTCGGAGATGTTTCTTTTCTGTTCCCCTTTGTTCCTCATGAAATTGCAAACAATTTTACATCTCGCATAAGACAGTGTCCCATATCTTGAGCCCACTCGCTTCTATTGTCGTCCAGGCCATTAACACTTCCACGACAAATGAAAGCACCTTCCCTTCCTGTTCTTGTTCAACACTAATACACACATATTGTTGCAAGTTGTGCATTTTATACAAGAGACGCCCCCGACATCCAAATCTTTTCATGTTTTGCGACAAAAGCAACAAAGCAAAAAATTTTATTCCAAATTGAATCATTTTTTTACAGTTAACTTGTTTTTATATATATTCTTATTATTATCGTTTCTTATCTATATTAATAAAATCAGACTTCTGTCTGTACATTGCTCCAAACTTAAAAATTTTAATATTTTTTTTGGTTTTGATACATTAGAATTCGAAAAATGTAAAAAAAAATTCTGTCTGTCCTGTATGCAAAAATTTGTTCGCGCTACAATTGAAAACGGTTTAACTCATTTCTACAATAAAATTTTTAAAACAGACGTATTTTGAAATTTTTTTTCTTTTTAAAAAGATCAATTTTTATGGAAAAGTGTTGAATTTTAAGAAATTCGGATTTTTGAATTTTTGCTAATTTTCTATAATTTTAGATTTTTTACCAAAGAGTCGAGACTATTAAATAAGTAAAGTATTTTCCAAAAGCACAAAAATAATGAAGCTAAATCCCATAAAAGAGAAGAAAAAATGTTGAATTTTAAGAAATTCGGAAAAATTCAGAAAAAAACAAGTTTTTTTTTCTTTTTTTTGGGGAATTTGCTCCTAAAAATGTATTCGATTCCTGTTTTATAATAAGAAAAGGAGATTTAAATGAAATTAAAGCTGATGGATCGAATAGGATTGCTTTAAAGATCAGTAGACATGTGTATATATAGAAAACAGAAACAGACACTTGGAGAAGAAAACGAAAATACATTTTAGGTGCATTGATCGCTTCTGAATCACCAGACAATTTTAAAGCATTTTCACTCGTTACCGGTAATGATAGTTTCTGATTGTTTTCCTAAGTGACGATTCAATGCACGCAAGCATTTCTTAAGTTAGATCAGTTTCTAATTTTATAGAATGATTCCTATCGCCACATGATACCAAGTTCATTAAATTGTTTGCCGCACACCTCTCAATAATTATTATCATACATTACTTAAATTTTTATGTCCTAACTTCAGAGAAAAAATTACTTAAATTTTTATGTCCTCGAGACAAAATTAAATGGAGAAAAAAATTTCTTTTCATTTTTGTAATAAATACTGAAAATTAAATATGTTCCTTGAAAAATTTGATCTTGTAAATAAAAAAAAATTGTCAGGATATCAATTCGTAATATCATTCCCGCTGTCCCTTTTTATAGATCGATTGTCATTTTCTTAAGGGTACCATCGAGATATTGGGGGGCCTGTATCGAAAAACCTAATGGACATGCTGTGTTTAGTAATCATTTCTTGTAAAAAAAATAATGATTGCCGAAGTGTAGCATGACATCATTTTGACCCAGGACGACTGGACTCTTTCTTTTAATCCTTAAAAGTAAAAAAAAATCCAGACGTGTAAATACGATAGCGAAATATCGCTATGAGTGTTACCGTCACACCCTTTTTTTAAATCTCACACTTCCATTTCTCACACTTCAATTTTAATTTTATTAAATTAAAATCAAAATTAAAATCAGACATATAGTCAAAATCAAAATTAAAATCAAACATATAGTCAAAATTAAAATCAAAATTAAAATTCAAAATTTTGATGTAAAATATAGGATAAAAAATGAAATTTCAAATCCGTTAAAAATTTGTTTGTTTTTCTAAATTATAACATTTCTTTCTCCCTCCCTCCCTCTCTCTCTCTCTCTCCTTCTCAGAAATAAATTTCATCGATTAAGCGACAAAATCAATAAGTGATTACACAATTTAAACCCGATGGTCTTTTTATAAAAACAGATTTATTAGCGTGAACACTTTATTCCCGAGTATATGTTGCATATAATATATGTTCTCGAGTAATTGAGTTTGCACTTAGCTTTTATCGTGAAATTAATTCGAAACCATGGCGAAAAAAAAGGAAGGTGAAAAAAAAAACTGGACTTGAAATATATGAAATATTTCCTAATGCGAGATTGATTGCGCACACATAATAGTAATTGAATAAAACGTATATCGGTACAAGCATTAGAAAATAAATTGTAAAACATATTGTTAAATGACAATAATTTCACAGTTCACCTGCAACGCATGTGATGATGAAGAATTAGTTATTACTCATAATTGCATACCGATGAAATGTAAACTCATTTGTAATATTTTCTCTCTCTGGAAATTTTGATTTTTTTTAAATAAAAATATAATTTATCAATATTATATTTCTATTGATAGATTGTAGTTTTATTCAATAAAAATCAAAATTCTGTACATATATTTATCAAAGTAGAGAATAAGGTTGTAAAAATGAGAAAAAATGGGGTAAATATTGGAAGTTGTATTTTACATTGTAGTCTCCCGCGCTGAGGAATGAATATTGCGCTGTTTACATTGATTATAAGGCAATAAGTCATGAACACGCAAGCGGTAATTATATTCCTTTTAGTTAATAATTGATGTTTAGGCGTTGACCACCTTCCAGACGATTGATTAATAAATAACAGTAGGTCGTAATCCAGTTTTGCTTTATAATTCTCCCTGTCATTTGTTTTCTCTCAACGGTGCATTAAAACATCAATGCAATATAGATTACGCACCGTCTTCTAATGTCACGTGAGACGTGCATTAACATTCTTTTTGCAATTTTTATTATATCAATTTAAATTGTAATTTTTAATTTATAATCGTAATTATTTACTAATGGTACTACTGGTTCTTAAACTGAATTTTTAAAAATAAATTTATTTACTGGAAAAATTCATCCTAAGACAATAAAAAATTGAAGAGGATAAAAATATTAAAAAGAAAAGTAAATTAAAAATTGAAATTTGTTGATATTAATTGTCAAACTATTTAAATTTGATCATAAATAATAAAATTATGAATATTGACAAAAATTTTGAGATTCAATATGGAGACGCTATTCTCCACCTGCGAACGCCAAGGTCACCGCTAGATGGCAGTTTACTTCTTTCTTGGAATTTCTCCTGCCACCTGGTGGCGACCTTGGCGTTCTCAAGTGGAGAAATTAAACCACCATATTGCATCTCTAAAAAACTTTTTTACAACTACAAGGTTGCGACAAAAATTTAATTTCGTTTTTCCCTGATTTCCAGACAAAATTTTAAATTTTTCCCTGACCAGAAAATAATATTCTGATTCACTCTAAAAATGATTAGATTCTAAGAAAAATGTTCTAACACATTTATTTACGAATTTCTTTAATTGCAAAATTCTTCTCTCTCAAATAATTAAATTTTTTTAAAATGCAATTATTTCTAAATATTTCCATCTAATGCTTTTAATATTTAATTGTTATCTTAAATTTTAACTAAAATTAGTCATTTTTAAATAAACATTTTTATTAGAAAATTCTACGAGAATTCAATTATTTAAATACAAAAATAAATAATTTATTCAATAATTGAATGTTTCTTAGAATTTAATTTTTACGAAGAATTTTATTAACAACTTTTGAAAATAATTAATTTCTTTTATAAGGAATTTAATTAAAGTTTTTCTAAAACTTATCAAATTAATGAATTTTATAACAATTTTTGAAAATAATTGAAAACTTTTTAAAGAATTTTATAAATTTTTTTTTTTAATAATTGAATTCCCGAGAAGAATTGAAATAATAATTTATGAAAATAATTGAATTCATGCGAAGAATTTTTATTAAATTTCGTTTAAATAATTGAAATTTTGCTAAGAATATTATTAAAATTTCTGACAATAATAGAAGATTTTCACTATCTATTTATAAAAAAGGTAATTTAAATCTTAACGGAAATTTTTTAAAAAATTTGAAAATAATTTAATTTTCGGAAAGCACCTATTTTATTAGTTTTCAAAAGAATTGAATTCTTATGATAAATATTTGATATTTATCGAAATAATTGAATTATGGAAAAGAATTTTATTAAAATTCATTAAAATAATTGATTTTATGTGAACAACTTTGTTGTTTATTACGATAATTGAATTCTTTTACAGAATTACTTAAAAATTTTAAAAATAATTAATTTCCTGTGATGAATGAAAAGTTATTTATGAAAATAATTGAATTATTGCAACGAATTTTATTATTTTATTTAAGAATGGAATGTTTCTTGAATTTGAATTTATTTAAATCCTAAATTTATTTAAAATTCTATTAAAAATATTGGAAATTCTGCGATGAAAATAATTGAATTCCTAAATGAAATTTTATCATTTATGAAAATAATTGAATGTTTATGTAGAATTGTAGCAAAAATTATTTTCAATAATTAAATTATTTAATAAATTTTATGAAAATAGTAAATTTTGAAAATCATTGAATTGCGAAAATTTTTTGAAAATAATTGAAAATTTGCAAAGAATTTCATTAAAATTTTTGAAAATAATTGAATTTTCGGCGAAGAATTTTATTTATAATATTTTGTTTATAATGATAATTGAATTCTTGACGAGATATTTGTTCATATATTTAAAAATAATTGAATTTCTTCGAAGAATTTTATTACTTTGGAAAATAATTGAATTCTTGTGATGAATATTGCTATTTATGAAAATAATCGAATTTTGTAAAGAATTTTTTTGAAATTCCTAAAAATAATTGAATAAATTTTCAGTTATTAATTTTAATTTGTTCACTTATTTAAAGTACATACTTACAAAAGCCCTCAATATTATTATAGATAACAAATTATTATTTAAAGTATTTTTGCATTTTTGTAGTATTTTATAATTTTTAATTTGCATTTAAAAATTTATAATAATAATAAATAAATAAATATAATTGTTAATTTAAATCTTGCAATTTTTAATTTGCATCTCGTATTAATTCGTATTAATTGATATTAATTAGTATTAATTATATAACTAATTAGTATTAATTATATAACTAATTAGTATTAATTATAACTAATTAGTATTAATTCGTATTTATTAGTACTCATTTATATTAATTAATCTATATAGCAATTCTGAAAAATATTGAAACAGAAAATAATTTTCGTTAAAAATTTTAGTCAAATTTACTTTTTATTTCTTATTTTATTTTAATATTCCATTTCATAAACTTTATTTTATATCAATTTATTTTATTAGAAAAGAAATTTGTTTTCCCCTTCTAAAATATTAAATTCCATTTTGAACACGATAAAAAAATCGATTTTAATTTATTTCCACAAATAATTATTATTATTGTCTCATATTATATGCGAATTTTAATTTGAACTTGATAAACAGTAATTGCCCTTTTGAAATCAAGTTTGGCGCTTACACACGAAAAAAAGTAATTTGCCATCATTTGTAATGAGATATAAAAAAAAATATGTTTAAATATATTTTTGTGTTTTAGCAAATTATGGGGTGTATGAAAAGTTAAAATGTCTCTCTAAAAATGACAAACATGAAGAAATTGCTCGTCAGTTAGAAAAATTTATTTGATTCTAAGACAGAAGAGGTTTTGAGGAGTAAAGAATGATGATATGTGTGTATATAAAAAAAAGCAGTTTGTTCTCTTTCTCTCCCCCTTTTGCGAGAGCACATTTACACGAAACTCTGTGGGTGGTTTGTACGAAAAGCCACCTGACATCTTTTCGCGAGCGTGACGTGTCTCTTTTGCTCGCCAACTTCTCCAAACATCTTAATATCACTCACTCTTTTTTTTTATTTTTTTTTTTTGCTCAATCGCTCACTGTTTTTTTCAATCACTCACTCTTTTTTTTGCAATCATTCACTCTTTTTTAACGTTACGTCTTTTTTATTTTTGGAATTATTAATTTGCTTTTTTTTAATCTAGTTAATAGAAATTAGCAGTAATTAAAACTAGTGAATACTAGTAAATACTAGTGAATACTAGTAAATACTAGTGAATACTAGTAAATATAGTGAATACTAGTAAATACTAGTGAATACTAGTAAATACTAGTAAATACTAGTAAATATTAGTAAATACTAGTAAATACTAGTAAATACTAGTGAACACTAGTAAATACTAGTAATTATATTAGTGAATACTAGTAAATACTAGTAATTATATTAGTGAATACTAGTAAATACTAGTAATTATACTAGTAAATACCAGTTAACATTAGTTAATATTAGTTAATACTTAATACTAATTAATGTCTATCAAAAAATTACTGTTTCATTGTTCGCACAAAAAGGGGGAAAGACTTTATTAATACTAATTAATGTTTATCAAAAAATTACTGTTTCATTGTCCGTACAAAAAAAAAGGAAAAGACGATAATACTAAAAATTAATAAATTATTAAAATGTTGAATTAAATTAAAAAATAAAAAATGAGCCTTTGCGTTAATTGCGTTAATGAGGCGAAAGAAGAAGATTTCTACAGTCGATGGACAAAAGGAGAAAAAGGAGGAGAGTGTGTTTATAAATCCGACTTGCAGTTCAGGTTTATTTGTCGCATTAGATGATGACCCACTGGAAATGAAACAAGACAAAGTCATAGTTATACGAGAGACAAAGAGTCGAGAGAAAGGGGGACAAAATCAAGAGGTCATTGCAAAACAAAAAGACGCACTAAAAACAATTCACTGTTTAAAACACAGCACTTACAGTTTAAAAAATAAAGTCCTCTGCGATCAATTACGTTCCAATAATTTCTCAACTGTGAAACAACTCTCTCAAACTCCTCAATTTTTTTTTTATTTTTTTGCTTTGCGTTTTTACCGTTTGGTTATAAAATTCCAATCTCTTCTTATCTCTACTCATTTTTTTTCTTATTTCCCAAAGTGGGAAATTTTATGAAACTATGAAATTATGAATCTGTAAAAAATGATTTTTAATAAATAATTAAAATAAGTTGAATTAAAATTTTTTAATAAAATTAAAATAATTTTTAATAAAATTAAATACAATTTTTTAATTTATTAATTAATACGGTAATTAGGAATTATAATACTGGTAGAAACAAGTAGTAATTAAAACCACAATTAAAATTATTACTGTTAAAAATTATAGGTAGTAGAAAAATTATAATAAGTAGCAAAATAATTTTTCAGCAAAATTATTTTCTTTATGAAATTTAATTTTTTTTGTTCAAAAAAATTCGAATTGATTTTTTTTTAACACCATTGTATGCATAGTATTGTGTGGCTCTTCCAAATGTACTCCCAATATTCCAAAACTCGTTCACGTCAAATTAAAGGCGGAGCTGTAGTCAGTAACTCGAGTCATTTTTATGGTTCGGTTTATAATAGGCACTCAACTGACAAGTTGTGACTTTTTTCGACCAAATAGATATTTTTCTTATTTTTTTTTTTTTATTAATATTTTAATAAAAACAAATAGAAAATGTGACGTACTCCTAAGAAAGGTACCAAACTAGAAAAAAAAATTTTAGGTTATGTTTATAATTTTTCGAGTAAAAATACAGAAAGAGAATTAATTACCAAAAATAATTATTGATATTTAAGTCTTTGTTACATAAAAATATTCAATAAAAACTGGTTTCGAATTTACGTAATTAAAATGGAACTTTTAATGAAGATAAATTTGACACAAACATAACCTATAATTCGTTTGCTTCTAAGGTACTTTTCTTCACTGTTAACTACACCCAGAAAAAAAATTTGTTTGAATCAAAGAAATTGTTTTTTTAAAACCATTTTTTAAATTGAAGATAAAATTCGAAAAAATATAAATAAAATTAAAAAAATTAAATATAGAAATTACAAAAAAAATTTTTTTTTTTTTGTAATGGACAATGAAACAGGAATTTTTTTGATAAATATTAAATATTCCAGTCTGGGAAAATATTTGATGGAAAAAGAAAAATTTTGAGAGAAACAAATTAAGTGCGAGAGTGTATTAAAATGAAAGAATGAATCAGTTAACGATTTTGCGAAAGTTTCGTGAATGTATATATGTATATACACGAGAGGTAACTGGTTTTCAAGTCGGAGATCCTTATCAGTTACGCGGCTGAAGGTGTACTTCTAATGAGATAAATGGCAACGTTTAACAGGTAGATAAATCATATTTAATTGACTTTTACTTAACTACTCCTCGAAATTGTAATCTACACGCGTCTACTCTACATAATTTCAAGTTCATATTTTAATGTTCATATAATAATTACACACTCGTCACGTCTATAAGAATTGTCACTTTTAATTCGTAATTTATTTCTAATTCAATTTTATTTTCTTCCGAATGGCATTTTTTCATTGCAAAAATATCTTCTAAAGTGCAATTATTTTCAATTACGAAAATCTTTCTTTAATGAATTTTTTTATTTCTCTAAAGTTCCTCTTACCCTTTAATTTTCTTCCGCTGAAGGAAATTTATATATTTATTTTAAATTTTATTTTTAATTTATATAAATTATATTTTCTGAAATTACTATTTTTTAATAATCATTATTATAAACTAAACCATTTCTAAATGAAGAATTAACTTCTTAATATGCAAAAAATTTTTTATTCCTGCAAACCTTGAAAATCTGGACTGGTCAGAAAATTTTATAAATCTGGAAAAAACCTGGAAAAATCAGGGAATTTTTATCGAAATCCTGAAGAATTGTTGTTTTCTAAAGTTATTGTGTTTATTCTTGAAATCCAATTTTACTTAAATATTTCAAATAATTAATTGAATTTTAAGAGTCGCGTTTACAATTTTCATAAGTAGATGAACTATTCAAAAGGTTTTGATTTGAAATATTGTAAAATTTCAATTTTAATGGAATTTTATTAGAAATTTTAAAAACCTAGGTTTTAACAAAATTTAAAAACTAAAATTCTTCTGAAATTACTTAAATTTTTTAATATAAAAATAATGGATAAAATATAATATAAAATAATGGATTTATAGAAGAATTTTAGACAAAAACACTAAAAAAAATGGAATTTTAAAGCAATTACAAATGATTGCAGAAATTCAATTATTTTCAAAAGTAGTCAAATTCTTCTCGAAAATTCAATTATTTTTAAAAATTCTAATATCCTTGCAAAATTTTAATTATTTTCAAAAACTTTCCTCAGTTCAATTATTTTTATAAATAATAAGAATTTCATAAGAAATGAATTATTTCAAATTATTTTCATAAATTATTATTCAATGATTTTCATAAATAATAACATTTTTTTACAGGTATTCAATTATTTTCATAAAAAAACTCGTCGCTGACTTTCAATTATTTTTAATACAATTTTAATGGAATTCCTCTTCAAAGACTTAAATTGTTTTCAAAAATTTTAATGAAATTCTTTGTAACTATTCAATTTTTTTCAAAATAATTTTAAAAAAATAAAATAATTAAAAAGAAATAAATAATAAATTAATAGATAAATAATAAAATTATTTGTGGAGATTTCATTAATTTCAAAAGTCATTATTCAATTTTTTTCAATGTCTACTATTTCAAGAATATTTCACAAAAGAATTCAATTATTTAAAAATAAATTCTAATAAAATTCGTCTCAAGAATTAAATTATTTTCAAAAATAATATAATTCTTCGCAGAAATTCAACTGTTCAAAAATTTCAATTATGTTTATCAATGATAAAATTTTTCTTCAAAATTCAATTATTTTTAAAAATTGTAATAAAATTTTTCTTCGAAATTCAATTATTTTCAAAAATTTTAATAAAATTCTTAACAGAATTTCTATTATTTTTAATACAATTTCCATCAAATTTCTTGACAAATGAAATTATTCTTAAAATTTTTATTAAAATTTGTCATGAGAATTCAATTATTTAAAAATTTGTTGATAAAATTCTCTATAAAAAATTCAATTTTAAGAAATGTTCAATTATGCAATAAAATATTTATTTTCTATTTTAAATAATTGAATTCTCGTAGAATCTACTAATAAAAATGGTTTTAAAAATGAATTTCATTTAAAATTTTAGATTATAATTAAATATTAAAAGCATTATAACGTGGACTTTTAGAAATAATTAAATTTTGAAAAAGTTTCAAACTAAAACAATTGAAATTCTTAATGTTTCATATTTTTGCCAAAAAATTCTGTAGAATTAATTCTTTTTAAAAGTTTTATAGGATTTTTATTGAAATTATTTCAAGTTTTTATTTTCCATTATATATTTAATTGCAGAATTTCCGAATAATTGAAATTTTGTAAAATTTAATTGTAAACGAATAAATTTGAAAATTCTCATAAAACTCATCGCAGCGTTTTAATTAGTTTTCATAAAATTATAATTGAATTTCTTGAAAAAAGTTATTATGTTCATGCAAATTTTAATCAAATTCGACAAAAAGAATTTAATTATTTAAAAATTTGTTAGTAAAATTCTTTATGAGAATTGAATTTTGAGAAACATTCAATTATTCAATAAATTATTTACTTTTTTATTTAAATAATTAAATTCTTGTTGAATTTTCTAATAAAAATTGATTTTCATTTCATAAAAATGAATTTCAATTAAAATTTTAGATTATAGTTGAATATTGAAGCATTATAGCGTGAATTTTTAGAAATAATTGATTTTTCTAAAAGTTTCAAATTAAAATTTTTGAAAATTTGAACTTTTCATACTTTTAATTAAGAATTCTGTAGAATTAATTTTTTTGAAAAAATTTAATGGAATTTTTTTTAATTATTTGAAGTATTTAATTTCTAATATATTTAATTGAAAAATGTCAGAATAATCGAAATTTCATAAAATTAGATTGTATGTATATTTTACACACAATATTTGTTCAAAATTTTAGTAAAATTTATTATAAATAAAGTTAAAATACTCAACTAAAAACAAGATTGAAATGAAAGAAAAATTATTTGAATTTTGTAAAACTGGAGAGTAAAATAAGTTTAAACTATTTTAATTTCTAGAAGATTATTGACATATATAGTTTATTTATTTGTTTCTTACAATAAAAGGTCATTAAAAAAATATTTTCAACATAACACTAATAAACTAAAAATAGACAATCAAATAAATTTATAAAACTAATAAATTTTGAAATTGTTATTATATTAAACATTTTCACGTGAGCAATGTAAATATTATTTTAACTAAATAAATTATTTATGACGCATATTTATTCTATACATATTTCATCATATATGTTTTATTGAAACATTGAGAATTAGCATTCTTATGCTCCGGATAAGCAATGTTATCTATTATTTCATTAACTGAAAATTGTTCCAAAAATTTATTTAAAACAAGATGAACAATTTTCCTTTCAATCAAGAATATTTCTTCTCTAATATTTACAACATTTTTAAACATTGCTTCAATTTCTGTGATCAGCTTGTAATTGATAAATAATCTATTGCTAGAATTTTTTATTGTTACATATAAAGTTTTCATTAAAATATGTTTTATGTCTCGATTAGTTCTAACATTGTTTGAATTTGTTTGTCGAGTTTGAAATATTTTTTTGAATATATCTTTTTCCAGTGAGATAAGATCGAAATTTGCATAATTATCACTGTAAACTTGTGAGAATTTTTTGAGTTGACCTAATTTCTTATTATTGTTTAATTGTTTAGTGACAGAATGAAGAATTTCTTTTGAAATATTAACTGTGGAAGTATTGTCATTGCAATCGTAATTATTCTCCAATAATGTGTGTAAAATTGAGTGTTCTAAAAGTTTTATGTGAATTTCATCTGTATCGTAATGCAATTGAGATAAAATTTCACTCATTATTTCTTTTGTTTGTTGAAACGATGTTAATGATGTATTTTGGAAATTTGTCTTAAGATAGAATTTCAATTTTACCAAAATATTATAATTGTAGATTATATCGTGACATTTGATGTGAATTAATTCGACTACAGTTTTAAGGTCTTGTTGTCTATTTTCAACGATAATATTGTGAATAGTTGTGTTAAGCTTGTCCAGAATAATTTTTGAGTTTATTTTTTGTGTTCTTTTCAAAAAGTATAAAATATAATCTCTTATTAGTACATTTATTCCATTAATGTATTGGTGATTTTTTAGTTTTCTGTAAAGAACTTGAGAATATTCTTTACTATCGAACGATACATTTATAGTTTGGATTGGATTATTTGCAATTTCTAAAAATGCTCTCAAAACTGCATATCCAATCGAATATGTGTTTTCTTGTAAGTGAGAAGCATAATAAGTATCGAGAATACTTGCAATTGTATTTGATAGTTCATCGATTATTAATTCCAGAGATGAATTGCTATTTTGCAAAATAAAATTTAAATAGAATTCTTTCAAATATTCTTTTGTTATATTTTCAGTTTTCATTACTTTAATTTCTTCGATAAGTATCGTTTCCATTCGACTAATATCTATTTTAATTTTTTCCTCTTTGTTAATTTTATTTTGAAAATTATCCTTGGAAATACTGCTGACATCTATTATTGTGAAAAGAAGTATTTTGTTAATTTTGTCCAAAGTTATTTTTTTATAAAGAAAAATGGAACACAAATATTCTAGTATAATTTTTAAAAAAATTGTTAATATTTTCATAATTTAATAAAAAGAAAATACTTAAAGAAATAAAAAATTTTTTTTTGATTTTTTTTTAATACAAAGAAAATATTTAAAGTAATAAAAATTTTTTTTATCTTTGTGGATAATAACTATAGAATATCAGTTATTAATTTTCGTTTATATTATAGTTATATTATTTATTATTGTTATGCAAATTACAAAATTTTTTATTTTCAAATATAAATTTTTTAAATAATTTCATAACCAAAATATAAAAAATTATTTTTAGAAATACTAAAATTTTTTTCAGGAATTATATTATTTTTAATCTAATTTAAATAAAATTATGCGAAAGAATTGAATTATTTTAAAAAATTTCTATAAAATTCAATTACAACAAGAATTTAAAATTCTCTAAAAAAAATTCAATTATTCTCGAAATATTTTTAAAAAATTCTATATAAAAATTCAATTACTTTCAATGAAATTTTTAAATATATTCGTCAAAAAATTGTTTGTATTCAATTATTTTTTTAAAAATAATAAAATTCTTGTGATAAATTCAATTATTTTGAATACACTTAATTTCAATAAATTTTTTTAAAGAAATTCAATTATTTTCAAAACAACTTTAACTGAATTTCTCAAAAAAATTTCATTATTTTCAAATATTTCTATAAAATTCTTCATAACAATTTAATTATTTCTTAAAATTTTAATAAATTCTTCGAAACATTTCAATTATTATTTTTATAAATAGTAAAATTCTTCGCAATAATTCAATTATTTTTATAAGTAGGTAGTAAAATCCTTTGCAGGATTTCAATTATTTTCAAATGATGAATTCAAATATTTTAAAATATTTTAATAAATATGAAATGAATATAAATAAATAAATTAAATTTAAATTATTTATAAATATAAATTTCAATTTTTTTCTAAAATTTTAAATAAATTCTTCGAAACAATTCAATTATTTTTATAAATAGTAAAATTCTTCGCAAGAATTCAATTATTTTCAATTTAATTGTAAAAAAATTCTTCTTTATAAAATTTAATTATTTTTAAAATTTTCAATTAAAATTATTAAAAAAGCTCCATTAGTTTAAAAAAAAATTCGAAGAAATTCTGCAGAAGAATTTAATTAGGATTTTTAATGATTTGAATAAAATTCTTTACGAGAATTCAATTATTTTTCTAAATAATAAAATTCTTTGAAGGAATTCTATTATTATCAAATTTTTTGATAAAATTCTTTACAAAAATTCGATGATTTTCAATACATTAATTTTAAAATTGAAAATATTTGAATAGAAAAATTATAAAACAGTTAATAAACAAAAAGCAAACAACAACTAACTTTAAACTGCGAACTAGTTTTAAAAAAATATTTACCAATAATGTAAAGACTTATAAAAATTGTCGTAAGCCATCCATGCAGAAATTTGTGCCCCATTATGAACATTGTATCGGTTCTCCCTGAATGTTTAATGTGACGAAAATACCAATTATTTGACGCTTAAATAGAAAAAAACTGTTTAAACATTAAACAATTTGTTGTAGATAAAAATAGATTATTTATTCATTTGATTGAAGTGTTGTATATTTTGTATTAAATTCACAAAATTACATAAATTTAAATTTTTTATACAGACAATTATTTACACTAAAAACAGTAATGCTATTAAATAAAGAACATTTCTCTGGAAAACCTTGAATATCCACCAACGTGGCTCTTTACTGAATATTTTTGTTAAACCTTCTGAAATTTTTATTCATTTAATTAATTTTTCTTATCTTTTAATTACTACTAGAACATCTGACCACTGAATATATCAAATTCAACTAAATCTCATTTAAAATAATAAAAAATCTGAACCCAAAAAATGTCTCTTAAAATATTTTTGAAGAGCCCAAATATAATTATTTGAACGTTGAAAATTGCAGTGAAATTTTTAATTGTTTTTAGATTTTGTAATTTATTTATTTATTTTTTTATTTAACCAATTATCTGTAAAATAAAAAAAATAATTGCGAATTTATTCGAATTTAAACGAGCGAAAAAAAATTTTTACTGAAGATTCAAATAGGTTATATTATTTATTTTTTTTATTTTGATTTTCTTCAAACGAAATGAAAAAGATGGAAACGGGATGATTCTCAGGAAGCATATTTTTATTTATAACGTAAAGTGAGATCAGATGGCAATCAAGGTACCATTGAATTTTAATTCTTACTTACGAGCATTCACAATGTTCACGTAATGCTAATCCACTTTCATTGGTCAGTAGGGATCTATTTAAAAAAAATATTACATAAGATCACCACGCAGAAAAATATGAAAAATTGGTAATTTCAAATCGTTAGGGTTGTCACAATATTTTTGCCCACTAAAACGTGGGCCGAATGTGTGTTAAATATTAACAAAAAAAGAAAAAAGAAAATTGTCTACATAACTTAAATAAACCTTTTTCAGAGGGAAATAAATTTTTAACTTCATTATAATTATTATAAACTTTATTATTACTTTTATAATAAAGACTTTATTATATTATAAAGACTTGATTTCATTATAAAGACTTGATTATAAAAAACTACTTGTTTTGTATAGTTTTAAAAAAGATTCTTTTTCTTAATTTCAAGAGGAGGATTCATTTGTTTTCACCTTGCTTTTTTCGACAGGTGACAAATAGGCGCTATGGAACTATAAATAATATTCGATATCATGTTTTCTAAAATCCAATAAAGGTGTCCGATTAACCGAAAGATTCATGGAAGAAGCCATAAAAAAAAGATCACTTGGGACTATTATATGAATTCATTAGACATGGGTGGTGAGAATGGAGAAAATATTTTTTTTGTCAACATCATTCGATTTACAGTAAATTCTGTCGTTTTTATTATTTGAATTGTTTTTAATTTTTATCACAGTGAACTTTGCTTACAGAATTATTATTACCAACATAAATCAATAAATAGAAAAATAGAAAAAGAATAATTATTTTTAGTTTCAAAGGGTTTAATTTGCTTTTCCTTACAATGCGGAAAGAAATTCTTCATCTGCAACAAAATACAACAATAAAAAACTACAATAAAACTACCTACAATAAAAAAAATTATTTGTTTTAAATAATTGATTACTTGTCTATTATCAAAGAAATATTTACTTAAATCAAATAATTTTTATTTAAATTAAATAAATTTGAACCAATGGTATTTGCTTCAACTACTGAAATTATTGGTTCAAATACCCACAGTAAAACGTAAGGCGTTAAAAGATGACCAAGTAATAAAATCATTATTTTATATTATAAGAATATTATACTTCTTCAAAATTATTTTCATTATTTCAATTCAATTATTATTTTCAAAAATTTTTAACTATAATTTTACTTTATATCAATTATTTTTAATAATTTTCGAAAAAAGTTCTTTGGCAATTTTCAAATCCATTTGTTTACAATAATCAATTTCATGAAATTTCAATTATTCCCAAATTCTTTAATTAAATGCATATTAGAAAATAAAAACTTCAAATAATAGAAAAGAAAATTCAATTAAACTGTTTTAATAAAATTAATTTCAAAATTCAATTATTTCTAAAAATTCACTCTATATTTATTTTAATATTCAATTATAATCTAAAATTCTAACCGAAATTCATTTTTGTGAAATGAAAATCAATTTTTATTAGAAAATTCTACAAGAATTTAATTATTAAAATGCAAAAGTAAATAATTTATTGAATAATTGAATGTTTCTCAAAATTTAATTCTCATAAAGAATTTTACTAACAAATTTTTAAATAATTGAATTCTTTTTGTCGAATTTTATTAAAATTTGCATGAACATAATTACTTTTTTCAAGGAATTTAATTATAATTGTATGAAAAATAATTGAAACACTGCGATGAGTTTTATGAGAATTTTTAATTTATTCGTTTACAATTTAATTTTACAAAATTTCAATTATTCGGAAATTCTGCAATTAAATTTATATTGAAAAATAAAAACTTCAAAGAATATAAAAGAAAATTCAATTAAACTTTTTCAATAAAGTTAATTTCAAAATTCAATTATTTCTAAAAATTCACGCTATATTTCTTTTAATATTCAATTATAATTTAAAATTCTAACTGAAATTCATTTTTATGAAATAAAAATCAATTTTTATTAGAAAATTCTACAAGAATTTAATTATTTAAATGCAAAAGTAAATAATTTATTGAATAATTGAATGTTTCTCAAAATTTAATTCTCATAAAGAATTTTACTAACAAATTTTTAAATAATTGAATTCTTTTTGTCGAATTTGATTAAAATTTGCATGAACATAATTACTTTTTTCAATTAATTCAATTATAATTGTATGAAAAATAATTGAAACGCTGCGATGAGTTTTATGAGAATTTTCAAATTTATTCGTTTGATTAAGAAATTTCAATGATTTTAGTTTGAAACTTTTTCAAAATTTAATTATTTCTAAAAATTCACGTTATAATGCTTTTAATATTTAATTATAATCTAAAATTTTAACTGAAATTCATTTTTAAAACCATTTTTTTTAGTAAATTCTACGAGAATTCAATTATTTAAATAAAAATAAAATGAAAATAAATAATTTATTAATTTCATGTTTCTTGATATTAAATTCTCATAAAAAATGTTATCAACAATTTTTTTAAATTATTATATTCTTTGGACGAATTTTAATAAAATTTTTAAGAATAAACATTCTTTGTGGAATTCAATTAAAATTGCATTAAAAATAATTGAAATTCTGCAATGAGTTTTATTATTTATGAAAATAATTGAATTCCAAAAAGAATTTTATAAAAAAAATCTGTAAATAATTGAATTCCTGTAAAAATTTTTATTATTTTCGAAAATAATTGAATCTTTGCGTAGAATTTTATTCAAATTGTTTTTTTTTAATAATGTAATTGTTTGAGAAAATTTTATTGAAATAGTAGATATTGAAAATCATTGAATTTTAGAAAACTTTTTGAAAATAATTGAAATGGCAAGAATTTAATTAAGATTTTGTAAAATAATTGAATATCAGAGAAGAATTTTATTATTTTTAAAGACAATTGAAATTTCAACGAGAATTTTTTTAAATTTGTGAACACAATTGAATTTAGTAACTATGTTACTAAGTTAGTTAGTAAGTTAGTAACTAACTTATTAACTTACTATTCTCCCTAGAGAAGCTAAATTCGTTAATTTTTTTTTACAAATCGTTGACTTTGGTGTTTTATTTAAAGTAAAATTTCATTTATAGTTAAAAATAACACCAAAATAGATTATTTTAATCCTTTCTGGTGTTAATTTAATCCTAGAGGGATTCAACTGTTGCAGATTATTTTAATCAATTCTGGTGTTATTTTACCACTTCACGTTTTACTGTGCCATTTAATTGACTCCAATAAATATTATTTGATTCAATTAAATATTTAATTGATAATAGTCAATTAATCATTTATTTTCAGCAAATAAACTTTTTTTTCAGTGTAAAAAGAAATTCAAAGCAAATCGAATAAGGACAGTAGAATATATTATATAGTACACTGATTTAACTGGACAGTAGGTACAAAATCGCAAAGTGTATTTAGAGCCTGTTTACACCGCGTCGCATAAATGTATTCCTCCGCGCGCATAAACGTATATTCCTCCAGGAGAATAAACTCGCGTCTGCGCAAAGTGCTTCCCAGCTGTGTTGTGAAGAGTTAGAAACCGCTGTGAAGCACTTTGCGCAGACGCGAGTTTATTCTCCTGGAGGAATATACGTTTATGCGCGCGGAGGAATACATTTATGCGACGCGGTGTAAACAGGCTCTTAATGGCAAAAATAACGCGACTTGAAGTTTGTTTCATTTGCGAGCAATAAAAGAGAGGACTTGTCGTAGAGGATGAAGATAAAGATGTTTTTGTATCACATTTTAAAGGATAATAGCAGTACTATTGTATACACATATAAACCCGGTAGAAATGGCATAAAGAAATGCGGCGCATCGTGCCCATTCAGTTTGCCGTAAAAATTTATCGATAATAATTTACATTCCGCGGAACTCACAGAGCGGAGAAAAGAGACAAAAGGGGTCATAGGTTGTTTGAGAGAAAGAATGAATTTCCCCCCTTTCCTCTCCTTTCTTTTATATTATAATAATAATCGTTTGGTGATATCACGCATGCTGTGATTCTCGAGTTTAAATATTTTTTCTGATACGAAATCAGATTCTTTATTATTTATTTATTATGTAATAATAATCGAAATATTCCGTCCTCACGTGAAATTAGTGTTTTAAAAAATTTCTAGTTTTTGTATCTTAATATGAATTATTATTTTTTTTTTTTTTTTTGATTAATTCTTTTTTTGATAAAATTTTTTGCTGAGACAGAAATCTTTTGGTTCAATTCAACAAGGTTTGATGGCAGTAGGTATATACATAAATGGAGTGTTGAGCAACTGTGTATTTCAATTTACATGTAAATTATGCAGATTCTCAAAGTGCATTAATCTTCCATGTATACCTCGCTAGATTTGTCGATTTTATTTGTCCTGCAGGAGACGACGACGACGACGACGATGCTTGCATAATATCCCGTATGCAATCTGCTAAAATCTATACGCTCACAATAATAATTTTAATATGAAATAAAATATTTCTTTTCACATTCAATTAAAAAATTTACCCGCAATTATTTCCGGGGTAAATTTTTTTTAATTTGGAAAAAGAGAAAACAATTTTTTGCAAAGTTATAAAAAAAAAGATTAATTATTAATTTTTATTATTTACGACTACAGTCGGTAGTATTAACAAATCAAATATTGGATAGCAATTAATTTTTGTAATTAAAATAAATTTTATTTGATTGAAGTAAGTTTTCTTTTGATTGATGTAAGTTTTCTCTAATTTAAACATATTTAAACTTAAAGAAAATTTTTTCTTCGGGTGCAAGTGATTTTACATCGAAATCGAGTACAGGACGAAAGTTTATTCCTGATGGTCCAGGACCAAGGACACGAACTTAGACGAGATGTAAGATGCCCCGGGCGGCGGTTTCTAACAAAACTGAGAGACCCAAATTAAATCCTGCCTCCTACGATCCGCGCTGCATAATTATTAAAAGGAACGTCGTGTAATTGGAAGTTGGCCCGTTCTTCTCCTTTTCCTCTAGACTTGCTTTTTTCAAGTCAAGAAGAGAGGGAAAAAAAAGAAGAAAATACCTTCGGTAAAAACGTCGCCGATGTTTTATTTTTCATTCAACGAATATAGTGTCTGTGCGGTTCTATTTTTCTTTCATTATTTACAGACACCAAAGGTAAATGATGATAGACTCTCTTTCGGAGTAAAATGAATTTCAAGTAGGACTCTCCTATGGAAATCATATATGTGAGAAAGTTTCGGATTCTCAAAAATCTTTCTTTTTTTTTGATATAATTATAGCATAAGAGTTTGGGAATAATTACATAATCTTCGACTCAATTTTTTTTTTTTTTTTGCTTTTATAATACGTAATGTGGCCTAATGTTAAAAATAAAATTGAATGCATATCTATCAATGACCTATATCACCGTTGCGAACGATTAATAAAATTATATTTCAACGAGTTTACCGGGCATCGAGGGAGGATAATGAAAGGTTTTGGGATTTATAGTAATTGATACGTTGCACTATTTATAGAGTTAAAACCTGTAATTCGAAAAAAATTCAAATTCGAATTATCCGTATATTCGTATACGTAAACTTTTTCTATAAAAAATTACTTATCAGTATAGTAATTTTTACAAATTCAAGTGAACGACTTTCCACTACTTGAAAAAAAAACACTTTTGGTTTATAAAAAAACGTCTTCTTTTTTTCTGATCTTTTTATTTCTGCCTTGAAGTTTTATTTTGGAGAAAAATCAGTCCTTAGCAATAAAAGTGATTTTTTTTCAAAATGGAAAAGTTTTTTTTTAGAAAGTTGTTAACGTTGAGAGATGAGGAGTTTAGTTTCTTTGTCATATACGACCTTCGGAAATTGGAGTCGAACAAGCGGTTTCACGAGGATGAGAGAAGCGCGCGGCTAAAGAATCAAAAAGGAAGTCTATAGCACGAATGAGAGCATTCCACAAATCATAAAAAATGAAATATATCGTTAACGGTTTGGGCAAAAAGAATATGGCGCGCGGGGTAAAGAATTCCCACTGTGAGTTGAAAGGATCACCTACTAATATTTTTATTGGCAGTAAAAATCGCGCTCACCTGAGACAGGAACTAACAAACTCCTTACGGTCCCCAGCATCTCCCTACCACCAAACCAAAAAAGCACTCACAATCATTTACGTCTGGTTTATAAAAGAAAATGCATAGCAGAATGACCCGAAAGGTCAAATATCTAAACTTGCCTGAAATGACAGCTATCTCAAAAAATTCCGCAGAGTATTTATATTAATAATAAATTATTATTATTTATTTACCTATTTTTATTTACTGTCGTAAATAGTAAAATAAAAAAATAATCTTTTTCTGATTTTTGTTATTTATTTATTATTCATTAATAATAAATAATATTTTATTATTTATAATAAATATATGATTATTGTTACGTTTGGAGAAAAGGAAAACAATTAAAGCTAAAATTATTTAAAACTTCCATTATACAGAAACTTCAACAATAGATAATAAAAATTACCATTTGAAACTAATATTAATTGAAACTACAAAATAAAAATATAAATAATAATTAATAAATATTATCAAATTAGAGCAACAATTAATTTCAACTGTAGATAAAAGCTTCAAGTAATTGAAACTGACGACTGAATCTGTAAAAATATTTAAACTACCAATTTAAGCTACAAATATTTAAAACTATTATTAAAGGTACAATTAATTGATAATATCAAATATTAATAAAAGATTCGAGTAATTAAAAACTTAATATTGAATCTATATGAAAATATCGAAACTACCAATTAATTTAGAATAGCATTTTGGAAAAACAAAATTTATATACACAATTCTTCACAATAATTCAATTACTTTCACTAAGAATATTTTTCATATAAATTTTAATTTTTTAAAAAATGTTTTGATAGAACTCTAAACAAGAATTCAATTACTTTCATAAATAATAAAATTCTAAACAAGAATTCAATTACTTTCATAAATAATAAAATTCTTCTCAGGAATTTAATTATTTTTGAAAATTTGAATAAAATTCTTAGCAACTATTCAATTATTTTCATAAATAATATAAATCATCGTAGGATTTTAATTATTTTTAATTATTTTTAAAAATGTTCTTTGAAAATTAGAATTTTTCACAGGAATTCAATTATTTTCAAATATTTCAATAGAATTCTTTGTAAAATTTAATTATTTTTAAAAACTTTTCGCAATTCAGTGATTTTCAATATCTACTATTTTCATAAAATTTCCAAGCATAATTCAATTATTTAAAAGTTTTTTGTAAAAATCTTCGTAAGAATTCAACTGTTTTCATGAATGCGAAAAATTTCCCAGAAATTTAATTATTTAAACTTTAAAGTAGAATTGGCATAAAATTTGACGAAATAAATCAATTATTTAAAAAAATGTTTTTCTATTATTATTAAAAATATTAGAATTTTTCACTGGAATTCAATTATTTTCAAATATTTTAATAAAACTGTTCGAAAGATATCAATTATTTCAAATACTATTTTAATTAATTTTTTATTAAATAATTCAATTTATTATTCTTTTACAGTTTAATAAAATTCTTCGCAATAATTGAATTATTTCCATAAATAATTCTTCAAAAGAATTCAATTATTTCGATAATTAACAAAATTATTCCCGAAAATTCAATTTTTTCGAGGCATTTGTATAAAATTCTTTGCAAAATTCAATTATTTTCATAAATAACAATATTCATCGCAAGAATTCAATTATTTTTAAAAGTACTAAATTTCTTCTTCGAAGAAATCGAATTTGAATATTTTCAAAAAAAATTTAATAAAATACCACAAAACATTCAATTATTGTCAAATTTTTAAAGAATTCTTTACAAAGCTACTTTTTGATGCATTTTTTAAAATTAATTATCGAGTGCGAAGTCTGCCAACTGAATCTATAATTAACAAAAACTACTAAATTGAACCTACAATTAAAAACTACCAATTGGATTTGTAATTAATAAAAACTACCAACTGAAAATTGTAATTAGTAAAAGTACCAATTGAGTCTATAATTTGTAAAAACTACCAACAGAAATTATAATTAGTAAAAATACCAATTGAGCCTATAATTTGTAAAAAAAACTACCAACTGAAATTATAATTAGTAAAAACTACCAACTGAAAATATGGTTGATAAAAACTACCAACTAGAAATATATTTTAAAAACTACAAACTGCAAATACAGTTAATAAAAACTACGAACTGACTTTATAATTAACAAAAAATTACCAATTGAATTACAATTGTAAATCAGAACAGTAAATATTTCTACACCCATTTTTTTTTTTTTTTTTTTTTTTTTTTTTGAAAAAGAAAAATACTTCGACCCCGCGGTAAATATGTAAAATAATACAAGCGATTATTTATAATATGTGTTAAAAATGAACGATTTAGCCAAAGAATATATATATAGTATATGTATAACATTGTCAGTGAATATATGGTAATTTAATTAAATCATTACAAGTATTTTTCAGGCTAATAATATTGTTGAGGAGTACCTATATATGTTTGGCAAGATCTTAGATTTCACGGCCATTAATGTCTCATGTGGTGCTTACAACCAAGTATAAAATACCGCGTGCAGCCGCAGCACAATTTATTGTATTATCACAAATCTAATTTATACACCTCGCCTCCAGCAATGTTTCTTATACGTTCGCGTGCATAGTTTGCACAATAACGTATCATATGGAACATTAATGGTTTATACAAAAATCAAAGTTGACGGAAAAGCTATATATACGCCAAGTGGGACCGGTAAATTAACCTTCAAGGCAGTAACTGTTTTTGTTGAGAAATTTATATATAAAATGTTTTTGAGGAAAATTTTTTTTTTTCTTTTTAGTAGAAGATGATACGAGATGGTCTTGTTTTGGAATATATTTATTAGGTACTCCAATTTTTCTTTCTATTTTTTTCTCTCTTGTTTTTCTAGTTTTGTTACTTTTAGTATTTTTTCTAAATTCGCTATTTAATACTTTATCAATAGTTTTTCTTTTTTACTGTCTTTTCTATTTCTTTCTATCTTTTCTACTTTTTTTTGTACCTACTATTTTTTTCTAGTTTCTTTCTTTCACTACTTTTTCTATTTTCTTCATCTGTTTCTTCTCTTTTGTTTCTTTCACTACCTTTTCTATTTTTTTGTATAATACTTTTTCCATTTATTTTATTTTACTAATTTTTAAAATTTTTTTTATCTACTTACTATTTTTTCTATTTTTTTTATTTTTATTTTTATTATTATTATTATTATTATTATTATTTTTTTTTTTTTACTACCTTTTCTATTTTTTCGTTCATTAATTTTTTTTATTTCTTTATTTTACTATCGTTTTTATTATTTTCGAGTAATATTTTTTCTATTTTTGTTTTTTACTATCTTCTCTATAATTCTTTCATTTAATATTTTCTCTATTTTTCTCTTTCATCACCATCTCTATTTTCTTCAATTTTTCTCTCTTTTTTCTTTCGCTATTTTTTCTATTTTTTTCGTCTGTAGAATTCGTCAACTATTTTTATTTTGTACTTATTTACTCAAATTCAATTTTGTCTTTTTATTTTTGTTAAATCTATTCGAATTTTTTTTTTTTCATATTTGTGAATATTTTTTAACTCTTCGGTATTTTTATTGTTTGCTTTTTAAAATTAATTAACTCTTCATTAAAATAGTATTTTTTTTTTTTTTTATTATTTCACTATTCTTTTATTATATAATTATATTTTTAATTAGAAATATTTTAATTCCTTATCTTTATTAGGTAATATAAAAGAAATTTTGATTTATAGTAATCGTAATTTATATTAATTTAAAAAAATTTTTTTACTACTGAATAATATTAATTTTTGTATTACAAAATAATTTCTTACCAATTAATATTATTAATTTTCTATTATAACATAAACATGTAAAAAATAAAAATACGGAATAAATAAATATTTATTAGGTATGATTATAAATAATAGAGAAAATTAAAAAAAAATTGAAATGGAAGTTATAAAAATATTAAAGAAAAATGGAAAAAATAGTGAAGGAAAAAATGAATAAATTGCAAATGACAAATTTTATACTTTTTTGCAAAAAATTTGTCTAATTTAAGTTTTAAATTATGAAGAAGAAATTCGATTTGCCGATTGAAAATTCAGAGCTTCTTCTTCTTGGCACTATGGAGCCTGCTACTTGAAGATAATGCAGAATATTCTAGAAATCAAAAAATTATTTCAATTAAAAAATGTATCAAATTTGAAAAACCAATATTAGCAAAAAAATTTTTTTTCGAAATTGAAATTTTTTATCAATTTTTATTAATTTTTGATAAAGAATTTTTTAATTTCAAAGCTAAACACAATGTCTCTACGCCTGTTTATTGATTGCAATTCTTGCACCTCTGTTCGCCAGGAGTCGAAATATAGGAACGAATATCCTTTTCGAATTGTTTTTTATATATCTAGAATTTAATTTAAAGAAAATTATTTATTTTTACCATTCCAAATATATTTTTACTATTTTGTTTTGCTCGAAATAACAATCAATTTTTATTTTTACTTTTCTATTTTTTTAATAACAGTAAAGTTAATTTTAATTTATTGTTAACAATGAATTTTTACTTTATAATTACTTCTTAATAACAATAAATTATTCATAGAATCATAATTCCAGAATAAGAAATTTTTACTCGAAATTAACTAATTTTAATAAATTATTCCGAAACTAATTTCGATATTTTTAATAAGAACAATTTTTTTACAAAATTTAAAAATATTATTAATATTTATTCTATATTAATATTGAGTAATTTAAAATTTTTCCAAATTTCTTAATTAGAAAAACGGAATATTAAATATTTAAAAGAATATTTCCCCAAAAGTTTTCCGAACTTTCAATAATATTTTTTTCTGTTCATTAATTCTAAAATTACCAGGTAAACTGCAAAAAAATATTACATTAGCCATTTATTCAGTTAGCAATTTTTTAAATATTAAAAAATAATATTTTGCAATGAAATTCAAATTTGAGGAAATAAAAGTCCTCTATTTGAATATTTGAAATTTTAAGGACATAAAAAAATTATAGTCTCTAATAAATTGTTCCTACTTTATGTATTTAATTTAAAATTTAAAATGTTAAATTTGGAATGAAATTAAATAAAATGAAAAAAAGACGAAAAATGGAGAAGAGAAAAAAGAGAAGGAAAAAAATGAAATGAAGGAAAAAACCAAAATTAAATTTAAATAATTACAACGATTCGAAATTTAAATTTTGAATATTTCGATCAAATTTAAAGCAAATTAAATAATTTAATAAAATAATAACTAGAAAAAATTTACTGAAATAGAAAAGTTAGAAAAATATTTTTTGGGCCAAAAAAAGCTCGAGATGTGAGTTTAGAAAATCTTTTCTGCTAAAATAAGCAGGGAGAATAAATTTTGCTCTTGAAAAAATAAATTCTTATCTATACACATTTCACTCACTGTGCAATTTTTTTTATCGTGAACCATCTTTTCCCCGCTCTTCCATTTTTTTTTCTTTTTCTTTTTGTTTTTTGATGCAGTTAACTTTATGCGCAATTACTTGATGAGTCATTTCGGTAATTGGGGCATATTTTTCCGGGATTTATTGACCGGCGGTACAACCGGACTGACCTGCCGGATTTGGTTACGGCGACGTTTTAACGAGCATAAACTCGCTTCGTCTTATTTATCGTATACGTTATTTCGCGTTTTATATCTGTGTCTACGTTGTACCCTCTCAAGACATCTTGAAATTTTTTCCCCATCTTCTTTTTGGTTTTTTTCTTTTTCTATTTTTTTCCTTTTTTTTTGTTCCTCCACCTTTTTTCGATGCTCCCACGACCCACGCGCCTCTAACAATTTTAACAATATTTTTTTTTTGAGAAAGATTTGTCTCTTTTTGGATAAAAAAAAGAAATCAAGTTTGGTTGAGCGCGCACACTGTGCGCACAAAGGGATTTAATTTATTGCAAATTGCCTTTTTCGGGTCATTTCCAACACACGGGAGAGTATCGTTTGACTTTAAGAGACACTTGAAACTACTATTGGACCAATCATGGTATCATTTGGGTGGATTCGGATTCTTTTTTAAAATGCTTAACAGCCTCATTTCCATGCTTGTTCATTCTCATCTCTTCTTCTCATCTCTACAATGTTTTCGATGATGTTTTCATTTTAATTTTAATAATTGAACACGTGTTTTTTATCTGGCGAATTAAGTTTTGACTGAATTTTTGTTTATTTCTGGTCAATTATTCAATATCTGTTTATTTCAATTTAGTTATTCAATTATTCAATTTTTAGTTTATTTCAATTCAATTATTTAATATATTCAATTTTTGTTACTTCAATTCAATTATTTATTGAAGTTTTTTCCTTTAGTTCAATTATTTAATAAATTCAATTTTTGTTTATTTCTAGTCAATTATTATTTAGCATTTATTTATTTAAATTAAATTATTAAATTTTTTGTTCATTTTGATTCAATTATTTAAGAAATTCAATTTTTTCATTTTTTTATTATTTTTTTTTTGGTTTGCAATAAATAAAATTTGTACTTTAAACAAATAAATAATTTAGTAACTTCTAATTATTTAATTATTAAACAAATACAATTTTTTCAATTTCAATTTTTTTTACTTAAATTGAATTATTTATTTCATTTTCTTTATTTTAGTTAAATTATTTTATAAATTCAATTTTCGTTTATTCCTTGTCAATTATACAATATCTGTTTATTTCAATTTAGTTATTCAATTATTCAATTTTTTGTTTGTTTCAATTCAATTATTTAATAAATTCAATTTTTGTTACTTCAATTCAATTATTTATTGGATTTTTTTGCTTTAGTTCAATTATTTAATAAATTCATTTTTTGTTTATTTCTAGTCAATTATTATTCAGCATTTGTTTATTTAAATTAAATTATTAAATTTTTTGTTCATTTTAATTCAATTATTTAAGAAATTCAATTTTTTCATTTTTTTATTATTTTTTTTTTGGTTTGCACTAAATAAAATTTGTACTTTAAATAAATTAATAATTTAGTAACTTTTTATTTAATTATTTAATTATTTAAAAAATAAAATTTTTTTCAATTTCAATTTTTTTTTATTAGGTACATTATTTAATTTTTTTTACTTAAATTGAATTATTTATTGCATTTTTTTTATTTTAGTTAAATTATTTTATAAATTCAATTTTTGTTTATTTCTTGTCAACTATTCAATATCTGTTTATTGCAATTTAATTGTTTAATTAATTCATTTCCTATTTGTATCAGTTCAATTATTAAATTCTTCAATTTCTCTTTAGTTCATTTGAATTATTGAATTATTCAATTTTTTGTTCATTTCAATTAAATTTTGTAATAAAATTAATTTTTGTTTGTTTCTGTTCAATTATTAAATTATTTAATTTTTGTTACTTCAATTAAATTATTTATTGAATTTTTCTTATTTCAGTTCAATTATTTAATAAATTCAATTTTAGTTTGTTTCAGTTTAATTATTAAATTATTCAATTTTTGTTACTTGAATTCAATTATTTATTCATTGAATTTTTTTATTTCATTTCAATTATCAATTCTTGAATTAAAAAATTAAATTCTGTTCAATTTTTATTTAATTTATAAACTTTTGTTTATTTCAATTTCCCTATTGAATTTTTCTTTTCAAGTAAAATTATTGAATAATTATTTAAATATTCTAATAAAATAAAATGAATAAAATAAAATAAAATTTTTTTGTAACAAATAAAATTTATTTCAAAAAAATTAAAAAAATCTTATTAAATATAATTCTCCAGTGTTTTTTCGTTGCTTTCTGAAAATGAATTAATTTCTATAATTATAAAATTATTCGATTAAACATTTTTTTGTTTCGAACCAAATTTAAATTTCTTTGAAACAAATAAAATGTATTAGAAAAAAAATTAAATATCTTTCAAACAAATAGAATTTATTCACAACAAATATAATTTATTTCAGAAAAATAAAATTTATTTGAACAAAATAAATAATTTAGTAGACTCTGAGTTTATAAAAATAAATTTATCTTTTTTCGACGTGCAAAAATAGTAGCGAAATTATTTAATTACCATTTGTATTGAATTGGGTTGAGTAAATATTTTTATGAATTATAGAAAATAAAAGAAATCAAAAATGAAAAAGTAGAAAAAAGAAGGGAGGGAATTATCATATCGAATAGAAGAAATGAAAGATCAAAATTGAAGAAAGTAGAGAAGGAAAGAAAGAAGAGAATTGTAATTATAATGTAGAATAGAAGAAATACAAAATAGGAAAAAATGTAGAAGAAGAAAAAAGGGAGAAAGAGAGAGAGAGAGAGAGAGGGAGAGAGAAAGAGTTGGGATGGTATGTTAACTTGGACGATACAGAGATAAGGATCCAGTGCTAAACCCTGTGGTCCATGCCAGACCGAAACCAGACTCTCCTGCTCTTTACCTTCCTCTGCTTTTTGTCTTCCTCTGCTCCCCTTTTGCTACCACGTTCGCTTTCTTCCACAACTATTTACCCGGCGCCAGAACTCGTAAAATCCTTCCAGCTCCCACGTAAAAACCTTGACACTACGACATCACTAAAGGTGTTGCCAACAATTTCTTTGTTGCAATTCGCATCCGAAAATGTCAATTTGAAAAAAACAAGCGGGAAAATTCAAATATTTATACAATTCTCTCGCTTTTCTTCTTCATACAAAATTTCTTCCCAAATTTATTTTTATTTCTGTTTCTATTTCTATTTTTTTATTTCTGTTTCCATTTATTTATTTCTGTTTCTATTTATTTATTTCTGTTTCCATTTATTTATTTCTGTTTCTATTTATTTATTTCTGTTTCCATTTATTTATTTCTGTTTCTATTTATTTATTTGTTTCCATTTATTTATTTCTGTTTTCTCTTATGTTGCTATTTTTTTCTACGATTTTCGCGATATTTTCTGTACACAAAAATAATGTAACAAGAATTAAATCAAAATTTTTCTTCATTACATTTCAAGAACCAAAAAAAACCCAAAATTCGGAAAAAAAAATTATTAAACCCATTTCCTTAAAATTGTATCGCTTTAAAAATATTCACGCACAAAAAAAAGATGAAATACTCCAAAAAAATATTTTTGTGATTTAATTGAAGGTGTGAAAGTTCTAATCCAGAGATTTATGAGAATGAAAAAAAAGAGAGACGGTTGACAAAGAGAGAGTGAGAGAGAGAGGTGTCGCAAGAGGTGGTATGTTATGTGTGTTGTATATATAAAAGAAGGAGACTTATATGGCGGCAATAGTATCAGCACTAAGGGTGATTTCTCTATTAGGATCCCTGTGGTGGCAATATGGCCACCTTGTAGCTTTGTGGTAGCCGCCTTCTTTACCGATTTTCTGCCAAAATCAGATAGGAAGCTGCACGGGTCATCTTTCCATCACAAAAAACCGCTAGAGTGTTCAATTTCTATACGACAACTGATCTCAACAAAGATTGAAAATACCGACCGCATTTTCAGACCGCTTCTCTCTATATTATATACCCTCAACAAAATAACCCATTTAGTATATATGCATAAGACATTAATCATCCAAAAGGAAACAATATTTATATACAAAGGGAAAAAAAGTTATTGACTATTAATAAAAATTTGAATTTGGAAATTTTTTTTATTGATTTTTATATTTTGTTATTATTGACTTATTGTAAAGAAATTTTCTTAAATTATATTAATCATATATTGTATATTCTTAAATTATATTAATCATATATTGTATATTCTTAAATTATATTAATCATATATTGTATATTCTTAAATTATATTAAACATTATTGATTATTTAAATATATTTAGCCCTAGGAACTTATTTCTGAATAAATAAATAAATAGACTAATATTCACTTGCATTTTTTTCAGTTGCAAATATTTTAGTTGCGTTCGAAAATTTCCGAACGAAATATTTTTTTCTTTTAAAAATCTTCAGAAAAAAATTACTGTCAGCAGTAGAGAAAATAATAAAAAAGAATTAAAATTGAAAAACATTTAATTTTCCTTAAATTATAAATTTATTCAATTTATTTCAATGGTTTTTAATTTATGTTTCAGGTAAGAGAACTTATCTACTGCATGGATTCGAGAGTGAGTTTTTAAGATTCGAAAATATTTAATTTTAATCCTTTATTTTATAATTTGAGCAAAAAATACGACTTAAAAATATAATGTAATTATATCAAAGAGTATTTTTCATATAAAAATTTTGCTTTGTCTCATTTTTCCCCCAAATTGTAAAATAATTTTTGCAAAATTTAATAGTTAAGTACTACCTACTATAGTTTTACAACAATTAAAAATTTCAAAGACTTCAATTTAAAAATCTTTCGATTTTTAATTATTTCTAAAAATCCATACTAAAAGGCTTCTAATATTCAATTATTAACTAGAATTTTAACTAAAATGCATTTTTCAATCGAAAGTTCTATGAAAATTCAATTATTTAAAATTTTAAATAAAAAAAAATAATTTAGTGAATAATTGATTATTTCTTCAAATTGAACTCTTATAAAAAATTTTGTAAAATAATTCCTTTCGAAGAATTTAAAACAATTTTTTATTTAAAATATATGAATTCTTATTGTATAATAAATTATGAACAAATTTTATTGAAATCATTAAAAATAATTAATTTCTCTTAGAGAATTTGATAAAAAATAGTTTAAATAATTTATTAAAATTTAAAATTATTATGAAAATTGTAATATTATGAACATTTTTTCATTTAAAATATATGAATTCTTATTGTATAATAAATAATTATGAACCAATTTTATCAAAATCATAAAAAATAATTAATTTCTCTTAGAGAATTTGATAAAAAGTAGTTTAAATAAATAATTTATTAAAATTTAAAATTATTATCAAAATTGTACTTTAATTAAATATCAGGGAAAAAATTCATTATTTGTGAAAAAAATTGAATCGTTTCAAAGAATTTTATTTAAAAAAATATAAAATTCTTTTTAGAATTTAATAAATTATATTCTAATGAATATAAAACTTATTTTAATTAAATTTGACGAAATTTCCAATTAATTGGAAATTTACTCTTAATCTTTTAAAATTTTTTACGTAAATTTGACTGTCTTCGACAAATTTTAATAAAATTTTTCAAAAGACAAATTTTTTCTATAATTTTGAAATTAACGTATTCAAAACTAGAATAATTTTTATTAAATATATATTTTAATTATTAATATAGTATAACTTTTATAAATAAAAATTTAATATTATCAGTTTTACATCAATTAAAGATTTCAAAGACTTCAATTTAAAAATAATCTTTTGAAATTTAATTATATTACTAAAGATTCATACCATAACGGTTATTGTTAGAAAGTTCTACGAGAATTAAATTAATTAATTAAATACAAAAATAAATAATTAATTGATTAATTGATTATTTCTAAAAATTGAATATTTAGAAAGAATTTTATTAAAAATTTTATAAATAATTGAATTCTTTCGAAGAATTTTAAGCCAATTTTGAAAAATAATTGAACTGTTCCAGAAATTTATTTAAAATTTTAACTAAAAATAATAATTGAAATTCAGCGAAGAATTGTATTATTTATGACAGTAATTGAATTTTTGGAACAAATTTTTTTTTAATTTCTTTTAAATAATTAAATTCCTGTAGAAATTTTTAGTATTTGTAAAAATAATTAAATTTTTGCAAAAAATTTTATCAACATTTTTTAAATAATTGAATTTCAGTGAAAATTTTATTGTTTATGAAAATACTTGAATTTAAGCGGAAATTTTTATTAGTTTACATTAGTTGATTTTCCTAGTTTTTAGTTACTAATTTTAATAATTTAGATTTTTAGATTTTTAGAGAGAGAGAAAGAATTATTTTATAAATCAAAATTTTGTAAAAAATTATTTTTTTACAATATTTAATATTTATTTTCTCTCCTTGTATTTTTTCATATTCTTCATGTCACTGTAAATTTCAAATTTTTATTAGCTTGACTAGTTTAAATTTATGTTTATCCAAATAAATAATTTATTCTATTCAAAAACATATATTTAAATAACGAAAGAAACTCATATATAAAGAAACAAAAAAAAAATGAGACAAATAAATGTCTGTTTGATTCCTTCTTCACTTGATTGAAATAAAATTTTAATTTAATAAATTTAGATGTAATTGACCAAAAACCTGGTAAAATTATACAAGCAGTAAAAAAAATGTTTAATTCCCAAAAGAAGAATTAAGAATTATCTACACTAAAAATTAATCCCAAAATACATGTGTTCTTTTTTTTTTCTTTCAATTCTCAAAGGAAGAATTTTTGTTTCCGATAAAAAATGTCAATCAAACTTTACTTTTTCATGTTGTTTTTATAATTAAACATGATTTTAGGAGTCGTTCTCGAATTAATAGAATATCGTGTATGACACGGTTTTCTTAATAAGGTATTTCCTGATCTCAGGTAGACGAAATTTTTACCTGTTGCTGAGGTTTTTTTTAATGTTATACTATAAAAAGTTGCTATTAGTAATTAGTAGCAAATTAGTTGACTGCCGTGAATCATGTATATACTTCGAGAAAAAAAAAACATTGTACAGATTTCCATTTTATTTCCATTTTTTATATATGAACATAAAAAAAAGTATCCGCGTGTACTGATGTATAAACTATCAAAATGAATTTTAAACTCCCAAGAGATGAAAGATACTGAAAGCACCATCAAATATAGTCATTAATGATCTTTTGAAAATTTATTAAACATTTATTTTCAATTTTTTTTCGTAGAGAAACGAGTAATATTTTTTTTCGGTAAAATGTTGTTTATTCAAAAACAAAATTTAGAACTGTATAATAATAATAATAATAATATTATTATTATTATTATTATTATTATTATTTCCTTATTATTAAACTTATTATTTTTTATTAATCCATTTATAGAAAATGGTTCAAAACTATTAAAAAAAGGTACCAATTTTGGCACTAAATTGTAATTTGGTTCTATTTTAAAATCGAAATTCTTTTCTTGTACAAAATTAATATTTTCGTTAATAGAAATAATTATTATATTTTTTATATAATATTATGAGTTTCTCCTTATTTTCAGTATATTTATGAGTCATTGCAATGTTTCTAAACTTTGTTCTGAATTGTTAATTTAAAATACAAATTTCTTTAACAGCAACAGAAGTAAAAAACTATCAGCCTTATCTATCTCATCAAATAACCATTTCGTTTTCTTTCAAAAGGAAACAAAATCAAAACTAAACAAATCAAATACTTATAAAGATAAGTTATTAAAAACCCGTGAAAATGTTCTATTTACAGAACATTTTCTATTTTTTCTGAATTGTAAAGATAAGAGACTAATTTTCAATATTTATATACAAAATTTTTACTGAGGACGCACTTCTTTACGTTTTTTTAATTTAAGTAACAAAAATCTGGAATTATGTAAAGTAAAGTTATGAACAAATAATAATATTAATAATAATAATAATAATAATAATAATAATAATAATAATAATAATAATAATAATAATAATAATAATAATAATAATAATAATAATAATAATAATAATAATAATAATAATAATAATAAAACTTTTTGAATTACTGAGGCCAAAGAACATAAAGATTTTCCAAACATCGAATTTGAAAAATTTTGCAAGCTTCTCACTCGATAATTAATTTTCAAAAAGTAGCAAAAAGTTGCATGACTGAAAAAAGTAACTATATGAAAAAATTGAATATGACGCCAAAGAAAATTCATTTTCATCGCTTCACAAAAATTTGATTAAACATTTTCCTGATTTTTTCCTGGTTTCCATAAAATCAAAATTTTGTGAAAAATTATTTTGCCAATATTTTTTTTGCAACAATTGCAGTTGTTTTTGCCAAAAGTTTATTTTCTTAAGTATTATTATATGAGCTTACTAGGAAAGGAAGTGTATTTTAATTACCGGAAGAAGGCAGTCATTTTTTGTTTGGAAAATATTTTGGGTTCTTAGGTGAAGAAAGGTTGACGGTTTTTGAGATTTGTAAGGCAAACCGCGGGCACGAGACCCCTTAATGAAATTACAGGGAGGGAGCAGTTGGCCAATCGGGGTCGTGGCCTTTAAAGTATCTTGGTTCCTACCTGAGTAGCTATCGGAACTTTTTTCAAAACTCTTGTTCTTCTCTGTTGTACAGTTGTCGGACCCCGAGGGGAACACCTCGTGAAACACGATCGGATATAGGGATGTTCTCTAAACTCTTAAAATGGGTCCATGTTGGGCCACACACTAAATTCCAAATCTTTATCTCTCCCCCTCTCTTCCCCCTTTTTCTTCTATTTCTTCTCTCTCACTCTCTCTTTCTCTCTATATATTTTCTTCTCTCTCTCTCTCTCTTTAAATATATATATAGCAAAATCGCTCTTCAAATATACTTTTAAATATTTAAATCATCTTTTCGAATCATCTCTGTCTGTAAATTAAATAATTTTTTAAAAAATTCATTACAATCGAATAAAAATTTTCAGTCATAAAAATTATTTATTAAACAGTTTTTCTAAAGATTACATAAATTGAGACAAAAAAACGAATAAAAATTGTTGCTTCGCAACACTTTTGATTCGTTTTTTGTCTCAATTTGATTTATATACTTTGATTCATTTTGTTTATGAGAGAATTTTCATGCCATCTAGGCGGCAATTTGATGAACTATATTGGCGCGAAATTCAAAAATAAAAATTAAAACCTAACAAGAATTAATATAATATTAATTATTAATTATTAATTAATATATTAAATAATTCCAATAGTAAAAACTTATTTCATTTTTTTTTCTTTTATGACAGAAAGGTGAATATTTTTTACCAGTAAACGATTTTTCAACACCTTTCACTCAAAAGTGCGGTTCAATTGTTTGATTTTCTAAATCAGTGGCGCTGAACAAATTATATTTGTCCGTTTCTTCGGTTGCTTTTTTCATCCTCCATTAATTTTTTTTTTTTTGCAATATTTCATTTTAGAAATTGTTTGTAATTATTATTCTGAAGATAATTTTATTTATTATATTATTACTTTGAATGAAAATGCTAGGAAAAAAAAAGTTCGAAATTGTTTTTCTATTTTGTGTTTTATTTAGCTAAAAATTAAATGTTTGGGAAACAAGAAAAAAAAATATTGTATAACGTCCCTTTTGTCGTGGGAACGGAAAAAAGGAATGATGACGCAGAAAAGCAGAAAACATCAAGCAGATCATATGCAAAGGCACGTTCAAACATGATGTGGAACCGACTAACACCATAGAACCGTGTAACAAACTGTCGACTAATTTTATGCATGCCCTGTAACATTGTTATTGGTACAAATTGACCACACATTAGGTTTCTTTGCTTTTTGCAAATTTTCTGCAGTCTGGGGACAAATTTTTCCCTTGTGATAAACTTTAGTGGGTAATTTTCATTATTTTACGCATTCCATTTTTTGTCAAATTATTATTATTTAATGTTATATTTAAATGTTTTATTTGAACCCCTTAATTAATATGATTTGACAAATTTCGTAAAAAAATTAAACAAAATCTTATTATTATTTAATTTAAAATTTTTAATATTGTAATTTCTAAGTATTTAAATTTGAAAATCTTGCAATTATTATATTTTGACGTTTATTTAAATTAAAACTTTTAAAACTTGCAATTCAGATTACAAAATTACAAAATTTCGAGACTTCAAAACTGCAACAAATTTTTATTTGTTTCTAAAATTTCAAAACTGTGAGAAATAAAAATTGCAAGATTTCAAGATTTCAAAACTGCAAGATTTCAGAATTCCAATATTTCGAAATTGGAATATTTCAAAATTTCATGTTTTCAAAACTGCAAGATTTTAAAATTTCAAAATTTTAAAATTCCAAGACTTCAGAATTACAAGAATAATCAAAACTGAAAGATTTTTGAATTGAAATATTAAAATATTCAAAGATTTAAAAACTGCAATTTTTATTTCTCACAGTTTTGAAATATTGGAATATTGAAATTTTGGAATTTTCAATCTTGCAATTTTGATTTTTTTTAGCAATTTTTAAATATTGCAATTTTGAAAGTTTGGAATTTTTAATTTTCACAGTTTTGAAATCTTGAAAAGAAATCTCCGAATTTTGAAATCTTGCAATTCTGATATTTTGCAGTTTTGAAGTATTGGAATTTTGAATTTTCGAAATTTTGAAATCTTGTACTTTTATAGGCCTGGAATATTGAAATCTTGCAATTTTGAAGACTTTGAATTTTGAAATATTGTATATAGTTTTTAAGTGTTAAATTTCTGAAATATTGCAATTTTGAATTTTCGCAGTTTTAAAATCTTGAAATTTTGAAATCTTGCAGTTTTGAATGCTTGTAATTCAGAAGTCTTGGAATTTTGAAATTTCGAAATTTTAATATCTTGCAGTTTTGTAGACATGGAATTTTGAAATATATATTCCAATTTCGGAATATTTAAATTATGAAATCTTGTAGTTTTTAAATCTTGGAATCTTTAAATATTGCAATTTTTATTTCTCGAAGTTTTGAAATCTTAGAATATTAAAATTTCGAAATTTTGAATCTTGCAATTCTGATTTTTTGCAGTTTTAAAATCTAAGAATTTTCAATTTTTGTACTTTTGAAATTTTTGGAATATTGAAATTTTGTAAATTTGAATTTTCAACATTTTGGAATCTTGAAGTTTTAAAGGCTTGGAATTTTGGAATCTTACAAGTCTGATATTTTGCAGTTTCAAAGTTTTGGAATTTTGAAATATTGTAGGTTTTAAATGATAAACTTTTGAAATATTGCAATTTTGGTTTCTTGCAGTTTTTAAGTCTTGGAATTTTAAAATTTTTCAGTTTTGATTTGTTACAGTTTTAAAGTCTTGAAATTTTTAAATATTGTAGTTTTTAAGTGTTGGAATTTTTAAATATTGCAGTTTTGATTTGTTACTTTTTAAGTTTTAAATTTCGAAATCTTGCAGTTTTGAAGTATGGTATTTTAAATTATTGTAGTTTTTAAGTGTTAGAATTTTGAAATATTAAATTTTTTAAATCTTGCAATTCTGAAATCTTGCAGTTTTGTTTTGTTGTACTTTTGAAGTCTCAAAATTTTGAAATCTCGAAATTTTAAAAATCTCTCAGTTTTGAAGTATAGAATTTTTAAATGTTGCAATTCAGAAATATTTACTGCTACAAATATTCCAATTTTCCAAAAAAAAACCACTCATCGAACATTTAGATTCTCATTTACCCGAAATAACAAAAGAAAAGAAAAGGAAAAAAGCGCACAAATACAACAAGAATCCATTCATTCATCAAGCAATATTTTAAGTGCCGAAAATCTTTTTTTTTCGACAAAATAGTTTCACAGAAACAGACAAAGTGATGTCACACCTTGGAGAGGAAGTTTTTTTTCGGAATGTCTGTATTATACAGTTATCTATTACCCAATCTACAAACTGTTAAACATTGCTTCCGGTGAGATGGAAACAAGAGGGACACCTTTTTTTCAGTTGTTTCACTTCATTCAAAAAAAAAAAAAAGAAGGAGAAAAAGAAAAAGAAGAAAAAGTAGACGCTTCTAATTTATATACAATAGTATATACACCTATGTATTGTTTGTGGCCAGTTGATTTAAGAGATACAGAATGAGAAGGTCCTAATGTTTCCGCCATAGGGTAACACCTCCATTTTTCAAGGCAAAATCTCTCTGCCTCTCTTTCTTTTCAGTCTCTTTCTCTCTGTCTCTCAGGGGAGAAAAAGAAACTCCATGGTATATATAGTCTCTTCATCAAAATCGCATCTGGGAAAAAGAAGGTGAATTGCGGTACGCATTCTTGTTTGAAAGCGGCGCATTGTTGCCGACAACACAAAGTCAAGTGCCGCTAACAATAAGAAAAACACTCAAAGCGAGAGGACAGAAAAAAAAGTTCTTTTTCCCTTCGAGAACATTTAATGAGTCTGACAAATGGACAGGGCAATATTGTTAAATAATTATTTAGCTTCATTAAAATTATTAATTTGTCGTTGCATTCGGAAATTTTTATTTTTCTCTTGCGATTATTTTTTATTTCTGTTTTTGTCTATTAATGGCAATTTTTAAGTTTCAAGTATTTCTATTGTTATTAACTAAAGCTGGTGCTTTAAAACTAAACGAATTATTATAGTAATTTTTTAAATTTTAATTAAAGAGTAATTTTTACGTATTAATTGAAGCGTCTATTTTCTAATAATATTTTTAAAAGAAACTACAATATTTTTACAAGTATTAATTGAAGCTGCAATTTTTTTACTATCATGAAATGAAACTACAATTATTTTTACTAATGCTGATTTAATTTTACTAATTAGTAGCTTCTAAATAATATTTAATCTGGAACTACAATTTTTTACACGACATTCAACAAAGCTGACATTTTTTTACTTCTGAATAGTATTTAATACAGCTACAATTTTGTTTACATTTCTTGCAACCACAATGTTTTAAATTCAAATTAATACAGCTATATATCTTCTTATTATTATTGCATTTTTAAAAATTGCAATTTTTAAATACAATTCAATGCAGATGTAATTTTTTATTAAAATTAATTGAAGCCACAATTAATTAAACTTACAATTAATTGAAGCTACAATTAATAAAACCTTACAATTAATTGTAATTTCAATTAATATAAGTTTCAATTAATTCAAGTTACAATTATTGAAGCTACAATTAATAAAACCATACAATTAACTGAAGCTACATTTTTAAATAATCTTACAATTAATTGTAGTTTCAATTAATATAAGTTACAATTATTAAAGCTACAATTAATAAAACCGTACAATTTACTAAAGCTACATTTTTATATAATCTTACAATTAATTAAAGCTACAATTAATTGCAGTTTTAATTAATTAAAGTTACAGTTAATAAAAACTTACAATTAATGGAAGCTACAATTAATAAAACCTTACAATTAATTAAAGCTACAATTAATAAAACCTTACAATTAATTGTAGTTTCAATTAATTAAAGTTTTAATTAATTGATGATTTAGTTAATTAAACATTTAGTTAATTGATGATTCAGTTAATTAAAGTTTCAATTAATTAAGGTTACAATTAATTAGAGTTTAATTAATTTAAGTTAAATTTAAAAAAACTTGCACTTAATTGAAGCCAGAATTTTTCAAACTAACAATTAATTAACGTAACAATTATTGGAGCTTCAATTAATAAAACCTTTTAATTAATTGAAGCTACAATTAATAAAACCATACGTTTAACTAAAGCTACGTTTAATACAAACTTACAATTAATAAAACCTACCATAAATTTAATTTAAAATTATTTAAAGCGACAATTAATTGTAGTTTTAATTAATTGAAGTTTTAAATTAGGAAACCTTACAATTAATTGAAGGTACAATTAATAATGCCTTACAATTAATTGCAGTTTCGATTAAAATAACTTTCAATTAATTGAGGTTACAATTAATAAAACCATACAATTAATTAAAGTTACATTTATTGAAGCTACACTTAATAAAACCTTGCAATTAATTATAGTTTCTATTAATTAAAGTTACAATTATTGAAGCTACAATTAATAAAACCATACAATTAACTGAAGCTACGTTTAATATAACCTTACAATTAATTGAAACTACAATTAATTAAATTTTAAATTATTTGAAGCTACAATTAATTGAAGTTTCAATTAATTAAAGTTTTAATTAATTGACATTAATTGACATTAATGGAAGTTACAATTAATTTGAATTACAATTTCTTAAATACTATTTAGTAAAGCTACTTTTTTTCTCAGTATTATTTAAAACTGCAATGTTTCATAATCTATTAGTCAAATTTGCAATTTTTTACAAAAGATTAATTGAAATCACCTGCTAATTAAAACAAAAAATGTCATTGGTTTACAACAAAAAAAATCTGTAAAATTAGAAAGATAAACAGTTCCATGAAATCAGAATTTTCTCGGGTATACTGATCTTTAAGTACTCAAGTTTAACAGCGTGAAATTTGAAAGGCGTGCCATGACATATTTCATTACAAACCTCGTTTTCTGAGATTGAAATGGAATCTTCAATTCATGATTCAAAAGACACTAATATTCTTTAAAATTCTCCGTTCTAATCATTCCTCGTCATTTAATAATCAATCTCAATGGAAAAATTGATTCCAATTAAAAACCAAGATGTGTAGTACTAAACAAACAATAAAACAGCAACAATTTTCTGCCAACTTTTTTGTTTGTTTACGAAAAATAATGAAAAAATAATTTTAATATTTATTCCGTACAATAAATGTCTCTACATGTTAACAGGATTTTTTTTTCATTCAAGAATTGGAAAGATTTGGCCCCCTTATAAGTTTTGGCAGGTACGAACGTGAAGGTTCCTGAATGAACTCGCAGTTTCCCCTCTTTCAAACAGTGAACGAGTGTCGAGCAGTTCCATTCACAAATATACACTACAATGATTTCGCCGCCCCGGGGGCAAGACCAAGAGATGCTCAGATCTCTCTGATCCAGCATCAACAGCAGCAGGGTGGTTTCGCGCGTGTGTTAAATCGGTAACGCACACAAATTTACAAAAAAAAATGTTTCTTCACCAACATACATACATACATATAAAAACTGACCACACAAACTAGAAAAAAAAAATGTGCGACTATAATATATTTCTGTTCGACAAGCTGGCGCCAATCCCGATTTTTTTTTCTTCTTTTTGGGTTTCCTTTTCTCGCATTCTCACCCCGCATTATTCTTGTCTCACTTTTGCGGGAGGGACCTCCGCACACTTTTTTCTTTTTTTTTTGGTACACAATAATGAAACGCCCCGACAATCTCTTCTCTTACATTGGGCAACATTCTTTCACACGCTAAATGAACAACAATAGGCTTGTTTGGTCTATGATTTAGAGAGGGCGGCTTTACTGGTTCGACATTTCTTTCGCTTCGCCGCCGCCTCCTTTTTTTATTTTCTTCATCGAGAGGCGACACTTGATCTTATCCTGTCTCTCCCTCCCACCCTCCCTCTGTATTATATCCCTTTGGTCCAATAGTTCGATCTCTTTTTTTTTGCATTCTTTACAAGCATGTCAAGATCAGAAAAAAAGCTTAGGGATCTTCAATTCTTCGAGGTCACTTGAAAATAGTTTAGTCATTTCCGGTTCTTAAATATTCGCCTTAGCAAACAATCGTTTAACACTATTTCATTCTTGTGGATTCTATGCGACTGTGATATTCCGTTTTTGGGTTGTGTTGAGATTGAGGGTGTTGTTATTATTTACTGTCGTCGTCATTAGGGGTGGTCACATCTTCTTTAACTGATCTTTAACTGATCTTTAACTGTCGTCTTAATAGACTGTCATCGTCACTGGTTTTTAACATTAACTTTGAGTCTTTGAGAACTGTTGGCATCATTAACCATCATGTTCATTAATTGTTAATATTATTGACCATCATTTTTACTGTAACCGTCATCTACTGTCATGTTTGTGAAATGTTGTCATTGACCATCATCTTCATTAACTGTTATCATCATTAGCCATCATTTTCACTAACTGTTATCACCATTAGCCATCATATTCATTAAATGTTATCATCATTAGCCATCATCTTCATTAAATGTTATCAACATTAGCCATCATCTTCATTAAATGTTATCAACATTAGCCATCATCTTTATTGACTGTTAACTTAATTAACCGTTGTTATCATTGATTGTAATATTTGTTAACTGTCTTCATCATTAAGTAACATCTTCATTAACTGTATCATCATTAGTCATAATCTTCATTAAATAATATGTTATCATTATGAACTGTTATTTTCATTAACTGTACGTTACCATCATTAATTATCATCTGTTTTAACTATCGTTAAACTGTAGTCTTCCTAAACTACATCTTCATTCATCTTCATTCATCATCATTAACTGCCATCTTCAAAAACTGTTACTATTCACAACCATCAGTTTTCATTAAACGTTGTAATCATTTACTATAATCTGCCATCTACAAAAACTGTTATCATTCACAACCATCAGTTTTCATTAACCGTTGTAATCATTGACTATAATCTTTGTTAATTGTCTTCATCATTAACCATCATCATCATTAAATGTTATCATCAGCCATCATCTTCATTAACTGTTATCATCATTAGCCATCCTTTTCATTAACTGAATGTCACCATCATTAATTATCTTTCTTAACAATCGTCATCTTTATTTGATATCATTAACTGTTATCTTCATTTACCATCATTACCATCATCTTCATCATCATCATCATCATCATCATCATCATCATCATCATCATCATCATCATTTACCATCATTTTCATTAACTGTCATCATCATAAACCGTTGTCAGCATTAATTATAGTCAATTAAAGCAGAATAAACAAAAATTTCTTTGTCATTTTCTTCAATTTTTTTATTAACTTCATTTTTTGGACTCTTAGCCAAAAAATAATCTTAGTCCAAAAAATGAAGTTAATAAAAAAATTGAAGAAAACAGGAACGAAACAATGAAAAAAGAAGTGCACAAGAAAGATGAAGAGGAGAGAGAAAGAAAATGGTAGGAAATGAAAAGAAAGCGAGACAATTAAAATGGTCTAAAAGAATGCAAAAAAAGAAAGAAAGAAAGAAAGAAAGAAAGAAAGAAAGAATGAAAGAAAGAAAGAAAGATTTGAAGACAAATGTAATTGGACACCGAATTGCATTCCGTGTACTAACTATGTGCAAAACATGTTTGGTGTTTAGATGACGTTTAACTTCCACCCAAGAGTGGTTGATATCATGCTCCTGAGATCTCCTTGTGGACTCCCAACCACAGCTTTAAGGACTAACGAGAAACGAGATTCTCTCGCCACCCAAAGTGCGACCGATAGAGGAGAGTCGTTCGAGGACGATCTCTCGGGATACACACACATATTTATACAAACAAATATTCGTGTATACAAAAAAATACACGTATATGCAAAAATATACACAGATGTACAAAAATGTACACAGATATACAAAAATATATACAGATACACAAAAATATACTCACATAAACAAAATATAGGTATAAACGAAAGTAAGACACATACAAGGTTGTCTTTATAAAAAAAAGGATCAAAAATACATGTATAGAGAAATATACACAAATATTTACACTGTATACACATGTATTTGCCGAATACACACACACACACCAATACACACAGTGCGAAAACACTCTAAAGAGGCACTTATTTGAAAGAGGAATTAAGCCTGGACGCGCACCTATCGTTCTCTTTTCAATTAGCGGAGCGAACTCTCGATTCTCATCCGCCAAAAAATCTTCTCCTCGAGTGAAAGAGAAGCCGCATAAAATAAGACAAAGTCGAACTCGATTCCGAAATCGTTGGTCCAGCTGAAAAGATCTCGCGACCATATAATAATCGACAAAAGGTCTCTCTTTGTCTACCTACTTCGCCTCATCCTTTTCAAACCTCCTTCACCTCATCATCATCATCATCATCATAATCATCAGTGTATAGTATTTGGTTACAATTTTTTTTGGATGTATAATGATTTTTCAAGACAAACGTGACATATTTCTCGTGGGGGTTTATATCCCTTTCAGAAAGAGAGATGCGCGCAAACCAGTATATTATAATGGAGCGCCATAGTTTCAGAGTTGTTTTAATATATTATCACCCTTACTGTGATATATTTGACGTAGGTGTCGGAAAAATTAAAGCAATCCTTCTGCATCACGAGTGGTGGTCTGTCGGGGCCTGTTCACCATCGGTCCCCATATAGTAATCGGAGATGTCGGAATAAAAATATACGAGCCGGATTTTTTTTTATTTTTTGTTTACAAAAAGAAAATAGAGGAAGGAACTTGGCGCAGAATGCAAAAAAAAAAATTTGCGGACTCTAGGTATTTTTGGGTATTTTGTATTTTCTTTGAGTAACTTTGTAGTTTTTCTGAAGTATTTAGTGGATTCAGGTAAAAGTCAGAAAAAAGTAGAGTTGGACAGGGAAATCAGGGAAAAGTCACGAACTGAAATAAATTTAATTTTTGGTTTTCATAATAAGAAAATTCTGAATTTTTGTGTCTACTTCGCTTCTCTCGTAAACTATTAATTGAATTTTAAAAGAGTTGCATTTACAATTTTAAAAAATAGAATTAGATATAATAAATAAATTTGAATGGAAATTCTTGTCAAAATTTCAAAAATTTTTCTCAATTAAATGATTTTCAATATTTATTTAATAAAATTTGCCAAAAGAATTCAATTTTTTTTAAAAATGTTGATAAAATTCTATGGAAACATTAATTATTTTCATAAATAATAAAAATTTAACAGGAATTCAATTATTTACAAATTTTTTATAAATGTTTTTGCAATAATTCCATTATTTTCATAAATAATAATTTTTTTACAGGAATTCAATTATTTATAAATAATAAAATTCTTTGTGAGAATGTAATTATTCTGACTACTATTTTAATAATATTTCTCTAAAGATTTTTATTACTTATTCAAAAGTTTAAATAGAATTCGTTTTAAAAATTCAATTATTTTGAATATTGTTTTAATACAGAATTCAATTATTTTCGCACAAATAATATAATTTTTTACCAGAATTCAATTGTTTAAAAAAAGTTTTATAAATATCTTTCCGAAAATTTAATTATATTCACAAATAATAAAATTCATTGGAAAATTTCAATTATTTTCAAAAAAGAGAATAGAATATTATTATTATTATTATTTTTGAAAATAATTAAATTTCTGCCAATTTTCAACAAGAATTTAATTATTTATGAAAATTTTAATAAACTTCTTCGCAAGAATTAAATTATTTTCATAAATAATAAAACTCATTGCAGAAATTCAATTTTTTTTAAAAATAAAATTTGAATTAAATTTCTCGAAAAATGTAATTATTTTTAAAAATTTTATTTAAATTCGTCGAAAGAATTCAATTAATTAAAAATTTGTTGATAAAATTCTTTATAAGAATTCAGTTTTGAGGAATATTAAATTATTCAATAAATTATTTATTTTTGTATTTAAATAATTGAATACTAATCAGAATTGACTTATAAAAATAAATTTAGAAATAATTTAAATATTAGTTACAATTAAATAATATTATTAAAAAAATAATTGAATGCGAATTATAGTAATAATAATTGAATAAAAAATTTTTTTTTTTTGAAAATGTTTGAATACTAATTAGAATTGAATAATAGTACCTATTGAAAAATAATTGAATATTGGAAATAACTAAATTCACATTTAGTTGTTTTGGAAAATTTGAACAAATGACAGTAATTATAAAATTTCTCATTAAAGTTAATTTCAAGGTAGATAAATTTCTAAATATTTTAAATAAATAATTTTAAAAAAAATATCACAAAAAATCTCTATACTTTTTATTTAAAAAATTATTTATTTATTCCAAAAAATTATTTTATTAACTTTTGAAAAAATAATCCTCATTTATTTTTCTTATTTGTCTTAATTTTTTTGTTGTAATTATTGCGTCCTTTTTTTCAGCATCTTTTTTATTTGCATACAAAAAAAAATTTAAAAACCATTTAACACCTTTTGTTATTTATATACCAAAAGAAAAAAAACATAAAAATTCGAAGGATAGAAAGGAGAAAATTTTGCCCCAAAGTACAAAAAAAGAAAAATGTACCCAATAATTGAAATAGAATCAACAAATGATACAGAAGTTAAGATAACTTAGGAACCATTTAGTATAAAGCTATATAATACATATATACATATAGGTATATATGATTGTTGTGCGAAGAATTTTTGTACCTAACAAAAATAAGTGGCGACGACGGTTTCACGTCGAAAAGAAATACGAATCGGTGTTGCTGGGGGACAGAGTGTGTGTTTAAAGGATAGAATGAATAAAAGAGAAGTGAGGCAGTTGAAAGGGAAGGTGAGGGCAAAAGACAGAGAAAGAGATGAGACGATTGAGAGGCAGGATAGAACAGGGAACAAGACCCCCTACGGTCGAACCTCGCACTTTCCCACGTGCGGGTGATCTCGTTTCATCCCGCCGCTAGGACTACTCCTCACTTCGACTCGGCATACTTCACCCCCATCTTCCCTTAATCCTCTTTGCCAAAATGCCACAGACAAAACGTACCTCCTTCTTCGTTTTTTTTTCTTTTTTTTTCCTTTTTTTTCATTGCTCCTTCCCATATAGACATCTTCGACTGTGGTCCATCACAAATTCCAGCCACTTCTCCATTTTTTTCTCCCTCCCCCCCTTCTTCTCTTGTCAACTCTATTTTGACAATTATTTGATACTTTGTCGTTTCTGTTATATGGATCTTTGTGTTCTGTTTCTTCTTTTTGTAATTTTCTCTTTGTTTTGTGTAATATCAGGGTGTCTACTAACCGGGAAAACCGGGAAAACCGGGAATTAGCCGGGAAAAAAATAAAAACCGGGAATAACCGGGAAAACCGGGAAATATTCGGGAATTGAAATTTATTCGTAATAATTCAATAAATTTTTAGAAAATTTTTTTTTGACATTTGAAAGTAAAGACAGCAAAATATTTTGTAAAAAAGTTAATTGTGTTGATTTACATTTCGGTAAGCTATTTTTTATAAATTCAAGTATTAGAAAACATACTGTGTTATAAATCTATCAAGTTTTAATAATAGTATTTAAAAGTTCAAGCCAAATAGTGGGATTCATAGTCACATGTATCTAAGTATCTTATTTGAATTTGAGGTTACGAATTAAATTTCAACTAGCAAATAAATTCTTTATACAAAATTTATTCAAAAAAAGCTTTTAGTAATTAACTTGTTATTTTTATACCATAATTGAAACGATGGATTCTTTAAAAAATAATGTTTTTATTGAACTTGTTATTTACATAGCCCGGTAAGAAGCGTTCAATCCGTTTAATAGTGATAAACTGTTTAATTTTCTGCAGGTACATATATGTATTCATTTTTGTAAATTTTTATTGTCTTAAATCTAATTCAAAACATTTTATGAAAATTTTACTTGAATTGAGTTTTTTCGATATTTGGTGGTTTTTGGTTAGAAAATTTGTGTGATATTGCGAAAAATAAAACTGATTAAAAACGAGTATTTTTTAATCGATTTTCCTGAATTAATTTAAAATATTTTATATATCAAATCATTGGATTATTTTTATTTTAAAATGCCCAAATTAAAATTAATTGAAAATGTACCTAAATTTTTTTTTTAATTAATCAAGTTTTAAAATAAAAGTTTTTAAGGTTATTTTACCTTGACACTTGTTACATTCCTTGATTTGATAAATATTTTTTAATACTTTTTTTTATTTTTTAATGTTGTTTCGAATCCAATAAGAGCTCTACTTTAATAAACTTTAACATTTACTTTCGTTTATATTATAAACTTATTACTTACCATAATATACTGTCAAATAGATTTCACAAAGACTTTACTGTTTATATGTTATAAGAGGTAGCATATTGAAAACATTGCAATTATTTAATCGTTTAATTAAAAGTATTTTCATGGTTGTGAACTTTTTAAATAAATTTACTTTTAAATTTTTTAAATTTTATGAATATATACCTACATGCATTAATTTATAACATTAAACTACAAAGGTAGGTTGCTAAAATAGACTAGAATTTGTTATTCATGCTTTAAAAAAAAGAAAATTTGATATTTTCAACCGGGAAAAACCGGGAAAAAACCGGGAAATGACCGGGAATTTGTCAAGCAAAATTTAGTAGACACCCTGAATATAGTTCTTAATTGGTCAATTAGTTACGTTTCTTCTTTTTCTTGTTGTTCTTGATATCCTTGATATTCTTGCTCTTGTTGTGCTTGTTCTTGTTTTTCTTGTTGTCCTTGTTCTTCTTATTGTTCTTGTTGTCCTTGATATTCTTGCTTTTGTTGTCCTTGTTCTTGTTGTTCTTGTTCTTCTTGTTGTCCTTGTTGTACTTGTTGTCCTTGTTGTCCTTGTTCTTCTTGTTGTTCTTGTTGTCCTTGTTCTTCTTGTTGTCCTTGTTCTTCTTATTGTTCTTGTTGTCCTTGATATTCTTGCTTTTGTTGTCCTTGTTCTTGTTGTTCTTCTTGTTGTCCTTGTTGTCCTTGTTCTTCTTGTTGTTCTTGTTGTCCTTGTTCTTCTTGTTGTCCTTGCTGTCCTTGTTCTTCTTGTTTTTCTTGTTGTCCTTGTTCTTCTTATTGTTCTTGTTGTCCTTGATATACTTGCTTTTGTTGTCCTTGTTCTTGTTGTTCTTGCTGTCCTTGTTGTACTTGTTGTCCTTGTTCTTCTTGTTGTTCTTGTTGTTCTTATTGTTCTTGTTATCCTTGTTCTTCTTGTTGTTCTTGTTGTCCTTGTTCTTCTTATTGTTCTTGTTGTCCTTGTTCTTCTTGTTGTTCTTGTTCTTAATTAGTTACTTAAGTCAGGTATTAATATATTTAATTAGTTAATATAATTAATAGAGTTAATTAGTTAGTCAATATAATTAATCAGTTATTAAATTCAGGTTAATAGTTAATGTAGGTAATTAGTTAATGTAGTTAATTAGTTAATATAGTTAATTAGTTAATATAGTTAAATGTTTAATACATTTAATTAGCTAATATAGTTAATTAGTTAATACATTTAATTAAATACTACAGTTGATTAGCCAGTTATTATAGTTAATTACTGAAAATAGTTAAAATAATTATTCAGTTCGTTAATTTAGTTAATTACTCAACATAATTTGCACACTGAATCAGATAAATAGTAAATAAATAAAATAAATGGTAAACAAATAAAATAAATGGTAAACAAATGAAATAATAAATAAAGTAATAAATAAAGTAATAAATAAAATAATAAATAAAATATTAAATAAAATATTAAATAAAATAATAAAAAAAATAAAAAAATAAAATAAAAAAATAATAAACAAATTAAATAATAAATCATTGCAACAAAAATATACCCACTCACATTCGAATTAATGAAAACAACGGATGACCAATAACAAAATGAATATTAAAAATAAAAAGCAAAAAAAAAAAAAAAATGATGGGAGATTGAAATGAGAAGTTAATTTAAGAAAAAGAATTTTCGAGATGGTTTATTATTATATAGTGTCAGTTTTCATAGTGAGGGAACGATGAAACGATAATGGGATAGACAACAAGAAGCGAGACAGTTATTTCATCATGTTCCTGTTTTGCACCAATGATCACACCGACAGAAAAGATCCAATTGGGTTTCTATATATATACACACATTGGGACTGATAGTTCATGGCGAACGCGGCCTTTGAGAAGAGAGGACCCTCTTGGTCTAATACGACATGCTCTTTGGGATTCCTGACGGTCGTTTCGCGGATTAACAAGGCATCATCAACATGGGCCTCGTGCCTGACTGCGGTCGGAAGGCGAAGCAACTGGAATACATTTGCTTTTAAGTTGTTCTTCATTCGCCGCATGTTTTGCGGTTTTTCAAAAATCTCCGTGAGAGACTTGTTATAATATATTTTCACTTATTTACTCTTCACTATTTTTTTTTTTTTTTTTTTTTTTTTGTTAGCTTTACTAATTTTTTTTTGTTCGTTTTATTTTTTTTTTTTTGGGGGGGGGGGAATTATTGGTTTATTATAATTTTCTTATTTTCTAATTTTCATCTTTTTCCAATTTTGTAATTTCTGTTTGTTTAGTTTTACAAACATTATTTTTTTGCTTTTTATTTTTTCTTTTTTTTTACAAGTAAATATTCAATTGACAATAATCAAGTAATCGGTTATTTGAATCAAATAAATTTTTTTTTCAGTACATATAAAAAAATTGAATAATGGTATTTTTCAGCATTTTCTACGCACCTTAAAAGACAATGTTTCTTTCTTAAAAAAAAAATGCTTCGCAAAAATTGGAGAAATCAACAGATAGATTTGAAAATCTTTATCAATTTTTAAGAATCAAAATATATTTAATAATTAATAATTGTTAACATATAGGTAATTACATTTTTTAAGAATAATTGAATTCTTTCGAACAGTTTTATTAAAAATGATGCTGAAAATAATTGAATTTCTTTGTAAAATTTTATTAAAATTTCTGAAAATTAATTCAATTATTACTAGAAATTTTATTAAAAGTATGGTAACAAAAAAATAATATTTCGTTTACTTCAAAGTATTTTTAGAAAAATAATTCCGAAATTAAAAATAAATTCAAAGTTCAATTAATAACAGAATCAGAAAAGAAAATAGGAAAGAACTTTAAAGATTCAATTAAAGTTTTGCATTTTTTTTCTGTTACTTTCAATTAAAGTTTGCATTGTAACTGTAAAAAAAATGACAAAGTTTTATCAAAGAAAAAGATACAAGAGTAGAAGAGAAATATGAAAGAAAGTTTACATAAAAGCGATTAGGATTGTGTTTTCAGGGACAAGGATATTTTTTTTTGTTTCCTGTCATGCGAGAGGAGAATTTTAGGTTTGACAATTCGGTGCGCATACCGATCTTTTACAAGTGATTCGAGGCGTCGACGAAGCGACTGTGTAGGCAAACAATGCTGCAATAATAAACTTGGCAGGTTGAGGCGTTAAGGATCGCCTCAGGTGTTGTAGTTCCGGTACCATCAGGGACCAGGTAACACTTGCACCTGACACCACAATGTCCTAAATCACTTGAGATCGAAAATCACTTTACAAGGCTATTTTACCAGGTCTTTAACTGTTAAAATGCTTTTAAACCTCCTTTTTTCCGCGTTATTGGACTTTAAAATCAAAAAAAAAAAAAAAAAAAAACCTAGAGGGCGAAGGACAAGGACCTTCTTTATAGAAAACCTTAAAGGATTTACACTTTTTTTTTGCTGTAATCTCCAGTTTTAAAGCGCGAACGAAATTTTACATTTTATGCCAATTCCTTTTTAGGAACAAATCATCAACATTGTATTTATTACATAATTTTGTATTACAATTTTAATTTTTACCAAAAAAAAAATTGTGTTGTTCTTGTTCTTGTTCAAAATAAATTAAAATAATCTGCAAGGATTAAAATAATCCATCGAAGGATTTTTCTCGAACAAAGACACAAAGTGAATTTTATTTCTTAATTTATTAAAATTTTTATATACTATTAGGATATAAATTACAAAAAATCCCATTTATACTAAGCATATAATTATAGGCGGATAACTTTCAAAGAATAGAAAAGTGCGGGTGGTCGAAAAATTTTGACCAAATCGCGCAAACATACTTTTAAGAGAGAAAAATCGCAATAGAGATTAGAATAATAAAAGAATTTTCAATTTCCTGTCAATTCTTTTCTTTTTTTTTTTTTGGTCATCTCGAAATAAATTGAAACCTTCCGAGAATTATTACATATTAAACAAGTGATTCAAATTTTCATAGAAAATAATCTTTGTCGGGGGGAAGATAAATACGAACCACCAACAGTTTTCGGTGGACAGTCAAAGGAAACTATAAAACATATTCTAAATTTTAAAATAATAATTTTTTTTTAAAACGCGGTCAAAAAATAATAATTCATCGAAATGAATATATTTAAAAGTCGCGCATAAATGGTTCAGAAGCGTGTGAGAGATATTTCAAATAAGTGTGGCGGAAATCCTGGAATGCGTTCCGCCAAAGAGAAAATTTTTCTGCTAAAAATAAGTGTATAGGTACAATGAGAAAAAATTTATTTTATGTTAAATAATTGATTACTTGACTATTATCAAATAAATATTTATTCGAATTAAAGAATTTTTATATTTTAGAATCGATTTGAATTGTATTTGCTTTAAATATAGTAAAATTATTGATTGAAATAAAAATTATTTGATTCCAGTAAATATTTATTTGATTCAAGTAAATATTTATTTGATTCAAGTAAATATTTATTTGATTCAAGTAAATATTTACTTTATAATAGACAAGTAATCAGTTATTTGAATCTAAAGAAATTTTTCCAATGTATTTAGAAAAGAAAAAAAGAATTACTTGATAAAAAGTGGAATAAAAATTTAAAATTGAAATAAAATAAAAAAGTTAGAGAAAAAAGAATTAAAAAATGTAAAAATATTAAGATACAAATTAAGAGTATAAAAAAATTAGAAAAAAGAAAAATAAGAAAATACATATTAGTATTTTTGAAAACTAATAAAATTTTCTAAAAGAATTCAATTTTTTGTTAATTATTTGAATAAAATTTTAAAATCTATCCATTTTTAAGGGAAATAAAAATTCAAGAAGGGTCAGAATATTTTCTGACCAATTTCAAAAATAACAAAATTTTTCACAGAAATTCAATTTTTTTAAAGATCTAAATAAACTTTTTCGCAATAATTCAATTATTTTCATAAATATAATAAAATTATAATCAGGAATTCAATTATTTGTAAAAATTTAAATAAATTTCTTAGCAACTATTCAGTTATTTTCAAAAATAATAAAATTTATCCTAGGATTTCAATTATTTTTAATACAATTTTACAGGAATTGCTCAAAAAATGTAATTATTCCTAAAAATTTAATTTCAATTCCCTGAAAAATCAATTATTTACAACAATGTTAGAATTTTTCACAGAATTTCAAATTATTTTCAAATAATTTAATAAAATTGTTCGTAAGAAATCAATTATTTTAAATACAATTTTAATTACAATTTTTTGAAGTAATTGAATTATTCTTTTAGGTTTTAATAAAATTCTTTCCAAGCATTCAATTATTTACATAAATAATTCTTCGAAAAAATTCAATTATTTACATAAATAACAAAATTATTTCCGAAAATTCAATTATTTTGAGGCATTTTAATAAAATTCTTTGCAAAATTCAAGTATTTTCATAGAATTCATAACAAGAATTTAATTATTTTTAAAAGAAATAAATTTCTTTTTTGGAATTCAATTATTTTAAAAAATTCTAATAAAATCGTTCGCCAGAATTTAATTATTTTCATAAATAATAAAATGCTTTTTAGGAATAATCCAATTATTTTCGAAAACATTAGAATTTTTCACAGGATTTCAATTATTTTCAAATATTTTAATAGAATTGTTCGAAAGAAGTCAATTATTTTAAATACAATTTTAATAACAATTTTTTGAAATAATTCAATATTATTCTTTTAGATTTTAATAAAATTCTTCCCAAGAATTCAATTATTTACATAAACAATTCTTCGAAAGAATTCAATTCTTTGCAAAATTCAATTATTTTCATAAATATCAATATTTATTACGCAAGAATTAATTTATTTTTAAAAGCAACGAATTTCTTCTCGGAAATTCAATTATTTTAAAAAATGTTAATAAAATCATTCGCAAGAATTCAACTATTGTCAAAAATTTTAATAGAATTCTTTGTAAAATTTAATTATTTTTAAAAACTTTTCGCAATTCAGTGATTTTCAATATGTACTATTTTCATAAAATTTTCAAACAGAATTCAATTATTTAAAAAAAATTGTTTGAAAAAATTCTATTTTTTTTCATGAATAATAAAAATGAATTGAATTTCTCAGGAATTCAATTATTTAAATTAGAATTTTCGTAAAATTATTCAATTATTATCAATTATTTAAAAAATTTTATAAAATTCTTTGCAAGAATTAAATTATTTTTATAAATATTTAAATTCTTTCATGAATAGGTAATACAATTCGTTGATGGAATTCAATTTATTATCAGGACAAGAAAGAAGTAAATATTTTTGATAAAAATTTGGAAAAAGTCAGGAAAATAAATAAAATGGATTGGAATTTTTGTCAGTTTTGTGAAATGTCTAAAACGAGTTTTTTTGGTCGTCAGGTTTAATTTTTCGATTACTACTTTTTTTAGTTTGAAAGCTACTTTTTGCTACTTTTTTTAAAATTAATTATCAAGTGCGAAGTCTGACTGTGGTCAAAGTCTCCCTTTAAAATTCAAAACATATTTAGATAGGAAAATTATCAAAAAAATTAAGAATCAGTGAAGCGAACAAAAATATAGAAGAAAAAATTTATTTTTGTTTCAAGAGGAGAATTCCTCTTACATTTTATTTTCAAATTAATTATATTACTCTTCATAAGAGATTATTTGCTCTAGTTTTAAGAGGAATTATTTTCTTAAAATGAGAATAATTCTCTTAAAATAAAAGGACGTTTTTTGAGCCACATGCAAGAGGAAATTATGCATAAAAATTAGAGGAATCGGCTGAAAACAAGAATTTTTTTTCACCAAGTGTAGTGAACGCAGACATTTTGAATGAAACTTTGTCGTTACGTATAATAAAAAAGAGGGAAGGAAAACGGAGGAGAAAAAAGAAAAATCGAAAAAAAATTTGATATTTTCTTTGGAGGGAAACATAGGAGATTATCCCGCGACGCCTCCCTGCGAAAGTTTGAAACGTTAAAGATCGACGTTGGTGGTTCTTTGGATAGTCAGAGAGTCTGGGGATCTTGGACGCTATTACGAGCGAGGATGAGAGCGAGAGAGATTCTTCTTGAGCCCTCCCTCTCTCCACCCCCTCGGATACGGCATTCCAAAGAAAAGACAAAAACGTGACTCTGGTTGAACGGTGGACAATATGTAAATCAGGGGCTGACCGTGGTCACGATGTCGCGACCTCGGCGTCTCGCGTTGGACTGCCTCTCAAACCAAACGCCATTACAAATACTGTCTTATGGCGACTACCATGCTCTCTTCGAAAGCTATATATCGCATGCCTTCTCCTCAAGAGTAGAGTATGGGTCTCAGAGAAAGATCTGTAACGATTGTAAAAGTCCCTGCTAAGCACGAGCCTTCTCTCTCTCCCTCTCTCTCTCTCTTTCTCTCTCACTTCTGAAATAATCTCACCTGGCTCTGAACTCTCCATTTACGTCTGAAATTTATATATACAGCCAACCCCTCACAATCATTAAGGATAACACTTCTAAATACTACGAGCATTCCTGTATTAATTAATAACGCAGTTAGAATAGAAGGCTTCCTACTCAGGAGGAAACAATATTATTAATTATGGAATGTGGATTTTTCAATTTTATATTTTATCCTTCGGGGCGCGTGCTGAACATTCGACAATTTTTAGTGTCGAATTCTAAATTTTTATGCGCAATTTTTTTAGCTGTAATTTATACAATTTTTCATCACGACCGATTTTTATCGAGCAAAAATAATAATTTACTCGAAATTTTGTAGGTAATATTTATTTAGCCAAAAAGAAAATATGTACCTAAGAATAACTGAAATTTTTAGTAAATATTTACAAATTTTTTATAATTTTCTTTCTCAATCATTCAATTATTTTTAAAAATAATAAATTCTAAAAAATTTTTTTAAAATTCGTCAAAAGAATTCAATTATTTAAAAATTTGTTAATAAAATTCTTTATAGAAATTTAATTAATTAAATTTTAAGAGACATTGAATTATGCAATTAATAATTTACTTTTGTATTTAAATAATTGAATTCTCGTATAGAATTTTCTAATAAAAAATATTGAAATGAAGATGAAGTTTAGTTTAAATTTTAGATAATAATAGAATATGAAAATAATTTTTAAGAACTTACAGTAACAATATTCTTATGATATAAAAATTAATTACAAAAAATAATATAATTAAAAATTAGAAAGGTAAATTAAACTTTTGGAACTTTGTAACTTATTTTTTAATACGGGACTCAAAATTATTATTTACATTTAATATTTCTGAACGAATTGCTCGAAATATTGTATTTTATCAGTATTTTAAAAAATTACTGACTGCAAAAGAATAATTATAAACCGAAAAGCAGCAAATAGTCGCAAAGAAACGTCAAAGAAAATTTTAATTCTAAAAAAATATTGACAGGAAACGAGAAGCGAATTCTCAAAGAGAGAACAAAATTTTTGTCAAAAAAAAAAATATCTTGTTTATAGAAATTTATAACATGTTTGAATAAAGCAAAATGTTAATCAGATAAAACGATGAAATAACTTAATTCGAAAAACTTTGTGTGGACCCGAGGAGCAGGATCTTGAACTGTATATTTAAACAGATCAAAAGAAACCTGTGTGACGCATCGAGGTAACATTTTTTTTTTCCTGCCGTTTCTCATGTTATATACATTTTGATTTGTCCTTTTTCTACGGTCAACTTGTTATCAATATGGCAATTAGCTGTTGAAAGTGTTGGTCTTTCATTCGGCAAGTTATCAAAAAAAAAAAAAAAAAAACCACCCACGTATTATATGCATCCGAAGTAGTTGTTATCCCCCCGGGACAAAATGGATCCCCGCAATCGAGAAATAAGTCTCATCGCATCATTAAAAAAAAAAAAAACGAAGTGAATATGAAATGTGTGACAGAGAAAAAAGGAGAGAAAGAGTGAGAAAAGAGAGAAAGAGTGAAATAAAGAGAAAAAGAATGAAAAAAGAGAGAAGGAGTGAAAAAAAGAGGGAAAGAGTGAAAAAAGTGAGAAAGAAAGAAAAAAGGGAGAAAAAAAATTGAAAAACAGAAAAAGACAGAAAAAGTGAGAAAGAGAAGAAAAGAGATAAAGAGAGAGAAAATGAGAGGAAAAAAAGAGAGAGAGAGAGAAAGAGAGAAATATGGAAGATTCCAATGACTACGCCAATGTCACAAAAGAGCAAAATTTCCATATTGAAATCTTCTTCTCATCTTCTGTCTTCGTTTCTTTGGGGATTTTCTCTCTTTTTTTCCTCCTCCTCCTCCACCCCCTCACCACACCAAAGCAATGTCTTCATCGCGCAAACCTTCTTCTTTCGTAGAAGCGGTCTCACGGTTCCCACGAACGGCTTCGCTTTTCTCCGAAGCCGCCGCTGTTCCGTTTTATGTACCGATCGACTGTCAATGTATCTTTCAAAATAGAATCTTGGAAAATGAGTCGAGTCATTTGCATAAATTTTGTTTTAATGAGTTTTTTTTTCAATCACATTTTTTTTTTTAATACCGAACAAGGAAACAAAAAATCTTTTTACATTTGATGAGAGAAAACTGATTCCTTTTTTTTATTTATGGACTTTCAATGTTATACACTTTATTGAAAAGTAAACATTATATTAAAAAAAGGAAATCATTAAAATTTCGATTTTCTTTATGATAAGTAACTCCTACAGATTTTGCACTTGATAATTAATTTTAAAAAATGTAGCAAAAAGTATAACTTTCACACTAAAATAAGTAGCTGTCGAAAAATTAAAATTTTAGACACTTTACAAAACTGACAAAAATTTCCTTATATATTTTATTTTCCTGACTTTTCCCCAATTTTCATCAAAAATATTTACTCTTTTCTTATCCTGATAATAAATTGAATTCCTGTTTAGAATTTTATAAAAAATTTCAATTAATTGATTTCTTTCGACTTATTTTATGCAAATTCTTATTTAGATAATTGAATTCCCGAGAAATTTTTATTATTCATGAAAAGAATTGATTTCTTACGAAGATTTTTACAAAAAATTTTTTAAATAATTGAATTCTGTTTGAAAATTTGATAATAAAAATAGTAGATATTGAAAATCATTGAATTGCGAAAAGTTTTTAAAAATAATTAAATCTTTCAAATAATTCTATTAAATTTTTGAGAATAATTGAATGTCTGTGTGGTATTTTATTAAATTTGTTTGAAAATAATTGAATTCCCAAAAAAATATTTTATTATTTATGAAAATAATTGAATTCTTGCGAACGATTTTATTAGAATTTTTTAAAAATAATTAAATTTACAAGAAAAAATTTATTACTTTTAAAAATAATTAAATTCTTGTGATGAATCTTATTGTTATTTATGACAATAATTGAATTTTGCAAAGAATTTTATTTAAATGCCTTAAAATAATTGAATTTTTGGGAATAATTTTGTTATTTATCGATAATTCTTTCGAAAAATTATTTATGTAAACAATTGAATTTTTGGAAAAAATTTTATTAAAATCTAAAAGAACAATTGAATTATTTCAAAATTTTTTATTAAAATTGTATTTTAAATAATTTATTTCAGTCGACTAATTTTATTAAAATATTTGAAAATAATTGAATTTCAAAAAAGAAATTTATAATTTTTAACAATAATTCAATTCTTGTTATGAATATTGTTAGAATTGAATTTTTGAATTAATTAATAATTTAATTTTTGGAATTTTGCAAACAATTTTATTAAAATGCCTCAAAATAATTGAATTTTTAGCAATAATTTTGTTATTTATCGACATAATTGAATTCTTTCGAAGAATTATTAATGTAAATATTTGAATTCTTGAAAAGAATTTTATTGAAATCTAAAGGGATAATTTAATTATTTTAAAGAAAATTAAATTAAATTCTATTTAAAATAATTGATTTCTTTCGAACAATTTTATTCTAATATTTGAAAATAATTGAAATCCTGTGATAAATTCTAATAGTTTTGTAAATAATTGAATTCTTCCAAGAAATTAAAAAAATTGTTTTTTTAAATAATTAATTTTTTCGAGGAATAGAATTTAAATTTTTAAGAATAATTGTATTTTTTTATCAATTCCTGTAAAATTGTTATAAAAATAATTGAATAGTTGCTTAGAATTTTATTAAAATTTTTGAATGTAATTGAATTCCTGAGATGAATTTTATTACTTTTGAACAATATTTAATTTTTGCGAAGAATATTATTAAAATTTTCAAAAATAATTGAATTCCTGAGAAGAATTTTATTATTTATAAAAATAATTGAATTATTACGAAAAATTTTATTATAATGTTAAAAAGAAATTGAATTTCTGTGAAAAATTTTATTATTTTTGAAAATAATTGAATTATTCATAAGAATTTTACAATAATTGTTTTAAATAATTAATTTCTTTGACATATAATAAATATTATGAAAATTTTATTTTAAATAATTAAATTATTTTGGAAAACTGTAATTGTTAAAATAATTGAATTTTTCGATTAATTAATTTAAAATAGTATTAAAAATAATTGAAATTCTTCCATAAATTTTATTGTTTATGAAAATAATTGAACAGTTGCTTAGAATTTTGTTAAAATTTTCAAAAATAATTGAATTTCGGAGAAGAATTTTATTATTTATGAAAATAATTGAATTACTACGAAAAATTTTATTAAAATGTTGAAAAAGAATTGAATTTCAGTGAAAAATTGTATTATTTTGAAAATAATTGAATTCTTCATAAGAATTTTATAATCAGTGTTTTAAATAATTAATTTTTATTTGAAATATAATAAATATTATGAAAATTTTATTTTAAATAATTGAATTATTGCTTAGAATTTTATCAAAAAATTGAATTTCTTTGAAAAATGTTATTTTTGATGAAAGTAATTGAATTATTGTTAAGAATTTTATAACAATTTTGTCAAATAATTGATTTTTTTGAAATTTTTTTTGAAAATACTATTCTAAATTAATTAAGTTCCTGTGGGGATTTTATTATTTACGAAAATAATTGAATTTTGGGTGACTCTTATCAATTTTTTTTTTAAATAATTGAATTCTTTTGCAAAATTTCATGAAAATGCTAGATATTGAAAATAATTGAATTTCGAATATTTTTTCGAAAATAATTGAATCGTTTTAAAACAATTTAATTATAATTTTAAAGAATAGTTTTTTAATTTCTGTTAATCGAGAAACTGTTCTTATTCCTTAAAACAGTTTTGCAATGTACTTTTAAATGAATTTGAAGGAGAAAATAATTTCAGCATATTAAAAATAAAATTCTAGAAAAAAATTTCCTACTGTTTTAAAAATATTAACCTAAACTCACTGAATTAATAAATAACACATTATTTCCCAAGACAAACCGTATACATACATACATATTTATATAATATAGACACTTAAATAGTTAGATCATCATAAAAAAATGGACTCATGAAAATTTATTTAAATTTCTTTTTTTACGATTTCATCCAACTGGTTTTTTGTCGGTTACCTTACTAACCGAAATCACACAATGCCGTGTCAAATCGTTAATCCACGTCCAAAGATGGAAACCTATGTATATATGTATATATAGCGACGCAAATTTTGGGCGTGCGGTGTGGTTAACGCGCGACTATTAAGGTCTGTTAAGGATCCAATGGATATGCGTCCTGTTGTGGGACTAACAAGACGAAATTAGTCGTGAAATAAGTCTAGGGCTCCGCTCGTTGTTTTCGCATTGGAACGAAAAGGAAGATGCGCTGAAGAAAGAAGAAGAAGTAGAAGAGGAAGAAAAAGAAGAAGTAGAAGAAGAGGAAGAAGAAGAAGAGAAAGAGAGTTGAGAAGATAAAACCTATTAACACACGGTACCGCCCCCCTCAATCAGTGATGACCGTGTGCCGTACCATTCACAACCCTATACATATATGTAGGTTTACATGTATTCTCGACAACATTAATTTACTCTTCGACTCGTTTGTATAAACGAATGCGAACATAAAAAGTCAACTCTGCGCCAACTATAATACACTAAAGTCGGAGCGAATTAACTAAATCGAGCCTATAAATGTGTAGTTTTCTATTATAATATATATAAAAAATAGTATATTAGAATTTATTTTGAAGCTATAATGTGAGGAGAGAATAATGATTCGTCTTGTTTGTTCAGTGGTCACTTTTTAAATGACTATTAATAATAGTTTCAATTCATGATATGATGGTTTGAATTTGGAAATTGTGTTTATTTGATTAATTTTATTAAGTGATTTTCTGAATGTGAACTCATTTTTTTGATTTATTGATTGAAAAGTAATTGAACGGATTTAAACTATTTCGAACTATTTTAATCTGTTTTGCATCATTTTAAACTGTTTTGAACTATTTCAAACAATTTTAAACCACTTTAAACTGTTTTGAACTATTTTAAACAATTTTAAACCCTTTTAGACTATTTTGAACTGCTTCCAAAATTTTCTAACTATTTCGAACCATTTCAAACCATTTCGAACTATTTTAAACTATTTTGAAGTATTTTTAACTAATTTAAACTAGTCTGTACTATTATAAACTGTTTTGAACTATTTTAAACTATTTTGGACTATTTTAAACTTATTGAAACCATTTAAAACTATTTTAAATTGTTTTGAACCTTTCTAAATTATTTTGAACTGTTTTAAACTATTTTGAAACGAAAAGTACACATTTATTCACTGTTTTCTTCTGCTGGATATCAAGAAAAGAAAAGTGCAGAAAATTAAACTTTTCTTCAGTGTCTTTTTTTTTGTTTTCAAATAAAGAAAAGAAAGGTGCAGAAAATTCTACTTTTCTTCAAAGTTTTCTTTACTTGCATATTGAGAAAAGAAAAGTTCAGAATATACTAGTTTTCTTCACTGTCTTTTTTTGTTGAACATTAAAAAAGAAAAGTGCAGAAAATTCTACTTTTCTTCACTAAAACAGTGAAAAATGTATTAAAAAAATGTGTTAAAAATGTGTTAAATTTTGTTACACATAAAAATAAGAAAAGTGCAGAATTTTCTACCTTTCTTCTGCTAAATATGAAAAAAAGAAAAGTACAGAAAATTCGACTTTTCTTCATCCTTTTTCTTCTACAACAAATCAAGGAAAGAAAAGTGAAGAAACTTCTACTTTTCTTCACCGTTTTCTTCTTCTGCATTATCTAGAAAGGAAAAGTACAGAAATTCTGCTTTTCTTCATTCTTTTTCTTCTACTTCTTATCAAAAAAAGAAAAGTACAGAAAATTGTACTTTTCTTCACTGTTTTCTTCATAGTAATAAAAGAAAAGTTCCGAAAATACTAATTTTCTTCAAGGTTTTTTTTTGTTACACATAAAAATAAGAAAAGTGCAGAAAATTCTACTTTTCTTTATCCTTTGTCTTCTACTTCATATCAAAAGAAGGAAGTACAGAAAATTCTACTTTTCTTCACTGTGTTCTTCATATTAAGAAAAGAAAAGATCAGAAAATATTAGTTTTCTTCATCGACTTTTTTTTGTTACACATAAAAAAAAGAAAAGTACAGAAAATTCTACTGTTCTTCATCCTTTTTCTTTTACAACAAATCAAGGAAAGAAAAGTAAAGAAACTTCTACTTTTCTTCACTGTTTTCTTCTTCTTTATTATCTACTAGAAAAGAAAAGTGCATAAATTCTGCTTTTCTTTATTTTGTTTCTTCTACTTCTTATCAAAAAAAGAAAAGTACAGAAAATTCTACTTTTCTTCACTGATTTCTTCATATTAAGAAAAGAAAAGTTCTAAAAATAATAATTCTCTTCACTGTCTTCTTTTTGTGACGCATAAAAAAAAGAAAAGTGCAGAAAGTTCTACTCTTCTTTATCCTTTTTTTTCTACTTTACATCAAAAATAGAAAAGTACAGAAAATTCTACGTTTCTTCACTGTTTTCTTCTTTTGCATTATCTAGAAAAGAAAAGTGCAGAAATTCTCCTTTTTTGATTATTTTTCTTCTACTTCATATAAAAAAAAGAAAAGTACACAAAAATTCTACTTTTCTTCCCTGTTTTCTTCTGCTGTACAGTTAGAAAAAAAAGTTTCAGAAAATACTAGTTTTCTTCACCGACTTTTTTTGTTACAAAAAAAAGGAAAGTGTAGAAAATTCTACTTTTCTTTATCCTTTATCTTCTACTATCAAAAACAGAAAAGTACAAAAAAAATTTTTTTTTTCTCTTTTCTTCTGCTGTACAGTAAGAAAAGAAAAGTTCAGAGAATACTAGTTTTCTTCACCAACTTTTTTTTGTTAAACATAAATAAAAAGAAAGGTGCAGAAAATTCTACTCTTCCTTCACTGTTTTCTTCTGTTGCATATCTTGAGAAGAAAAGTGCAGAAAATTCTACTTTTCTTCATCCTTTTTCTCCTACTACTTATCAATAGAAGAAATGTACATAAAAAAAAGAATAGTGCAAAAAATTGTACTTTTCTTCATTATTGTCTTCTGCTGCATATCAAGAAAAGAAAAGTGCAGAAAATGCTACATTTCTTCACTGTTTTCTTTTGTTGCATATCTTGAGAAGAAAAGTGCAGAAAATTCTACTTTTCTTCATCCTTTTTCTCCTACTGCTTCTCAAGGAAAGAAATGTACATAAAAAAAAGAATAGTGAAGAAAATTGTATGTACTTTTCTTCATTATTGTCTTCTGCTGTATATCAAAAAAAGAAAAGTGCAGAAAATTCTGCTTTTCTTCACTGTTCTTTTTGTGTGGCATATAAAGAAAAGAAATGCATAAAAAAGTACACTTTTTGTATACTAAATTCACGGAGAAAAATGGATAATTGAGGATAATTAATTTTACTATAAGGAATGTAAATTTAACACTTCTCAGGTTAAGTTCTAAATAGAAGAGTATCGACTTTTTCAAATTTGACACTCCTCAGGGTAAATTTGATTATTCTTTTTTCTCCGTGATATAGGTAGAATGAATAAAAAATACACCGCCTGAAAAAATCATTGATGAAATAAAAACTGAATCAAAAAAAAAAAAAAAAAAGAAAAAAGGAACTGCTCTTTGAATCTCATGACGTTTATGCTTATTTTTGAGTTAAATGAAAAAGGATCTTGAGCCGTCAAGTTTCATGTGCGTGTCTGTTGTTCGATCGGGTTCCGCACACAGCACAGCACATTCATTTTTTGGTATCCGCAGAATCTAAAGGAAGCCTTTTGTCTCGTGTGCGTTTATTGGAAGTTGTCTCGAGGGTCACTAGGAATGTAGCGGGAGTCCAGCTTTGTGGACCCAACGAGAGTTAAACGGTGAGAATCGAATATATATAGCGGACGAGGACGACGGAGACGAAAACGACGACGACTACTACCAAAAACGACTCCTTCCTCTTCCATTGGAGAGCATGCGGGCACACTGTCCTAATTACAACCGGGCCTCCTATTTTTTCAAGCTGAAAGGAGCCGAAATATTCGCCCCGCGGCTATGGACTAGACGCCGATTCGGTATAGCTCCCAGGACTTAAAAATTCTCATCCATCCATATTCGCTCATACTATAAAGTCTCCAAAAAATGCCCCAACCGACCGCCATCGTTGTTCGATGCGACACACACGGTTTAGCCGCGCACAGTTTTTCCCAAAACGATTTTTCTCCATTCATTTATATTCTCTTCTCTGTACCATTAACAGATTTTTTCTCTCCTTCGTTTTCACGTTGTTCTTCTTCTTCTTCTTCTTTTTCTTCTTTTTCTTCTTTTTTCCCTCCTCATCTACTTCGTCTTTTTTTTCTGTTTCATTCAAGCCTCGCCACATGAGATTTGATCTTGGTAACCTTTTGCGTATTGGAACAGTGCGCTTTCCCGGATACTTCAACCTTCCATTGTATTGACGATTTCACAGGGCCCGAAATTTCATTCATCCCATTCTTGCCCACTAACAACTACAACCTTCACAAAGTAATGGATATATCTACGCATATTTTCTCTTTTCGAGCATTTTTCCATTAAAAGGTATTTTATGTGTAGTGATGGTAACTCTCCGCCATCGTTTCTGTATTCATTCGAAAAAGTTTTCATGCGGTGCCAATATATTTCTTAACTTCTTTTTCTTCCCCTCCCCCCCGACATTCCAATGTTAGGAAAGAGAGAGAAAAAAATTCTCAATTGAAAAAATTTTGTATTTTCCCAAAAAAAAAAAAAAAATTTCCACACTTCCTTTTTTTTGGGAGATTTTGTATTCTCACTTTTTCTAAAATAAAAATATTCTCAATTTTCTAAAAATTATTCCTCTTATTTTTGGAAAAATATTCCATTCACTTGTCATTGCGTTGGAAAATAATTTCTTTTGAGAAAGAAATAAAATTATTCTTACTTCTCGAGAGAAAAATTTGATTTAATTTTTCCCTACAAAATTTTCTAACTCGGATAAAATAATTGTTAAAAAATAATAACAATTTATTAATTAAAAAATATTGGTAACTTAATACTGGAGAAAATTTAATTAGATGGAATAAAATTTTTTCGAGTAGAGAAAACTTTTTATGGGACGAAAGTTTGTTTTATGCGCTAAAAGAGTTAAAAATAATAATTAAATAATTAAAAAAATTAATATTTAAAACTTAATGAATTAATATTAAAAATTTTAAATAGATCAAACATAGAAACTACAAAATAGTTCAAAATTGATCAAAACAGTTCAAAGAAAATTAAAATAGTTCAAAATGGTTTATAATAGTTCAAAACTGTTCGAAATTCTTCAAAGGAGTTCAAAATAGTTGAAAATAGTTTAAAAAAGTAGTTTAAATAAGTTCATAATCGTTTGAAATTTTTAAAAACGGTTCAAAATTAAAAAAAAATTAATAAATGGTTTTAAAAAAGTTCAAAAAAGTTTTGTAATATTTTAAGTCGCAGTTTAAAATAGTTCAAAATAGTCTGAAAGTCTTTAAAATAGTTTCAAAAAATTTAAAAATGCTTGAAAATAGTACAAAATTCTTTAAAATAGCTCAAAAATGTTTAAAATAGTGCAGAGCAATTTAAAATATTTCATAATCGTTTTAAACTTTTGAGAATAGTTCAAAATAGGTCAAAAAAGTAAAAAAAAAAATTTTTTTAAAGTTCAATATAGTTTTTAATAATTTAGACCAGGTTAAAATAGTTCAAAAAAAGTTTTTAAATTGTTCAAAATGGTTTAAAATTTTTCAAAATAGTTTATAATAGTATAAACCAGTTTAAAATAGTTTAAAAAAAATTTTAAATAGTTTCAAAAAGTTCAAAAAAAAGTTAAAATAGTCCAAAATTGTTTAAAATAGTTTGAAATAATTGGTAATAGTTTAAAACAGTTCAAGGCAGTTCTAAATTGTTTAAAATAGTTTCAAAAACTTCAAATTGGTTTAAAATTGTACAAAATTGTTTAAAATAGTTCAGAACAGTTTAAAATAGTTCATAACCGATCGAAATTTTTTAGAATAGTTCAAAATAGTTCTAAAAAGTTTATAATTCTTTTAAAAAGTTCAAAATAGTTTATAATAGTTAAGACCAGTTTAAAGTAGTTCAAAAAAGTTTTAAAAAGTTCACAATAATTTATTATAGTTAAGACAAGTTTAAAATAGTTTTAAAAAGTTTCAAATAGTTCAAAATAGTTTCAAATTTTTCAAAAAAGTTTAATAATATTAAACTGTTTAGAACAGTTTAAAATAGTTCAAGAGAGTTTAGAATAGTTTCAAAAAATTCAGAACAGTTTGAAATAGTCTAAAAATTCTTTAAAATAGTTCGAAATAATTTAAAATAGAACAACTTATTTGTAATAGTTTAGAATAGTACAAAAGATTTTAAAATAGTTTTAAAAAGTTCGAAATGATTTAAAATAGAACAAAATTATTTAAAATAGTTCAAAATTGTTTAAAATAGTGCAGAGCAATTTAAAATTGTTTATAATCGTTTTAATATTTTAAGAATGATTTTAAAATAGGTCCAAAAAATTAAATTTTTTTTTAAATATTCAAAATAGTTTATAATAATTAAGACCAGTTTAAAATAATTCAAAAAAGTTTTAAATAGTTCAAAATGGTTTAAAATTTTTCAAAATAGTTTATAATAGTATACAGACCAGTTCAAAATATTTAAAAAAAAATTTTAATAGATTCAAAAAGTTCAGAAAAATTTTAAATAGTCCAAAATTGTTTAAAATAGTTCGAAATAATTTAAAACAGTTCAAAACAGTTCTAAATAGTTTAAAATAGTTTAAAAAACTTCAAATTGGTTTAAAATGGTACAAAATTCTTTAAAATGGTACAAAGTTCTTTAAAATAGTTCAAAATAGTTTGCAATAGTTCAGAAAATTTTAAAATTGGTCTTAAATGTTTAAAATACTTCAAACTAGTTCAAGAATTTGATACAGTTCAAAATAGATTTGAAAGAGTTTGAAATAATTCAAAACAGTTTAAAATAGTTCAGAACTGTTCAAAAATCTTCAAAAGAGTTCAAAATAGTTGAAAACAGTTTGAAATAGTTCATAATCGTTCGAAATTTTGAAGAACGGTTCAAAATAGTTCCAAAAAGTTTTATAAATAGTTTAAAAAAGTTTTAAAAAGTTTTATAATATTTCAAGGCAGTTTAAATAGTGTTAAAAGTTGTTTATATTAGATTGGACCAGTTTAAAATAGTTCAAAATAGTTTAGAATAGTTTAGGAAATTTTAAAATAGTTCTGAAGAGTTGTAAATTTTTTAGAATAGTTCAAAAGAGTTTAAAATAGTTTTAAATAGTTTTAAAATGGAACAACCAGTTTGTAATAGTTTAGAATAGTTCAAAAGATTTTAAAATAGTTTAAAAATGTTCGAAATGCTCCAAAATGGTACAAAATTATTTAAAATAGTTCAAAATTGTTTAAAACAGTTTAAGATAATTTGTAACAATTCAAAGGACTTTAAAACAGTTCAAAATAGTTATGAATAGTTTCAAATTGTTTCAAAAACTTCAAATTGGTTTAGAATGGTTCAAAATTGTTTAAAATAGTTCAAAATAGTTTGAAATAGTTTAAAGAAAAAAATTTTTCAATTTCAAAATAGTTCTAAAGAGTTTGAAATATTTTAGAATAGTTCAAAGGAGTTTAAAATAGTTCAAACTAGTTGAAGAGTTTGATATAGTTTAAAATAGGTTGAAAAGAGTTTAAAATAGTTTAAAATAGCTCAAACAGTTTAAAATACTTCTAAATAGTTTAAAATACTTGAAAATATTAAAAATATTAATAGTTAATATTAGTAGTTCTGACAAAAGTATAATAACTAGTTTAAACTAGTTCAAGAGTTTGATATTGTTCAAAATAGGTTGAAAAGAGTTTAAAATAGTTTAAAACAGTTTAAAATAGCTCAAACAGTTTAAAATACTTCTAAATAGTTGAAAATACTTGAAAATATTAAAAATATTAATAGTTAATATTCGTAGTTCTGACAACAGTATAATAACAATAGCATAATATAATAATACCAATAATAATTAATTGTTACCACACACGAGAAAAAAAAACTGCTGCAATTGAAACGACAAGTTATTTCTCCCCCATCATATTGGCGTATATTCCTGCATGAAAGTGATTATTAAAGATAATATATGTGAGTATATTGTTTTCTCGGTGTAAAACACTGATGATGAGTGACACGTAATCGTGACGCGGTGTATACTCAAAAGAAAATAAGTTACAGAGCGCGCACGATCCTAACGATCTTAATAGCCAGCTAAAACATTGACACCTCTCAGCGCCGCTCAAGAGAGAGAGTAAGAGAGAAAAGACCACCTGGATGAAGAAGTCCAAGTGGACGTTATACGTCAAACAGTCGATTCAACATCGTCTTGAGGAATCTTTATGAGAAAGTAAGTTGGTCTACGTGGGCAAATATGGCGGCTTGAATGATCATGTGTATATACTCGCTCGTTTCCTCTTTTAAAATTCCACACACGAGCCAAATGCGAATAATAATCCACTCTCTTATATTATGTGAGAAACCATTTTCTTACACAAAAATCAATAATCACTATAAACATTTATTATTCTATCATTTATTTTCCTTTCTTTTTCTAAAATGTGTATTTTTATTTTTTATTTTCATTTTTTCTTGTTAATTTTTTCTTTTTACTATTAACATTAATTATTATTTTATTAATAATAATAATATGCTATTCCTTTTTTTTTCTTTTTAAAAATTAAAAAACTTTTCTTTAAAATTAAAATTTCTATACTTAATTAAAAATTTATTAAATTAATTTAGATCGTGTAAATAAATAACTATAAAAACTAAAAATTTCGCGAAGATTTTTTTTAAATTGAAAATAAAATTAAATATAAGTGAATATTACTTGAGATTCTTTTAATTAAAAAATTCCATAGAAAATAATTTAATTATAGAGTAGAAATCTAATAATCGACTGAAGAAATCATTAGAGGATAAAAATGGATACGAATGGGAATGAAAATACGAAATTTTGATATTCAATTAATGAACGTCTTTGGTTTAATATGATACAACGGAAAATATGGGCATTTGATTTGCCGGCCCATATATATAATTATACATATCCACATATAATATAATAATATTTTGCAGCTTTTGACGATTATTAAATCATTTTATTTACAATATTTATACGAAGAAATTGATTATACAAAAAAATCGAATTATTTATCTATATATATTTTACAATAATAGTAATTAAAATGTAATAATGGGACGCAACGGAATTTTTTTTTTTTTTTTGGAAATTAAGATGGTAAAAAGTAATTTTTGTTAAACGGTCATCAATTTTTTTTTTTTAATAGGAAATTTTTTTTTCTATTTAAAAAAATGTATGTTATTAATTACTATTTGATTTTCAAATTTTATTCAATTATAATTAAATTTTCATTCTTTTAGTCTATTATCAGTCTATTTCAATTTTTATTCAATTCTTATTTACATTTTATTCAATTAATATTTTAATTCAATTATTGTTCAAACTTTATTCGATTATTATTCTGATTCAAATTTTATTCAATTATTATTTTTATTCAATTGTTATTCAAATTTTATTCAATCATAATTCAATTTTCTTTAAATTTTTATTCTATTATCATTCTGATTCAATTTTTATTCAAATTTTATTCAATTATTATTTTTATTCAATTCTTATTCAAATTTTATTCAATTATTTTTGAAACTTTATTCCATTATTATTCTGATTCAAATTTTATTCAATTACTTTTTTTATTCAATTCTTATTCAATTTTTTATTTAATTATATATTCAATTATTGTAAATTAAAAAAAATGTTCAAAGAAAAAACATTTTGTCTAAGTTATTATTCAAAAAGTGTTAAAATTGCAAAAAACTCTCGAAAATACATTTTTTATAAATAAAATTGTCCAGACAGAAAATTTTGATATTTAACTATTTTTTAACTTAATAATCATATTTTTTTAATTTAATATTTAATCCAAAAAATAGAATTTCTAGTTGTTTATAAATTACAGTTTGTAAATAATCAAAAAATAATACTGAGGACCGTTTTTTCGCTTTCTTAAAAAAAAAAAATATAAAATCAAAATGCATGAGACAGAAAGTCTTTAATCTGAAAAATAAAGATTATTTTTTTTAACAATAAAAAAAAAATTCAGCGCCCAAAAGAACATTTTTTCTCTCGAAAATTAATCTTTTAGTTTCTTTTTATATTTTCAATTTCGCAAATTTATTTTATTTAACATGTTGCGCTGCCACTGCAAGTAAGTTAATAAAAAAATAACGGAAAAATAAATAATATACTATTTTAAAAAATATGGAAAATAATAAAAATTATAAATAAGTTGCGATATTTTTATTCAATTATTTTTAGTCTCTAATAAGCATTTTATTTATTTTTTTATTAAGATATTTATTTATTTAGGTATTTATTTATTTATTTATTTAGATATTTATTTATTTATTTAGGTATTTATTTATTTATATTTTGATGAAGGTTAATCAAAATTGATATAAATTTCTTTTTAATTCTGAGTTTAAATGAGATTTATTTAAATTATTTATATCACAGACACGATGATTTTTAAATGACAGTAAATGGGAATGTGCGCAAAAACAAAAAAAAACTTGTTAAAATTATAAACAAGACCGTGAACATTAAATTAAGTATAGTGCCATTTAATTAAAATCACAAATATATAATATGTATATGTATAAATGTATATGATCTGTAACAAATCGAAAACACATAACAGACTCTCATAAAAGAATGTCATGGCAAATTTTTCACTGGTCTTGAAGAAAAAAGAAAAAGCGAAAAAATTTTCTCCTCATTTTTCCCACTCCTTTCACGCTCTTAAAATGCAAGAATCTATTGTTTGGAAAACTTGAAATTTTTATTTGGAACAAATTAAAAATTATTTTTCAAGATACTTAAAAGTCATTTAAAGTAAATTTAAAAAAACATTTAAAGTAACTTAAAAAAAAATTGAAGCGTATTTTAAAAATTATATTATTTGAACCAAATTAAAATTTAAGCCTAATTAAAATTTTTTTAAAATCTAAATTGAAACAGAATTAAATGAATTTTTTTCCGGTTTAAATAATTATTTCTCCAAGTAAAAATTCTATTTTTTTAATTAGTTAATTTTTTGTTTAATTGAGTAAAAATTATTGAGCGAAAGGAGTCAGAAGAAGGGGAAAGAATTTTTTTTAAATTGAGGAAAAAAATATACAAAACAGTTGCACAGATCACCGGACGCAACATTTGCACTATATAAAAAAAAATCTATAAACGAATATAAAAAAAAATTGTCTAACGCTTTCAGTATGAAAAAAAGAGAAAATCACACTCTGCGAAGAGGTACGTCGAAAAAAATGTGTATATAATATATATATTATAGTAACAGCAGCAGCGCGACTTGTTACCGGAAGTATAGATTGACATAACATGCGATTTTTTCTTCTCTCGATATTTTCAAAAAATATTATTTATATTTACAAAAATTTTTTTTTCTTATTATACTCAAAAATACATCCATACTTTGTTTTTTTTAAATACAGTATTCCATCAGGCTGCTTGTAAAGTCTTTATAAAAATAAAATAAATAATCTGAATAAATATGCGTATTAAGAGTAATAATAATTACATAGTTAGTCAATAAATTATTAATTGTGTAAACTTTCAGTTTTTTTTTCTTTTCTTTTTTTCTTTTAAAGAGGAATCGAAGGCGCAGAACGTTCTTTTTTTCTAATAATATTTCTTTTTTGTTCTTTCTCTAATACTATATAAAAATTGTGAGTTTAAACTCACTGTAATAAACTCTTTCGTGATGCACACATGTGCATATATAAATACTATATTTTATCTCACAAAAATTTTGGTGCTTTCACACTTGCGGAGCTTCGAATTTTGATAAGAAGAAGTGCAGAGGAGATTGAGATGTTCGTTAAAAATCATTAGAAAGAAAAAAAAAAGAAAAATATGATGGAAATTTATTCAAGAAATTTTTTCTTTTCTTATGTTCTGATTTTTCATTTGATTATAATTTCTGTACAATAACATTTGTCACGTTTATTTTGTAAATAATTCAATTAATTTTTAATTTCACAAACAATTTAGTAAATTGATTTTTAATTTAATGAACAATTATTTAGTAAATCAATTTTTAATTTAATAAACAATTTAGTAAATCAATTTTTACTTTAATAAATAATTATTTATTATTATTATTTATTATTTATTTATTATTTAATTTTTTTTTACTTTAATCAATAATTTAACAAATCAATTTTTTGCTTAAATAAATTATTTAATAAATAATTTTTTAATTAAATAAATAATTTAATGAATCATTTAGTAAATTAATTTTTACTTTAGTAAATAATTTTATAAATAATTTAATGAACTAATTTTTAATTAGAAAAATAATTTAATAAATTATTTATTAAATCAATTTTTAAGATAAATCATTTTTTACTTCAATAAATAATTTAGTGAGCCAATTTATACTTTATAAATTAATTTATTAAATCAATTTTTAATTTAATAAATCATTTAATGAAATGCCTTTTAATTAAAAAATTATTTAATTAATCAATTTTTAATTAAATAAATCTGTTTTCAATTAAATTATTCAAATTATTATTCACATGTTCTCAATGTTAAATTATAATCGTAATGAAAAAACTTTACAATTTATTCTTTTCGGAAGAAAATTTCTTGCAAAATCTTTGAATAATTTATTGGAATTTTATTCCGATAGTTTATTAAAAGATTTTTTTTTTGCAAATAGAATTTATTAGAATTTTATTCAAAAAATTAATTCGAAATTGAATAGTAAAATTAATTCCAAATTTAATTGAATAAAATTCGTTAATAAATTTTTGGCTATAATTTTCTTTTTTTTATTTTCAAATAGAAAACTCAATTTAAATGGCAATTTTTTATCAATTATTTTTAATAAATCATTCAATTGTCTCGGCAATAAATAATTTATTGAAAAATTCCAGTTTCAATAGAAAATTTACCGGAAAATTAATAATTTTGTCCGGTTAAATAATTTATTGAACTTTTTCGATAGATAATTTATCAACAATTGACTCTAGATAATTTATTTTAAAAAAATTATTTAAAAAAATTGCTTTTAATTAGAAAATTTAAAAATAAATTATTTATTGTAAATTAAAACATATATTTCTTGTAAATTGAAAAAAAATACTTTTTGAAAATTAAAAAAAATTTCTTATGAATTTAAAAAAACTATTTCTTGTAAATTAAAAAAAATTTCATGTGAATTTAAAAAAAACTATTTCTTGTAAATTAAAAAATAACTATTTCTTGTAAATGAAAAATTTTTTTTGTAAATTAAAAGAAAAACATTTCTTGTAAATTAAAAAAAAATTTCTTGTAAATTTAAAAAAACTATTTTTTGTAAGTTAAAAAAAAAAATTCTTGTAAATTTAAAAAAAATATTGTAAATTAAAAAAAAATTGTTGTACATTTAAAAAAAATATTGTAAATAAAAAAAAGTTTCTTCTGTAAATTTTTCAATCAACTCTGCAAATTTCTAAAAACAAATTAGAAGCGAACGGGGAAAAACACCGGAAAATTTATCGTAAAAATCGAAAGGAGAATTTTTTTCTCGAATTTTATAATCTCTCTTTCACTCTCTCTCTCTCTCTTTCCGCTCTCCTTCATTCTCACTCTTAATTTCTCCTGCATTCTCGTCTACACTTTATTTTTCGCACTTTTAAAAAAATATTTCTATTTTTTCTCATCTAGATATAGCGAATATAAGTCATGGTTCAAACCTCCCGAAAAATAGTCGCTCACTTGAAAATACAGCCACTGAGAGAGTAAAAAACTCTCATTACATTTTTATTGCATCTCGATAATAGAAAAATTTCCCAAATTAAAAATAGTCATTTCAAAGAAAAAAAAAACATTGTTTCAAAAACTACAATAAAATCTCTACTATAAATAAATTTGTTGCTTCTTATCACCAATTATTAAAAATTTTTTTTGAAAATCCCCCGAGAGCAATAAAAAATTCACAAGAGTTTTTTTTTTTTAAGAGACATTCGTACGTACACGTATATAACTTTTTCACAGAGACAATTTTTTTTTCCCGATAAAGAAGTAATTTTTCTCACACTAATCCCTATAAATGTTCTTCTTCTTCGAAAACGATACAATTTTTTTTTCCAAATAACTTATTAAAGAATATACAATATTAATTACAATTTTTTTTTCTTTATACAATATACATTCACTGAGAAATTTTTTAAAAAATACTTTTTTTTTCACAGAACTAGTTAATTTTTGTATTTTTCCAAAAAAATTTTCTTTTTTGCACAATAATAATTTTTTTTTAGAAAATAATTTAGGAAAAAATTAATTAAAAATTATTTTTAAAAACTAATTTATTAAAATATCTTTTTTGAAAATTGAATTTTTTTTTCTAAATTAAGAGCTTTTTTTAAAAAAAAGAAAATTTGAAAAAATTGATTTTTTTTAAAGAAAATTTTGATGAACGAGCAGTAAGAACCGTGTATTAATTCGAGCTATTCCGTTTTTCCTTTTTTATATTCACAATAAGGTGCCGATACATGCACACGTGCTTGTTTTATTTTTGTGCGTGTGTTTGGGGGGGTGGGGGAAAGGGGGGGGGAAGTATACAGGTGTGCGAAGATGTCAGCTACATTGAAATGACTTGGCGACGGCGGCGAAAGCCGGCGGGCTGGTTTCGGGCGACTCTTTTTTTTTTCTTTTTTTTTCCTCTTGCTCTTTGTCTCCCTCGTCTTCTTTTCATCTTCATTTACAATTTTTATAATAAAATGAAGAATCCATATCTTGACTCGAAGCCACGTCATTCCTCGGTCAAAATCCACTACGTTAATAAATATACATAATAATTGAAAAATAAAATGGAAAAATTTATTTTTTGATTCAAATTGCCAAAAAGTACCAAAAATATAATTGAACACAATCGAGACAAATTTTTCTATTTCAAAAAAAATTTTCTCTTTTATTCGTTATCAATGACAAAATAGAGTCAATGAGTGAAGTGCACAATTTTATTTCAAAAAAGTGATTCATCATGATTCATCTTGATTGTAACTCAAATGGGAAAATTTTTTTTTTTTTTTTTTTTTTTTTTGTTGATTGCGTTCAATTTTTTTTAAATTTCTCCAAAATATATTCAATTTGACTAAAAAAAAGTTTTATTTTTAAGAAGAAATAAAACTTTTATTTTTTTATTGTTAATCAAGGGGGTGTTGTGGGGGAAGGGGGGAATTCTTTTTTTTATGAAATACGTATTGCAAGTGTCCCTGGGAAAAATTGTTCTTCGAAAAATGCGCGCCTATTCACGAGAGGAAAATTCTCTTCACATTTCTTTTTTTTTTCATTTGTTATCCGGGTTTTCTGAATGTGATGAGTCGTCGCCTCGATACCCTGCGCCAGCTTCCGCCTTGTTGACCTCAGGATGTCAATTTTGATTGCAAATGATCAAACACCTGCAAAATGAACTCAAGTCCATTGACATAATCTCGGAATATGAGAAAATCACGTAAATTTCTGTACGTCTCGGCTTTCATATTTCGATATTCATGATTCATTATTGTTGGCGATACGTCCTGCTTGAATGTGACTGCTCTCTCGACGAGCGCCGTTTGCAACATGCACAGAACCTAAAACAAAAAGAAATTTTCTTCTTATCTCTGTTTTTTAGATTTTTCATATATTTGTCTATTTGTATACTTATAAATTTATTTATTTATTTGTTAATTTGTTTATTCATCTATTAATTTATTTGTTTGTTTAATTCCTTATTTATTTGTTTATCAATTTATTTGTTAATTTATTTACTAATTTATTTGTCTATTTGTTTACTTATAAATTTATTTATTTGTTAATTTGTTTATTTATCAATCTATTTATTAATCCATCTATTTGTTTATTTTTTTGTTTTTTATTTGTTTATATTTTATATATTTGTATATTTAATTTATTGGTTTGTTTAACAATTTGTTTATCAATTTGTTATTGATTTATTTATTAATTTGTTTATCAATTTATTTATCAATTTATTTACTAATTTATTTGTTTATTTGTTTATTAATAAATTTATTTATTTGTCAATTTGTTTATCAATTTGTTTATATTTTATTTATTTGTATATTTAATTTATTTGTTTTTTTATTTATCTATTCGTTTATTTGTTTGTTTATTTATTTGTATTTCAATTTGTTTATCAATTTGTTTATCGATTTGTTTATTAATTTGTTTATTAATTTATTTATCAATTTATTTACTAATTTATTTATCTATTTGTTTATTTATAAATTTATTTATTTATTTGTCAATTTGTTTATTTAACAATCTATTTATTTATCCATCTCTTTGCTTATTTATTTATTTTTTTATTTTTATTTGTTTATATTTAATTTATTTGTTTGTTTATCTTTTCATTTATTTGTTTTTTTATTTATTAGTATTTTAATTTGTTTATCAATTTGTTTAACAATTTGTTTATCGATTTGTTTATCAATTTGTTTATCAATTTGTTTATCAATTTATTTACTAATTTATTTGTTTATTTGATTACAATCTATAAATTTATTTGTATTTCAATTTGTTTATCAATTTGTTTATTGATTTGTTTATCAATTTATTTATCAATTTATTTACTAATTTATTTGTCTATTTGATTATTTATAAGTTTATTTATTTGTTTACTTATTTGCTATTTTCAATTGTTTTTTTAATTGTTTATTTGTGTATTTTTTTATTTGTTTATTCATTTATTGTTACATTTACTTATTTGTTTTTCGTCGGTATTTAAATTTTTTAATACACTTAATTTATGAAAAATAAAAAAACCGTAAAATCCATTTAAAAAAAAGTGAAAAAGCAGTGAAAATAAACCAAAAAAAGGGAAAATATTCGAAAATAGAAACAAATAAAAAATTAAAATTAAAAAAAATCGAAAGCCAAGAAACAATTAATTTGCAACAATAAATAATTGTATTAATAAAAAAGAAAAAACTTCTCCAATTATTGTGAAACTTAGTTATAATTTTTCTTGAGCAATGAATGTATTGCAAACTTCAATTCAATATTTTTATTAGAAAAAGAAATAAAAACGAAAAAAAAACTTAGAAATAGAATTTAATAGTCGAGAAAACTAACAGTTATTAACTATTGATTGCCGCAGTATAAACAACTGTTCGAGAATAATTTTACGGAAAAATAAAGAAAAAAAAAGTAAATACTTTTTGTTTCAGGTAATAAAACAAAGACTACGAGAAAAAAGAAAAAGGTGAGAACAATACAAATCATTGGGCGATACAGTGAGAAGGAAAAATCGATTAAGGTGCGTAACACAAATAATGACCAATAAAATCACGCTCCTTTTTCGTTTTAGTCGAGTTTTTAATATCTCATCATTCTTGAGGCGAGACTGTAAAATGTCTCTTGTCTTGTCTTTTATACTACCAAAGAGACAATAGTTGTTTGAAAAAAAAGAAGCAAAAAAAAATTCTAATTCTACAATTGTGAAAGTTGTGCCCCTTTTTTTTGTCGTATTTTTAAATTCATTTCTAAAGGCTTCCGGTAAAAAGTTAATATTTTTAATTTGTAATCAATATATTTGTTAATATTGTCAATTATTAATTTCTTTATTCTTTATTATTTATTATTTATTATTTATTATTTATCTCTTTATTCTTTATTATTTATTTTTTATTCCATTTTTCTTTATTTTTTATTTCTTTATTCTTTATTTAGTTTTAAAAAAATTTTTTCTCGTCGGACAAATTAAAAATTAAAAGATTTCTTCTTTTCTATTTATCGAAAACTTTATTTTTTTTGTGCAGAAAAAGAAATAAACTCACCGCTCCGAGATTTAACTCGGTCTGTTTAAACTCCTCTTGGAATCTCCCGTTATAATATTCCTGATCCCAGACAATTTGCTCTAGACCAACTGCAAATTTCTGCATGTACTCGTATATATTTAACAAAATAGTGTCAAGCTGTAAACAAAGTATAAATTTTTTAAATTTCTATCCAAATATAAAGTATAATAAAAAAATTTTTTTTTATTGAAAAGAAAAAATAATTTACTTTGAGGAAAATAAGTATAAATTTAAGTCAGAAAAAAATTAATTTCCAAAAAATAGAGAAATTAGGAAAAAATTAATTTGCAAAAAAATAAATAAATTAGAAAAAAATTAATTTCCAACAAATAAATAAATTAGAAAAAATTTATTTAGGTAAAATAAACTAAAAATAAGAAAGAAAATTTTAAGTAAAAAAAAAAATAATTAAAGAAAGATGAAAAAAATTTAACTAGGAAAAAAAATTCTTTAATGGAAAATAAAATAATTGGAGAAAAAATTAAAGACTAAAAAAATAAAGAGAGAAATAAAAAAATATTTACCAGACGAACGTCGAATTGATCCAGGTACTTTTGTTCCATCACTTCTTTAAAGTGTTTCGGAATTTCATTAAAAGACGGTAGCCAATCGTAGCGACTCTTTTTCCATTCCGATTGCATTGTCTCTAGATCGCTGTTGAACGTAAGTTTTACCTGCAACAGAAAAAAAATAAAGAAAATTAATTTTTTTCAAAACAATAAAATTCAAAATAAATAATCTCTTTAATTTTATTTACAATTGCTACTGAATAAAAAAAAAATTCAAACTATACAAAATTATATCACACGATATATTAAATTTCAATGGGTTTTTTTAAAGAGGGATGAGATGGTCAGTGATATTCATATATATATATATGACAAACCAGTTATCCAGTGTATTGTCTACAGGAGAGGCGCCGTATGCTTAAATCATAACAAATAATTCTTATCATAAGAAACAGTTTCAAATATATAATGGTATGTAGCTTCAATTAACAGTAGCTTTAAATCGCATTTGATTTTACGAAAAAATTTCATGAACGTAAATATAAATAAATAAAAAATAAGTAAATATTTTTTTTTTCATTCTAATTTATTTTTAGAAATTTGCAAAGTTAATTGAAATAACAAGAAAAAATTTTAAAAAAATGAAATAAATAATCGTTTTTTCAAAGATTAACAATTTTTATAATTTATAGAATTTTTTAAATATATTTTTACAATCTTTGAAATTGTAATAAGTAAATAAAATGATAGATACAAAAAAGATAAAATAAAAATTGCAAAAAATAGAAAAAATTGTAAATTATTTTTAAAAAATTGCAAGAATCGTAAAAATGAGAAATTGTTAGAAAAAATTAACTTAATAAATAAATATATAAATAAATGAATATAAATAAATATAAATAAATATAAATAAATATAAATAAATATAAATAAATATAAATAAATAAAAATAAATAAACAAAATTGAAAAAAGTAAATAAAACACTAGATCTGCGGCACGTGAGTGGCACACGCTTACTCATATTGGCGATTTTTCAATGTTTATAAATATTACGTACATATTATTATATCTCTTTGCTAATGGGGAGAAAATTTCTACACTATACACATTTATACGCGTGGTTCTCAATAATAAACGTGGTACAAAAATTGACCGTCAATTTTAATCAATGACTAACACACAATACAAAGGCAAAAATAATAAGGGATCTCTCTATCTCTATATAGATGTATATATATATTTATTCACACGTAAAACATGAATGTAATTCTGACGCCTATTATGTGACAATTACGGCTACTTGGAAACATGCCCGCAATGTGGTTAATGTAGCACGCGTCCTGTAAAATGCATTGGCCTTTTGAATGTCGAGTTTATTATTATATTGAAACGATAAGAAAACATTAAATTCACACGCGTGTAGAAATGCGAATTTTGAACAAAATTTTTCTCCACATTTTCATTTATACTTTTTTTTTCTTATTAATTCTTGTTAATTTTCTTTTTATTCACCTTTCCTCGAAATATTATTTATCCTGCGGTTTTGATATCTTTTTTTTTATAAATTTTGTATTTTATAATATATATAGTAAAATTAAGAATTGAAGAAAAAATTGACGTACCGACGATTTTACGGAATGTTTTTCTTTAATTTTCTTTTTTGTTATTTTTAATTAAATAAAAATAAACTATTTATTATTATTATTTCCAGTACTTTGAATTCGTTAATACTAGAAATAAAAAAATTATTCTCAAAAATGATCGAAATTGAATTGAAACTGAATTGAAATTGAATCAAAATTGAATTGTAACTGAATTGAAATAGAATCGAAATTGAATTATAATAGAATTGAATTATAATTCACTTAAAATAGAATTAAAATAGAATTGCAATTGAATATTGTAATTGAATTGAAATAGAATTGAAATAGAATTGGAATTGAATTATAATTGAATTGAAAAAGAATTGCAATTGAATTGTAACAGAAAATACTCGAACTAAAAGAACAATTTTTACACCTATATTAGTATTTTAATAATAATAATAATAATAATAATAATAATAATAATAATAATATTAAATTTTTGATAATTAATTTTCGAAACGAAATGAAAAAAGAGAACTCTCGTGATAAATTTAATATTTCGTTAAAAGTCACGTGTGAGTAGAGTAATGAAACAGTCAAAAACATAAAGGATGTTGATGCACTCAAGAGAAACGGATCTCAAAGACCGTAGATATCGACAAAATATAGTGACTTCCGAATAAAACCTGGTCCATATGACCTCGTCTCTGGTCTCCAGAGTCTTGTGCGGCCAGCTGGCCCACGGGGATCATCGCATCCGTATACTCGAGTGCTTATCAAGCGGTAGGAATGGCAATAATCAAGTTGCGATACTACTCCGACTGCACACCACTCAGACTCAGATTATGATAATGCATTGCTTCTGCCAATTTAAAGACAGCTTGGTGATTGTGTGTGTGTGAGAGAGAGAGAGACCAAACCCTGAGAAATATGCTGTCAACGACTTCTAAAGACTCCCACCATGCACTAAAGTATCGTCTCGCATCAAATGGAAGTTAAATATTTTCTCTTTCATATCAACTCTGTTTTTAAAACAAACCAACTTGTGCTGCCTACTTTTCTTCAGCTTTGTTATTATATATATATTATTTCATCATTTAATACCTCAACATGAGAGAATCACTTCAAGAATGTGTTTTTGTTTACTGCAGATTCAAATATGCTTGTACTATACAGTACCTGTACTATTGTGATGACTTTAATTAATAATAGGTCTTAATAGATAATGGTTTGAACTAATGATAGTTATTATTAATTTTACTGGAATTGATCAAAATTACTAGTGATAATTGGCACTAATGTTAATTTTTTTTTAATTAATAGTGGCCTGTACTAGTGATGACTTTGGTTAATAGTTGGTTCCTAGTAAAGGTTCAAACTATTCATAACTGATATTAATTTTGGTTCCGAGTAGACAATGCTTGGAACTATTGGTACCAAAAATTAATAATGACAGATAGTAGTGATAACTAAAATTAATAGTGGCCTGCACTAGTGATAACTTCAATTAATCGTGGTTCCTAGTAAATAATGCTTCGAACTACTGATAGTGTTAAATAGTTCTAAAGAATTAAATTTAAAAATAGAAGTAGTAAATTTCAAAATAAAAATAAAAGTAAGTAAAATAAAAATAAATCTAGTAATAAATAAACAAAATAATAAATTTTGTTCCTGGTTCCTGCCTACAACAGAGTAAAACGTGAAGTGGTAAAATAACACCAGAATTGATTAAAATAATCTGCAACAGTTTAATCCCTCTAGGATTAAATTAACACCAGAAAGGATTAAAATAATCTATTTTGGTGTTATTTTTAACTATGAATGAAATTTTATTTTAAATAAAACACCAAAGTCAACGATTTGGAAAAATTCAACGAATTTAGCTTCTCCAGGGAGAATAGTAAGTTAATAAGTTAGTTACTAACTTAGTTACTAACTTACTAACTAACTTAGTAACATAGTTACTAAATTCAATTGTGTTCAAAAATTTAAAAAAATCAAATTCCTGTCAATAAAATTTTCCAAAAGAATTTCATTATTAAAAAAAATTTGAATAAAATTCTACGCAAACATTCAATTATTTTCATAAATAATAAAAATTTTTACACGAATTCAATTATTTTCCAAATTTTTTTATAAATTTCTTCGCAATAATTCAATTATTTTCATAAATAATAACATTTCTACAGGGATTCAATTATTTTCATAAATTATAAAATTCTTTTAGGAATTCAATTATTTTCATAAATAATAAAACTCATTGTAGAATTTCAATTATTTTTAATGCAATTTTAATCAAATTCCTCGAAAAATGTAATTATTCTTAAAAATTTTATTAAAATTCGTCCAAAGAATTTAATGATTTAAAAAATTTGTTGATAACATTTTTTTATGAGAATTTAATTTCAAGAAACATGAAATTAATAAATTATTTATTTTTGTATTTTTAAATAATTGAATTCTCGTAGAATTTACTAATAAAAATGGTTTTAAAAATGAATTTCAGTTAAAATTTTAGATTATATAATTAAATATTACAATTCTTTGGAAAAATTCAATCATTTATAAAAATATAAGAAATCACAAGATTTCAATTATTTTCAAATATTTTAATAAAATTCTTCCAAAGAAATCAATTATTTTAAAATAATAAAATTTTAATAAAATTTTTTTGAAATAATTAAATGTTTTCAAGGAATTTAATTATTTTCAAAAGAATTAGAATTTTTCACGCAGGAATTCAATTATTTTCAAATAATTTAATAAAATTGTTCAAAAGAAATCAATTATTTTAAATACAATTTTAATAAAATTATATTTAAATAATTCAATTATTCTTTTAGATTTTTAATAAAATTCTTTACAGGAATTCAATTATTTACATAAATAATTCTTGGAAAGAATTCAATTATGTCGTTAAATAATAAAATTGTTTCCGAAAATTCAATTATTTTGAGGCATGTTAATAAAATTATTTGCGAAATTCAATTATTTTCATAAATAACAATATTCATCAAAAGAATTCAATTATTTTTAAAAGTAATAAATTTCTTCTTGGAAATTAAATTGTTTTTTAGAAAATTGTAATAAAATCGTTCGCAAGAATTCAATTATTTTCATAAATAATAACATTTCTACAGGGATTCAATTATTTTTACAAATAATAAAATTCTTTTAGGATTTCAATTATTTTTAATGCAATTTTAATCGAATTACTCGAAAAATGTAAATATTCTTAAAAATTTTATTAAAATTCGTCCAAAGAATTTAATGATTTAAAAAATTTGTTCATAACATTTTTTATGAGAATTTAATTTCAAGAAACGTGAAATTAATAAATTATTTATTTTTATATTTAAATAATTGAATTCTCGTAGAATTTACAGATAAAAATGGTTTTAAAAATTAATTTCAGTTAAAATTTTAGATTATAATTAAATATTAAAAGCTTTATAACGTGGATTTTTAGAAATTATTAAATTTTAAAAAATTTTCAAACTAAAATCATTGAAATTCATAATTTTTCATATTTTTGCCAAAAAATTTTGTACAATTAAATCTTTTTAATAGTTTAATAGGATTTTTATTGAAATTATTTCAAGTTTTTATTTTTCAATATAATATATAATTGCAGAATTTGCGAATAATTGAAATTTTGTAAAATTGAATTGTAAACGAATAAATTTGAAAATTCTCATAAAACTCATCGCAGTGTTTCAATTATTTTTCATACAATTATAATTAAATTCCTTGAAAAAAGTAATTATGTTCATGCAAGTTTTAATAAAATTCGACAAAAAGAATTCAATTATTTACAAATTTGTTACTAAAATTCTTTATGAGAATTAAATTTTCAGAAATATTCAATTATTCAATAAATTATTTACTTTTGCATTTAAATAATTAAATTCTTGTAGAATTTTCTAATAAAAATTGATTTTCATTTTATAAAAATGAATTTCGAATAAAGTTTTAGATTATAATTGAATATTAAAAGCAATATAGCGTGAATTTTTAAAAATAATTGAATTTTGAAATTAATTTTTTCGAAAAAGTTTAATTGATTTTTCTTTTATATTATTTGAAGTTTTTATTTTCTAATATGCATTTAATTAAAGAATTTAGGAATAATTGAAATTTTGTGAAATTGAATATTGTAAACAAATGGACTTGAAAATTGCCAAAGAACTATTTCGAAAATTATTAAAAATTATAGATATAAAGTAAAATTAAAGTTAAAAATTTTTGAAAATAATAATTGAATTGAAATAATGAAAATAATTTTGAAGAAGTATAATATTCTTATAATGTAAAATAATGATTTTATTACTTGGTTATCTTTAATTATTATAAAATATGAAGAAGTCGATCACTCCGAGTCGAAGACTCGGAGTTATCGATATCTTCATTTTTTATAGTTATAAAAAAATTTAATGAACTAAAATTTCATTTATTGTAAAAAATAACACCAAAGTTGATTATTTGAATCTTTTTTTGGTGTTAATTTAATCTGCAACACTTTTTAATACCTCACGATTTACTGTGAATAAAATATCGAATTTAAAATAAAATCGTACAATGTTTCACATTAATTGAAATGTGCAATTCAGTTAATTAATGAAACACATCTTCAATTTATTCGTGTGTAGACAAGGACCTACGCTTGTTTCCAATTAAAAAAGAATAATTTGATTAGTCTTTTCTACTGTGTTTCTAAGTTTCTTGTATATATTTATAAGATTGACTAAGTATAGTAGCTTCTTTTCGCACGCGTGCCTTCCTTTTGCTTTTTTCGGTATTTCTTCTTTTATCAAACCTGTTTGATGATGGATAATAATCTGTTCATCTACCTTCTAACTTATTGTGAAACACCAAAGACAGAATTCGTTCGTGTTGTTAACCTTTTTTTTTCTCTCGTTTCTTTTTTTCTTTTTCTTTTTTTTTGGCGCTGGTAGAGCTAAAGTACCGCTGTGTGGTCATTCGTTTGACCTTACATCATAAGCATTTACTTATTAATAAGATCCAATCCGATTTCTCTTTGGTGTTCCCGACAAAACGAATATAACCACTTATTATTTGTATGAATTTACGATGTGTTTGAATTAGCAATTTTTTTTTCTTTTTCTAAATAAATACGTGAAAATTGTTATTATTTTTTGGTTTTTCGTATAATTTTCCAAATTTACTTTTCTTTGAAATTTATTTAGCCCTTAGAATCTGAATTGTTAAGTAGCTAAGGATTATGACTAATTTTTTGTTGTCTGGTCAGAATTTTGACTAATTTTTAGTAATTTATTGAGGGACTGAAAATTATAGTACAAAATTCTTACTAATTTTAATTTTTATTTGAACCAAATAAATATTTGTGCTGAATAAATTTTTTATTTAAAACAAATTGAACGATTTCAAAGGTTTCCAAAAATAAATTTTGGTCCAAATAAAATTTTTCCCTCCTTGTAGTGACTCAATTTTTACTTGAATTAGTGAAGTCACTACAAAAAAAGAAACATGAAGAATGTAAAAATTTCCGTTTAAAAATTAATTCAAGTAAAACAAAATTATTCACTACGATTTAAATTCAGTTTTCAAATAGACACCTATTTGATAATTTTCTAATTCTTGAATAAATTTTCTCATAAAAGAGCGATGATGAGAGTAAAATATTGGGAGATAATAAAATTCATCACTGTATCAATTTCGATTTGGGAAAAGAAAATTAATAATGTACATAAATAAATATAGTATTCAACATTAGATGAGCATGATAATTTAATAACTTGACGCTTCGTGAAAGATTTTAAATGGTTTTCTTCTTCTTCTTTTTTTTCATATGATTAGAGAAGCGGATTAAATATTATGATATTGTTATAGTTTTATAAGATAGGAGAGAATTTAAGGGACCGAAGACCAGTTTTGGTGGCTCGTAAAAAATCTTCCTCGCACTTCTTTTCTGTCCTTCTTTTTTTTCCTTGACCACACAGAGAATATAATCGTAAAACAACGTCGGTGCTTCGAAGTTTCGACCGATGGCAGGAAGTAGGCTGGATTGTAGGTAACCGAGTGTAGTGAAGGACCCGTCAAAATCAATTAGCCTCTTCTTCCTCTATTCCTGCCTCTATCTCTCATTCCCTTTTTCTCTCTTTCTCTCCTTCTCTCCTTCTTTATTTCTCTCTTTCTCTATTTTTCTCTTTCTCTCTTTATCCACTTCTTTCCTTTCTTTATAATTTCAATTTTCGATTATTTAAATTTTCGAATCGAATCTTTTGGAATAATGTTTATCCATTTGAATTTTTTGATTCTTTTGGATAATTTTTAATCACTTGTGACCATTTTGGAATTGGAAATTTCTGTTGAAAATTAAAATTTTTGGAAATGTTTGACTATTGCTTTATGCAACTATAAATATCATCGACTGCGATTGTGTAAAATTGTCAATTATAGAAGTTCGAGTGTATCATTATTTATAATCTCTTTTATGATTGATGATAATCATGATGATGATGATATTGAATCATGATAAATTGTGGCTGCTACTGTTACTAGTTTCTTACTACAGATTTCACTACCAAGTATTTTACTACTAAATTTTCTACTGTCGAGTTTTTTACTAATAAATTTTTTACTACAAAGTTTCTTACTACTAAATTTTGTATTATCACGTTTTTTCCTACTGAATCTTTTACTAAAAAGTTTCTTACTACTCAATTTTTTACTACCACGTTTTTTGCCACTAAATCTTTTTCTACAAAATCCCTTTCAGTTTCTTACTACTAAATCTTTTACTAGAAAAGTTTCTTAATAGTAAATTTTTTACTACCTTTGTCACTACCAAAAATATCGATTTTGATATCAAAAGTTCCAAATCAAAAATCTAGACTATAAATAGACGAATAAAAAAAATGCGATTTTTGAAGAAAATGTTAGAATGCTCGATGCTTATTGTCGTGTAGCCGCATCAAGGCGAGTTGTCGTTGATCGTATCCGGTCTGCGGTGTATTAGTATGCAGGAAATGTTTCAATGTTGGTAGGTGCCTTCAATTGAGGTGGGGCAGCTTCCGATTCTGATTTATTGGAATCCTTCGCTTCCGATATTTTACGATCCCCTTTGCTTATAGACACACACACATGGCATTCTTTTCTTCGCCTCATGCAGAAAATTCACTTTGCTTTTTTATATATACATTCACTCTCGTCAAGAATCCATTATTTTTACTTCCGATCTCACGTTATTAATTATTTATCATTACTTATTATTTTTTATTAATTTTTTATTAACCTTGTTTTATAAAAAATCTCGAACGTTAAAGATAAACTAACTAATTATTTATTTATTAACTATTTTCAAAAATTGTTATTCAATTGTCATTTTGAATTAGAAAAATCAAATTAATATTGAAAATTATTAACTCTCTAAATTTGAATCAGTTAAAAATTACTGAACATTTTAGTAAAAAAAGAATAGTAAGAATTATCAACCAAGTCTCATTTTTATTGGACCTCGTAAAAATCGATCCTAATTGATCCCAAGAACAAAATGCATCGACTCTCATATTTTTATGCTCAATTTTATCTAAACATGAATATTATACAAAGGTTTATCGACATATTTTATATTTGTGTCCGAGAGAACATTTTTCTAGTGCCTCTAAAATTAAAAATCAACCACTCGATTCTATTTTCGAACATCGGAAAAGATTATTCGCATACATTCGAACACATGTATAATTTTTTTTTTTTATTAATGTTTATTAATTTTTATCAGAATATTTGGCACTTTCTCTCTCTTGAATAAAACCCTCTGTCTTTGTTTCAAGAAACGATAGACGATAATGACGTCATTGGACCAGCACAGACAGTGTGTCGCCTTTCGATATCAGTCAAGTTCTCGCACCTGTGCATTTGAAAAAAAAATCTTCACTCTACAGCATCAAGTAATCAAGATCTCACGATCTTGATTACTTGATGCTGTAGAGCGAAGATTTTTTTTTTTAATTTTCCCTCTTATCAACAATTGAAATTTTTTTTCTCACGCGGATTCTTTATAATGTGTTTCAAATATAGAAAATTGTTCGGTGTGTTATTGTAATATGCGCTGAGTTAGAAAACATCCTCATCTCCAATATCATCATCATCAGTTGTATGATGATGTAAGAGACAATGAATGCTGCGCTTGGTTTGAAATATATAAATAGGGTTGGAGAATTTATATATATGTTTTGAACTGAAAGGTGCAAAAATCCCACGACAATTTTTTTTTATATACATTTCTATTGTTTTGTCTGATAAGGAATAGTGTCACGTACATTTACAGTTAAAAATGTCAACTTGTTTTTAAGAAAGAATGCCATTTTACTTTCCTACGAAAGAATATATGCGTCACTTCAATCTTTCATTTCTTTTGAGAGCTCTTGGGAAATTTTAATAATACCGCACATTGAGGAACCTTGAAATAAAATAAGTGTTCTTCTCTTTTTTAATTTTCTTCTTTTTTTTAATGTCCTCGTTGAAAGTGAATCTAGTTTTTGGATTTGTTCTCTTTTTCTCGACGGGGTGCAGGGGAAGGAAGCTTTTCTTTATTTTATTTTAATTTAATTTGTCTATTTATATTTATTGTTATTATTTTACTTTGTGGAGAAGAAAAATTTCGTTTTTGGAATTTTTTTCAGAATATTTCTGTATTATTTTTAATTATTTTCAATTTGTTTGGAGTATTTTTGAGTATTTTGTAAACTTCAAGCCTTCTCCACTTGAGAACGTCAAGATCGTCACCAGATGGCGCAGAATTTAATTTTGTCAACACAACTGCCATCTGACGGTGACCTTGGCGTTCGCAGGTGAACAGAATCTCCATTGAATCCAGAAAGTTCAACAATATAAAAATGTTTTTCAATTTATACTAAAAAAATTAATGTTTTGCCAAAAAATAAACCGAAAAAGTTAGAACATGAAAATAGCAAAATTAATGTTTTGCCAAAAAATAAACCGAAAAAGTTAGAACATAAAAATAGCAAAATTAATGTTTTGCCAAAAAATAAACCAAAAAAGTTAAAACATAAAAATAGCAAAATTCTAATTTTGCTATTTTTATGGGACTAATTTTTTCGGTTTATTTTTTGGCAAAACATTAATTTTTTCTCTAAATAAATTGACATTTAAATTCTCGGTTTAAGAAGTAGTACCATTAGTGGCTTTCTTTCTTTATCCATCAGCTAAAATTTCATCTTTAACCACAATAAGAACTGCGGTTTTCTTTTTCTGTCTCGTTCGCTTTATAAGCACCTCGGACATTAATTGAATCGAATAAGTGAAAACAATTTCTGCATTGTTTCTCCATAATTAAAATTCACATTTATACAAATAAAGAAGAAAAAAAATGATTTCCTCTAATCCGTATGTGCAATAACTTCCACGTGGTCCAAAATGACTACAAAATGAATATATATAATAATGAAAGATCTAATGATCATTGAATATTCCGAAAGAGTCTCATCTACGTGAGAGTATGCTTTTCCATCATAATTATATGGATGAAATTTTGCCTAATGCGTGACTAGACCCAAAATGCTTTTGCTTACACATAACCATATTACCTTATCTAGCAAATGATCCCACGATATAATCTATCTTTTTTTTTCTTTGTTTTTTTATAAATATTTACATAAAAAAATTTCACGGCGGTAAAATTGTCTCCTTTTTGAAAAAAAGAAGAAGAAGAAGAAGAAGAAGAAAAAAGAGAGAAGATAGATAGAAAGAAAGGGGAAAAGCGATGATCCATGTGCAAAATGAGTACAAGAAATAATTCGCAAATAGAGACGTTGAAATCTAACTGTTATTTCTTTTCGGAATCACACATCTTCTAAATTTTGTATTCAAAAGTTTAAAAAGTTTAACGCTCTTGTCAATGTAGTTTATTTTTATTTACTTTTTTTTTGGTATAAATTCGAGAGACCCAACGAGAATTTATTTTAGTGGAATTTTTTATTTAAATATTTAATCAGAAAAAATGTTTTCACTTGAATTCAAAAATTATTTTCAATTCAAATGGAATTCAAATTTATTTATATAATAATAATAATTTGTTTATATAATAATAATATAATTTGTTTATATAATAATAATAATTTGTTTGTATAATAAAAATAATTTATTTACATAATAATAATTTATTTCTTATAGAATAAATAAAAAATCAAATAAACAAAAAATAATCGACCGACCGACAAAAATCGGTCGGGTGATTCTACACTTCAGAAAAAAATTTATTTGAAATAATAAAACTTTGGCCGAACTAATCAAATATCTATATTTTATTGCAATACTAACAATTTTTTATTCCTAACTAAATATTTATTTGATTCAACGAAAAATTTGATTTAAATGATCCAAATATTTTTTATTTAAAATCTTTCAGGACGCGATAAATATTTTAATATCAAGTTTCAAATTTTTATATTTTAATTGAATTGACAAATAAATAAATAATTTAGAAATAAATAAAAATACTTTTTCTTAAATTCGATAAATATTTTAATATCAATTCCGAATTTTCGATACCTAATTTTTAATACAACCTTTCAATTATTAAAAATTCGGAAATATTGAATTTTTAATTTTAATTCGGAGATAATGAATGTTTAATTTTAATTCAGAGATAAATGGTACAGTGAAACAATAGGAGGGGATGCGACCCAGCTTATTTCGGTTGACGGCAGATCAAAACTTAATTGAATTAGTAATTCCGTGGGTGTTCCAGTGATATATCAGGCGGGCAGGTAAGGACGTCGCGAACTCGCATTGATATATACGTCAGATTAACAATAAACGTGTGTTCGAATATCCACACTTGGATAGAGAAAAAAAGAGAGAGAGAGAGAGAGAAAGAGAGAGGGTATCATTTCCGGTGACCAAGCACGCGAAGAAATATAGGATTCTTATACTTTTCGTCTTTATGATCATTTCTCGGGTCACGAATATAGACAAAAGCGCCGACTCAACTCTCAACGTCTTATAATCAAGCAAACCATTTTTTTCTCCCACTTTTTTTTGCGATTTGGTGCTCTTTATTCCTGTCTTTATCTATTTTCTCTGTTCCTATTTTTTCTGTCTTCCTATTTCTTTCTTCCTATTTTTCTCTACCTATTTTTTCCTTCTTTCTCTATTTTTTCTTTTTCTATTTGTTTCTTTTTTTATTTTTTTCTCTCCCTATTTTCTCTCTCTCCTTATTTTCCCTCTCTTTCTATTTTTACCTCTCTATTTTTTCTCTCTTTTTATTTTTACCTCTCTATTTTTTCTCTCTTCCTATTTTTTGTTCCTATCTCTATTTTATATCCCAATTTTTTCTATCTTCCTTCATTTTTTCTCTTCCTATTTGATACTCTCCATATTTTTTCTTTATTTTTCTCTCTTTCTGTATTTTTTATGTTCCTATTTTTTCTTCTATTCTCTATTTTCTTATTCCCTATTTTTACCTTCTTCCTCTATTTTTTCTCTTTCTGTATTTCCTTTTTTTCTTTATTTTTCTCTCTCCCTATATTTCCTCTCTTTCTGTATTTTCACTCACCTTTTTCTTTCTCTCCCTATTTTTCCTCTATTTTCGTGACTATTTTCCCTCTCCATATTTTATTCTTTCTTTCCCTATTTTTTTATTTTTTTCTCTCCCTATTTTCTACCTATTTTTTTCACTTTCTCTATTTTTTCTTTCCCCTTATTTTCTACATATTTTTTTCTGTCTGTATTTTGTCCCTCCCTATTTTTGGTTTCTTTATTTTCTCTCCCCTATTTTTTTTTCTTCCTATTTATATCTCTTCCCCCTTTTCTTATTTCTAGATTTCTACTAAAAATATTTTAACAATTATGTTAATTAGTAGGGATAAACATCGATTAAATATAAATTTGACTTGAAAAAAATCCCTTTAAATAATTATCCTAATTAGTAGGAATAAATATCGTTTAAATATAAATTTCTCCTGGAAAAAATCTCTTAAATTTCTAATTAGTAGGATATCCTAATTAAAATATCCTAGTATTGTAATTAGTAGGAGAGTAAATATCGTTTAATTTAATAATTTAGATTTCTCTTGTAAAAAATCTCTTAAAATAATTATCCTACTTAGTAGGAGTAAGAGTAAAAATAAGAGTAAAAATATCGTTTTAACAAAAATTTCTCTTGGGAAAAAATCTCTTAAAATAATTATCCTAATTAGTAGGGGTAAATATCGTTTAAAATATAAAAATTTATTTTGAAAAATTGATATTATTCTAATTAGTAGGAGAAATATGTATTATTTGTTAAGTAAAATGGGTACTCACATAAGTTCCTAAAAAGAGTTCGGCATGCAGCAGGGCAGTTCTTGCTTGCATGGAAATTTGAACCATAAGTTGTTTGTCACTTATTTGTTCGACGTCCTGATCGCCCTCATAGTCGACGGACGCTTGACCAGCTTCACCACAAGGTGACCGCCACTTTTCCTGTGAAGTCATCCTCTTTTCCCCAAGGCTCATTGGAGCGCCGTTCACCGATATGACGAGGAAGGCAAATAGTAGGCTGGCTAGCCCTACAACAAACAGAACTAAACTTAATTTGATTAGAAAGAACTATTGTCTTTCAAAAGCAACTAATAATTAAAAAAATTTTATTATTTCAAATTATAATTTAAAAAAAAAATAGTAGAAATCCCCCCTTGTAATTTTTAAATAATTATTAATTGTTGTAATTATTTATTTAATTACTATTTATAATTATTTAATTATTGTTTACAATTCTAGTGATTAATTATTGTAAACTTTAGAAAATTTATTCGAAAAAAACAGTTTTGAAATTGGATCGAAATATAAAAAAAAAAATTTTTTTTTACAAAAAATGTTTAAAAACAAAAATTACAGGAGAAAGTTCCTGAATCGAAAGGATAATAACTGTGTATGAGATCAATTCATAATGATAAGTTGAGAGTACATAGTAGATGGAATTTGCACTTCTTTAAGCACCAAATTTTCGCCCATAAAGAATTACGCTCAATTGAAAGTATAATATCAAAAGAGGAAAGAAAAAAGAGAAAAAGACCAAAAGAAAAATAAATCGAAAACAGAAAAGCCCAAAAAAGAAAAAAAAACTAAAAGAGAAAAAATGGAGAGAAGAAAAATCAAAGGAGAAAAAATTAAAGGGAAAAAAAGCAAAGGAGGAAAACTTAAAGAAGTAAAAAAAAACTAAAGGAAAAATACGAAAGGAGAAAAAATCGAAATAGACAAAAACCGAAAGAAGAAAAAATACTTAAAGTAGAAAAAATACGAAAAGAGAAAAATCCAAAAGAGAAAGAAATTGAAAGGAGAAAAAATACCTAAAGTAGAAAAAACACCAAAAGAGAAAAAAAACCAAAAGAGAAAAAAATTAAAAGAAGAAAAAAAGCAAAGAAGAAAAAATGCAAAGAAGAAAAAATACAAAGAAGAAAGAAATGCAAAGTTAAAAAAAATCAAAAGAAAAAAAATCACTCAATTGCAAAGATAACTGCAATTGAATAAAAAAATTCACTCGCACATAAACTCGTGAGATGAAAATGAAAGCTTCCGGGAGGGAGAATTAGTGCACTTGGAGGGCCAAAAAAAAAAGAATAAAAAGAGAAAGAAAAAAAATAGAGAATTTCGATTGGAACCGCCCTATATAATGATCGTTCGGCTCTGTTTTTGGTCCTCCTCTCAATGGACGCGAATTACATCCTCTCAGAGAAATTTCAAAGTTAGACGTCCGCAAGTGGCCGTATCATTTCAGGAGTTACGACCCTTGATGAGGGGCCTTGCGACAACAAAATTCAACAAATTTCGTACTGGATTACACTCAAATGTACTCTGCATTTAATCACCTTTTTATATACTCTCTTTATCCTTTATATCCCCCTTTTTCAAACTGCGCCCAATTGTTGATAGTCCATTGAGAATGCGACTTTCATCATATATTCTTACGATGTAAAATCATACACACAGAGAGAATATCAAAAAAATGTATACATCTCTTCAATTATTATTTCCGAATAACATCCCATATCGCATGAATATTTTCGGGTAATTTCACTTTATTGCAATTTAAGAAGAGGAAAAAAAGAAGAGGAGAAAAAATGTAACGGGAAAATATCTCATTGGTGTATTTTTTTGTGATTGTATTTTATTTCTTAATGACGATAAATATTGGTGGTTTTTCAATATTTTTTTGTTTTAATTTATTTTTAATTTTTAATTTTCAATAAATTTTAATAACAAAAAAATTATAATGAAATAAAGAAAAATAAATTTTGTCTATAAATTATTTTTCTGTATATTAAAAAATATAATTTATAAGCAAATAAATAGAAAATAAAAATAAAACAAATTTCGAAACAAATAAAGACAGAATGTTGAAATAAAATATAATAAAATGTAGAATAGAAAAAATTGCCAAGTTTGCAATTTATGAAAAAAATTGAAAGAAATAAAAATAAAATTGGGATTTTTTAGAATAATTTTTTGGAAAATTAAAAATCTCGAATGGGGGGAGAGAATGAGAGAGAGGGGTAAATAACTTTATTCTCCTAAGTGGCTAAAAGTGGGTGGCGCCATGCTTTCGAGGTGTTGAAAATTTTAACATAAACACGTGGATCATCGTACAAAACGGACGCGCACGGCACACACTTTTTTAAAAGAGGAAAAAAAATCCCCAAGGAAGACGCATCGTATACTTAACGCATGTTAAAGAGAGGCTTTTAAGAAACCCTCTTCGATTCTTCTCCAAAGATGAACAATCTTAGCACGCAAATTCCCCCCTCCACTCCATGTTCCCTTAAAGGGGAAATCGAATTTAACAGAAATTTTTTTTTCTAATACGAAAAAAAAAGTTAAATTGAAGTCGCTGTTTAATTATTAATTACTATTTATAAATTACTAAATTACTATTATTGACTATTAACTAATTAATTAATAATTAAATTAAATGAATATTCAGAATTTTTTTTTCCTTTTTTTAATATCTTTTCTCTACATTTTTATTTGTTTATTTATTTATTATAAACAGGCTTACAGAAGACGGAAAAATTTTTCTAATTCTCTTTCTCAATATTTTTTATTCTATTTTTTATATATTTTCATTTATTTACTTATTCACATCTTTTCTCTATTTTTACTTTTCTTTTTGTGAAAGAAAATTATTAATTAATAAATATTTTCTATTGGAAATTATTAATTTTAAAAAAGTTTTTAAGGGATAAAATGTTGTTTGATTTCTCCACTTGAGAACGCTAAGGTCGCCACCAGGTGGCGGGAGAAATTCCAGGAAAGGACTAAACTGCCATCTAGCGGTGACCTTGGCGTTCGCAGGTGGAGAATAGTGTCTCCATATTGACTCTCAAAATGTTCGTCAATATTAGTAATTCTATAATTATTTACAATTAAATTTAGAGAGTTTGATAACGGATTTCAATTTTTAATTTACTTTCCTTTTCGATATTTTTATTCCCTTCAAACTTTTTAGACTCTTGGAATGAATTTTTCCGGAAAATAAATAGATTTTTAAAAATTCGGTTTAAGAAATAGTATCAAATGGAAAAATAATTATTTTTCCATTTGTTCTATTTCTTAAACCGAATTTTTAATATTTTTATTATTTATTATAATAAATAATAAAATAATAATAACGCTTCAATTTATTTTCTTCGAGTGAATTTTTTTTTAATTGGAAAATTGGAAAATTCTCCAGGTGCGTGTGAAAAATGATGATGAGAGAGAAAGAGACTCCACTCAATGAGACTCTAGAGAGTCAAAATGAGGTGGAATTCTAGAGTCGCAGAGTGAAATTCTTGAGAATTCTACGGGGCACTATAATGTTGGCAAAAGAGTTAAAATCAGAGGGAAAAAAAGTTGCGCGGGCGCGACTAAGAGTGCAAGAGAGCGCGAAAAGAAATACGGATGATGCTCCATGTGAAGTTGCATCTCTCGCGTTAAGGAGACAAGAAACACTAAGAAAAATGCAGTAATGGTGCACTGTCCTCGCATTGCTTTGCGACAATTATACCCCATTATATTCCCCACCTTTTAGCAGCGTCAAGTTTATTTCCTCTCACCCCGATAACCCGCTACTCTTGCCACCGCACGTTTTTAACTCCCTCTCCATTCGAACCGAGATCAAGATGCGTTGCGGTAGGTCGTGTACGCAGCGCACGTCTCTGCCAATTTATCTCTAATATATAAATCGAATTTATTTATTATTTTTGTTTATTTAAATCCCTTAATGAAAAAAAAATGGAAAATGGGTCGAATATGGGCCTTAGAAGCAAAACTATATAGACAAGAATAACGGATTTTATTTCAATTGCAATTCTTTTTCAATTCAATTATAATTGAATTGCAATTCTAATTCTAATTCAGGTCAATTATAATTCAATTTCGATTCAATTTCAATTCAGTTTCAATTCAATTCTATTCTATTATAATTCAATTTCGATTCAGTTTCAATTCAATTTCAATTCAGTTTCAATTTAATTTTGATTCAATTTCTTTTTCAATTCAATTATAATTCAATTGCAATTCTATTTCAATTCAATTATAATTCAATTACAGATAAATTTCACATCAATTACAATTCTATTTCAAGTCAATTATAATTGAATTCTATTATAATTCAATTTCAATTCTATTTCAATTCAGTTTCAATTCAATTTTGATTCAATTTCAAATCAGTTTCAATTTAATTTCAATTCAATTTCAATTCAGTTCGGTCAACTATAATACAATAAAAATTTAAATTAAATTAATTTTAATTTAATATTCGGTTAGAATTCAAAAAAATTCAAATTTAACTCTAAAGCAATTACAATTCAATGGAAATTTAATTTCATTTTAACTATAATTAAATGAAAATTCAAAATCAACTGTAAATCAATTAAATACTTTGAATTAAATAGGAATTTGAGAAAATTAAAGTTCAATTTTTAAAACTCAATATTAATTCAATTGCAATTCAAATTTAATTAAAATTCAACTACAATTTGATGCAATAAAATTTTTTAATTCAATTGCAATTCCATTACAATTTCATCTTAATTGAAATTGAACCAAAATTCAATAAAAATTCAATTCTATTGTAATTGAATTGCAATTAAAGACAAATTCAATTAAAATACAATTGAAATTTTGTAAAAGTGCAAATTCAATAAAATTTCAGTTTCAATTCAATAGGAGTTCAATTTCAATTTTAACTTCAATTCAATTACAATTCAATAAAAATTCTACTTGAATGAAAATTCAATAAAAGTGCAAATTCAATAGAAAGTTAATATTTTTTTGCAATTCAACCAGAATTCAATAAAAATTCAAATTCAATTGCAATTGAATTGCAATTAAATGCAAATTCAATTAAAATGCAAATAAAATTTAGTAAAAGTGCAAATTCAATAGAAATTGAATTACAATTGAATAAAAAATTAAATTTTAATTTCAATTCTACTACAATTCAATAAAAATTCTAATTCAATTAAAATCCAATTAAAATGCAAATTCAATAGAAATTCAATTTTAATTGAATAAAAAATTAAATTTTAATTTCAATTCTACTACAATTCAATAAAAATTCTAATTCAATTAAAATCCAATTAAATTCAATTCTACTACAATTCAATAAAAATTCTAATTCAATTAAAATTCAATTTAAGTGCAAATTCAATAGAAATTCAATTTTAATTGTAATTCAACTACAATTTCAATAAAAATTCAATTCAATTGTAATTGATTCGCAATTAAATACAAATTGAATTCTAATTCAATTAAAATTCAATAAAATTGAAAATTTAATATAATGTCAATTTTATTTGCAATTCAAGAACAATTGAATAAAAATTTTAATTGAATTAGAATATTATTACAATTAAATATAAATTCAATTAAGTTTTAACTACAATTAAATAAAAATTTATATTCTCAAAATTTAAAAAGGTAAATTGATCATTTTTAAATATTCTATAAACAAAATGGTTTTATTCGAACAAAATTTTTTAACTAAATAAATTTTTTTTCGTTACTTTATTAATAAGTAACATACAGTTAACAGGGGTAATTATTAAACATCAGGGGTAAATCTTGCCCGGAATTTTTTTTCATAGAAAATTTAAATAAATTTTTTTTCTTTTACAGTAAAACTTATAAGTTATTTAGTTATTTATTTACTTATTTATTTACTTATAAGTATATTTTTAGAAGAATGTTTAGAATACATTTGAGTAATTAAACAATTTGTTCAATTTAATTTAGAATTTTTTTTGTGAAAAATAATACGAGAATTATTTCACGTAAATTTATATAAATAGTATATAATTGAATTTCCACTTTGTTGAGGAATTCAGAACCACTTGTTGGATTGTGACTTTATTCAACAGGTGGGAGAGATTGAAAGAACAGAGTTAATGAAAATCGGATTTGGGATAAGTGTAAAATAAATTTCCAAAATTAAATATTTACTCCAGTGTTTTAACTATTTTTACTTTTTCTTGGCACTTTTTACAGTTTTTACTATTATTATTAATATTGTTAATATCACTACCTATGATAAAAAATATTATTAACATTAATTTTTTATTAATAGTTATATTATTATTTATAATTATTGTATTTTCCAGTTTTTACAATTATTATTAATATTGTTAATATCACGTTAATAATAGATATTATTAACATTATTTTTTTATTAATAATTATATTATTATTATTTATGATTATTATATTTATGTTAAAATAGTACCTAATCAAAAGTAACAATAAAATTCGATATTAATAATATTAACATTATTTATATCAAATTTTATTCTGTTTTAATTACATTAAAATAAATTGGTTTAATTTAAATAAAATATTTAAGTAGTAATAGTAAATATTTAATTGATAATTAATGCTAATTCTGATAAATAATGTTTTAATGAATAAAACACTGAAAAAAATTTATTTTATTGAAATAAAAATTATTTAATACAAGTAAATATTTATTTGATAAATAAATGCTGGTAATTCTAATTTTAACTAAAGTTCAAATTAAATGTTTCGTAAAATATAGAAAATGAGAAATATATAAATAAACTGATATAGTTGGTAAGGGTATACAACTATATACATGTATATATATAGTTGTACTATATATAGTTGATAAATATTTACAAGGACAATTTTTCATTGAGAACGAGATGAATGAATATTGTGTTGAAAAATGTAATCGAAATATTGAACCGTTACTAAAAGGATGACTAAGAGAAACGTTCCTCGAGTTGCACGACAATGACATCATATATATAGTTTGTATGAGAGATCTCGTGCGAGTCTGGGAGGGAAAAATCACGTTGCCAGAGAAAAAGCGCTTTTTCGCCTACTACATTTATGCGTTTATATATATATATATACATACAATAAATATGAGGAAATCAATTGTGACACTCGGGGATTCCTTGCACTTTTCAAAACGAACAATAATTGATGATTTATGCGATATTTTCTGTAGAAAAAAATCTTCCTATTTTTTTGTTCAAATAATTCAAGTTAGAACATTTTAATTATTAATAAAAAACGTGTTTTTTCATTTTTCACGTAATAAAACAGTGCTGGAGTGTATTTTTTTTTTTTTGTTTTGTTTTGTAAATTAGTCATATAATTGAAGATTGAGAGAATGAAATGATTAAATTCAATTTCTTGACGTTTGTACACTAATTTTTTTTTGCTTTTTGCTACTACTGTGTGAAATCAAGAGACATAAATAGCTTTAACGACATAATGTATAATTACAATCGTGATTTTGTAGGTTACATTTTTGTCGATTATTTATCGATTAATAGCAGTTATCGACTTTGGAAATTTACTATTTTTTCTGTTTGGAAATTAAAAATACTTATAGAACTATTTTTTATTTGTTAATTATTGCGCTCACGATTTTATAAGTTCTTAAAGAAAATTCAATTCTATTTCTTACGATTTTCAATTATTCAGTTCGGACAAAATTTCCATTTGTTTTTTTGTTTGTTAATTTTTAATTTTTCGACTCTTCGTTTATTTTTTATTTTCTACTTTTTTAAATTTTAATATAATTTTTTTAAATTTTCATTTCTATTTTCGTTTTTTCTTTTATTTTTTATTCATTAATTTATTAATTTTACATTTTTCGTTATTTATCTTTAATTCTGTGATTGAAATAAATAAATAAATAAATAAATAAATAAATAAATTCATCAATCAATAATTAAAATAAGGAAAAAATACTTCGTAAAATGGAAGTGAATTTGAAAATTTCAAATCACTGTTTTATAATTCATTGAGAAAAAAAGAAGGAAAATAAAAATAAAGAGAGTTTGATCATATAAACGAAAAGTCAAGTGGCTTTTATGTGGATTATAATTAGTGCGAGTCAAATCCCATATGTTACATTCGGAGAAATTTATACTAGTGAGCAATCAAACACAGGTGGAGAATGTTGATGAGATAAATTAATCGAATCACGAGTCCTGCTTTTCCGGCCGTTAAAAAGCCCGCCAACTAATTTCCGCTGCGGCATCCGATCGCCAAAAGACGTATTCATATCTAAATCCTCTTTAAAGACGTCCGAAACACCAATAACTGTGCTAAGCCAATCAATTTGTCGTTTTATTCCCAAAAAAAAAATTTTTAACCGAAAATAAAAATAGTAAAAAGTAGAATAAGTAAAAAATAGTACGAAAAGAATGAAATAAAAAAATTAGTATAGCTAAAGAAAAGTAAAAAATAGTTTGAAGTAAGAAAATAGTAAAAAGTAAACAAAATGCCAAAAATAGTATGAAAAAAGTACGAAAAAGAAATAGTACAACTTACGGAAAAGTAACAAAAAGGTCGAAAAGTCGAAAATAAAAATAGTCAAAAGTAGAGAAAAGTAAAAACTAGTAAAAAGTAAAAAAATGGAAAAAAGTAAAAAAATAGTAAAAAGCAAAAAATAGTACGAAAGGAACAAAATAAAAAAAATTGAAAAAGCTGGAGAAAAGTAAAAAATACTACAAGTAGGAAATAAAAATAGTAAAAAATAAAGAAAAAGTAAAAAATTGTACGAAATAAAAAATGTTTTATATATATTTAACGGTGAATGATAAATATTTTATATTCTGCAGAGAAGATAAGCCTTCAAGAACAAGATGAGAATTTAGTATAGAATTATGATCGTTTAGAACGAAAGATTGTATATAGTCTTCAATGAAAGATAGAATCTCTTTTTATAGCAGGAATTCCATACAGAAAAAGGACATTGGTAGCAGAAGGAAAATCTATCAACAGACACGATGAAAATCTCTATAATAGAATCTTCAATCTCTCTTGTCTTCAACAAAGAAGATAAAGATCTTTTCTGTAAAGAAGTCACATTTTAGTCACTTCAATTATTCTTCAAATTTCCCTAATTATCGAAAAAATTTTGTCGATTTTTAATTTTTTCCTATTCGTTTTTAAAAATCTAAATCAGTTTGTAAATTAGTAATTTTACCGATTAATTGCCGTTTTTTAGCAATTGTGCTAATTTAAATTCGTGTAAACTAGTAATTGTGATAATTTAAATTAGTGCAAATTAGTAAAAAATATCAATTTTGTACAAATTATATTATTAAATATTACTAATTGCACTGATTGACATTAGCATAAATTTCTACTAATTTCACTTATTTAATTATTTTATTTATTTATTCATTTAATATTTCACTTATATTTAAATAAATTTCTCTAAAATCTGCATTAGTGAAAAATTGTAAACTAATTCAATTCTAAAAAAATATTCTCACCAATTTTCAGTAGAATTTTACTTTTTTATTTTACAATTAAAAATTTTTTTTAACTCCAATTTTATTGAAAAATTACTAAAAATTTATTGTTTAGAAACTGTAAAATTTTGCTAATTAGTAAAAAAATTGGTACTATTTTCAGTCAAAAATATTTACTATTTAAAAAAGTAAATTTTTTGCTAAAAAAAATAGTAAATTTACTGTTTAGAAATAAATAAAATTTTGCTGAAGAATAAGTTAAGAAATTGGTACTATTTTCAATAAAAAATATTAACTATTTAGAAAAAGTAAATTTTTTTCTGAAGAAAGAGGAAATTTACTGTTTAGAAATAGTAAAATTTTGCTAAAGAATAAATTATAAAATTGGTACTATTTTCAGTCAAAAATATTTACTATTTAGAAAAAGTAAATTTTTTTCTACAGAAATAGTAAATTTACTGTTTAGAAATAGTGAAATTTTGCTAATGAATAAATTATAAAATTGGTACTATTTTCAGTCAAAAATATTTACTATTTAGAAAGAGTAAATTTTTTCTGAAGAAATAGGAAATTTACTGTTTAGAAATAGTAAAATTTTGCTTAAGAATAAATTAAAAAATTGGTACTATTTTCAATTAAAAATATTTTTTATTTAGAAGATGTAAAATTTTGTTAAAGAATTACTAAATTTACTGTATGGAAATAGTAAAATTTTGCTAAAGAATTAGTAAAAAATTGGCACTTTTTTCTATCAAAAATATTTACTATTTAGAGAAAGTACAATTTTGCTAAAAATTATTTTAAAAAAAGTGGTACTAATATTGGAACCAATAATATTTACCATACGGAAATAGTAAAATTTCTAATAAATTTTAATTTTGTTACGAATTAGTGAAGAATTAGATCTGAATTAGAAATATTTACTATTTACAAAGAACTAAACTAAAGAAATTAATTTTATTTTGAGATATAGTAAAATTTTGCTAAAAATTTGTAAAAATTATTAGAATTAATCAAAATTACTAATTTTTACCTATTCATATGAAAAATAGTCAAAATTTTACTGAGAATTAGTAGAAATTTAAATATTAATTTGGGATAAAAAATATTTACTATTTAGAAACAGATAAATTTTTCTAAAAATTAGTAAAAACATTGGTGCAGATTTGATTCAGAAGTAATTAATATTTACAAATAATTAGAACCGAAAAATGTACTGTTTAGAAAAAGTAAGATTTTTTCTAAAAATTAGCAAACCTTGGTACTAATTTAAATGATGTATATTAATTTTCACTGATTTCAATGAGAAATAGTAAAACATTTGCCAAAGAATTAATAGAAATTTGTTCTAATTTTAATCAAAAATATTTAGTACTCAGAGAACATAAACTAAAAATTTCTGCTAAAAAATTAGCAAACCTTGGGACTAATTTAAAGTCTCTACTAATTTTCACTGATTCAAATGACAAATAGTAATAATTTTGCCTAAAATTAGTAGAAATTGGTACTAATTTTAGGCAAAGATGTTTACCACTTAGAAAACGTACAATTTTGCTAAAAAAAATTAGCAATATTTTAATTTTCATATTTTATAATCAGTAATACTTTAAATTGGTACTAATTTAAATTTTTTTTCTAATTTTCACTATAGTTCAGATTTAGAGAACAGTTCATAGCAACAAGTACTGAACGATAAATTAAAAAATTGATAAAAATAATTGACTGAATTAATAAATACAGAGTGAAGAATATATTCCACAGAATATTCCACAAAAAATTGTCTATCAAACCAAAAAAAAAAGAGAAATTTTGTCTTTATGCAACTTACTCAGCAATGGAAAAACAGTGCTATTGAATCTTGTCGATGTTATCCTACGATTGTATCTAGAACGTGTCACGAGAAACGAATCATCACAACTATTTGAAATTTTCGAATACCTTCTCAAGTCATTATTCCAAGTTCTTGTATTATGATTATTATGAAAATTTTTATTATTTGGCACTTGATGAAAATTGACTCTAGTTATATCGGGCCTGCATCTTGTTGCCATTGTCGTTGTTTTACCACCCTGCACTCCAACCGTTAATTCTAACACTTTATCTGTATCAACAGTTGTAGGACAACGATCATAGACCCTGTGCATAGTAGTCCTTTGATCACGATTCATTATATCCTCCATTGTTGTTGTCGTCGTTGTTGTCATCATCGTTTCATAATTACAAACGAGTCTCTCAATAATAATCGCATCATCACACTTTATCACTGTTGGCTCTCTATTCTCAAGTACATTCATTGATGAATTATTGTTATCCTTTCGCGCCTCGACACATCGATGATGATCCCGCACAATACACGATCGTGCCATTTCAAAAAAAAATTTTACCATCTACTACTGTTGTTGTTGTGTAAAGTGAAATTTTTCATCTTCTGATCGACATTAAAAAATAGGAGATTAAAAACTTGTTAACAGAATCACTATCCGTTTGGCACTGGTCCCGGCACACGCGATGCACTGATTCTTATACGAGGGGGGGTGGGGCAAGAGGGAGAGGGGGGGTTGAGGGAAAAGAGGGTTGTCACACAAGGGGGAAGGTGACGAAAAAGTGGAGGAAACGAGAGTGCAAAAGGGATTAAAAATTCTAATGGGGGGTAATTAGGGTTTGATGGTAATTGGGGGTTGTGGATGTTGTGCGAATCGGAAAAATGATTGAAAGACACAGAGAGAGAGAGGCAGAACGTGTCGGGCCGAGTGTCAAGAGGTGACTGAGTCTCGTGTCTTGTGGAGATCCAAGTGGTAAGTATCACCTCGCTTCTTCTCTCTCTCTCTCTTTTGTGCGAGAGTATACGTGTGTTCGAGTTGTAGACAGAACGTATATACGATAGATGGGTAGGTAGGTATATGCACTATGGTCAGGAGGAAGCCAGTCAGGTGAACAAGGCATTCAGACTGTTCGTTCGTTCGTTAGTAGGAGTGAACCTGCGAAAGGTATCGGTGGAGGTGGAAGATGGACTATACCAATGTCGATATGCCTCGGTCACTCTCTCCCTTACTCCTTTCATCTCTTACATTATTTGAGAAGAGGTGCCCTCTGTCCCTAAGTGGCATCCTTCATTAGGCTCCTTTTCTTCCTTCACCCTTCTTTTTAGGGTGTGTATGCTTTTTTTCGTCAAATCTGACGGTTTTGATGATTTTTTCCTTTTTGCTTCTTGATGCTGTTCAAGAAAGTCTGCAAATAGTCTTCAAACAGTTTTCGAAGGATCTTCAAAAAGTCTTTTCCTTCTTTGACCAACTTTGCTTCTTTCGGTGGTTTTTGCTTTGCTTCTTCTGTCTCTTAATGATGTTCCAATAGTCTTCAAACAGTCCTCAAAAAAGCTTCGAAAGTTCTTCAAAACGTCTTTTAATTTTTTGGCCAACTTTGGATCTATTGATGATTTTTGATTTGTTTCTTCTGTTTCTTCATGATGTACGAAAAGTCTTCAAATAGTCCACAAAACGTCTTCTAATTTTTTTGTCAACTTTGATTCCTTTGATGATTTTTGCTTTGCTTCTTCTGTTTCTTAATGATGTTCGAAAAGTCTTCAAATAGTCCTCCAAAAGTCTTTTAATTTTTTGGCCAAGTTTGGTACTTTTGATGATTTATTACTTGTTTACTCTTCCGTTTTATGGTATCCGAAAAAGTTTTGAAAGATGTGTTCCAAAAGTTTTCAATCAGTCCTCAAAAAATCTTCGAAAGTTCTTCAAAACGTCTTTTAATTTTTTTTCCAACTTTGGTTCCTTTGATGATTTTTGATTAGTTTCTTCTTCTTCTTTTTGATGGTCTTTGAAACTTCTTCAAAGATCTTTTTGTTTTTTGACTAACTTTGCTGTTTTTGATGATTTTTGCTTTGCTTCTTCTGTTTCTTAATGATGTTCGAAAAGTTTTCAACTAATCCTCAAAAAGTCTTCTAATTTTGGATCTTATTTTGGATAACTTTGGTTCTTTTGTTAATTTTTGATTTGCTTCTTCTTCTTCTTCCGTTTTATAGTCTTCGAAAAAGGTTTTAATGATATGTTCCAAGAGTCTTCGAATAGTTCTCAAAAACTCTTCTAATTTTTTGTCCAACTTTGATTCTTTTGATGATTTTTGATTTGCTTCTTCTTCTTCTTTCTGATGCTTTTCGAAAAAGTCTTAAAAGATCTTGTCCTTCTTTGACTAACTTTGCTTCTTTTGATTATTTTTAACTCTGCTTCTTCGTTTTCTTAATGATCTTTGAAAAGTTTCTAAAGAGTCTTTGAAAGCTCTTCAAAAATGTCTTCAAACAGTCCCCAAAAAGTTCTCGAAAGTTTTTCAAAAAGTTTGCTGTTTTTTTCGCCAACTTTGGTTCTTTTGATGATGCTTGATTTGTTTCTTCTTCTTCCGTTTTATGCTCTTCAAAAGTCTCGAAAGATCTTCAAAACCGTCTTTAAATTATCCTCAAACAGCAGGATTGCAAATTTCTTGTTCGCTTGCAGCATTTTTTACAACTCGCCAGCAAACTTATTTGGGGTAAAATGCAGCATAGAAGGAAGATAGCAAACCTATTGCTGGGTCGAACCTTTCTCGCAATATTTTAGTAACAATAAAAAAAATTCTGGGGTAAAATGGAACATAGGCGACAGTTTCGGGGCAAAATGGAGCAAAAGACTAATTTCTGGGGTAAAACGGAGCCTAGGGGTAAAATTTAGAAAAACAACTTCATGTCTGAAACAAACCCTTAGGAACTTTGACCAAAAAAAGAATAAGCGCAACAAACTTTCAAAAAAAACGAATCCAACAAACTTTTTTTAAGGGTTGAAAATTGAAATCGAGCGGGGCAAGTGTGCGCAAAAGTCCAACCGTCCCGTTCGCCTGTGGTTGCATGATGCAGCCGGAATGAACAACTGTAAGTATGATACTAGCTCTGTTGTAAAGCGCGGTGTCTGTGTTGGAATTGTAAAAGGCATGGAGAAGCACGTGGCCCTCACTCCGCTTTTCTTCTTGGATATCCTCTCAATCTGTCGGTGAGAAGAAGGGGAGGGGGGTGGAGAGGGGAGGGGGTAGATTCCCCCCACCATTGTCCGCCCTCTGATGCTTGGTTGCTCTCTCACCTCTTCCCTATTTGTGCCCCCACTCTAACTCCTCACTTGTGACGACTCCCACCTACTGCGAAGAGAACGACGGAGACTCATTCATAACTCCCCGCATGAGCCAACACACAAGAGCCCCACCAGAATCACTTTATATATACATATATATGCGCCTTTCAATCCCTACTACTACCCTCCCACACGAGTCCATGAATCCGCAAACACGACCACTGACTCATTCGAACCTTCATTCTGTATGAGATCGCTGATCATCTTGCAGGTGAATTCTGATAGTGTCTCTCTCTTTCTCTCTCGCTCACTCGCTCGCTAGCTTTCCACCCCCAGGATAAAGATTTTTTAAAAATTTTCTTATTATTAAAATTACGAAATAATAAAAAATTATTATTAAAATTACGATTTACTAAATGAAGGTAAAAAAATTATACTAAGTAGGTTTGTTAATTTAGTTTTCTAATTTATAATTAAGCTAAAAAAAAAACTAAACCGATTTTTTTTTTGCTAAATTTAGTTTTGATTTCTGTAGAAATAAGTGAACTTTAATTTTTTACACTTCTATTGTAGATTAACTTTAAAGGGTGCATGTCTGCTCTTAAAGGATTATGATCAATTTAAAAGGATTAGTATCCTGAGGGGGTTTCTTTCATGAATGGTTTGGGAGATTTATCCGAATCTTGTTTACAAGAGAAGTTTCTAAGTGTTGATTAAACTTTCGCGAAAACACTCTCCGATTCACGGTAGAGACAAATTTTATTTAAAACAACCGGGATTTCTTTTAAAACAGTCAAATTTGATGGAATCAACTAGATTTTTTTTAAACAATCAAATTTTTATTAAATCAACCAAATTTATTTGCTAGACTCAGAGAAATAATTTTTTTTATTTGAATAAAATTTATTTGAATTTTATAAAATTAATTATAATCAAGAAAAATTGTAAAACTTGGTTGGATGAAAAGAAAATTATTTAATTTTAAATTTTGTTTTAATTAAAATTTATTTGCATTAAAATTTACTAGAATTAAAATCCATTTGAATTAGAATTTATCTGAATTGAAAACTATATTTGAAGTAAAGTTTATTCAAATTAAAATGTATTCGAATTAGAATTTATTCAAAATAAAATTTTTATTTGACTTAAAATTGATTTGAATTAAATAAAAAATTTTTGAATTAGAATTTATTTAAATTAAAATGTATTTAAATTAGAATTTAGTAAAACTTTTTTGAATTAAAATCTATTCGAGTCCAAATTTATTTGAATTCATTCGAATTAGAATTAGGTCGAATGAGAATTTATTCGAATTAGAATTTATTCAAATTAAAATATATTAAAATTAGAATTTATTTGACTTCAAGTATATTTGAATTAGAATTTATTTGACTTCAAATTGATTTGAATTAAATAAAACTTTTTTGAATTAATATTTATTTGAGTCAAAATTTATTTGAATTCATTCGAATTAGAATTTACTCGAAATAAAATGTATGCGAATTAGAATTTATTCAAATTAAAATGTATTTGAATTAGAATGTATTCGAATTAGAATTTATTCAAATTAAAATGTATTCGAATTAGAATGTATTCGAATTAAAATGTATTCGAATTTGAATGTATTCGAATTAGAATTTATTCAAATTAAAATGTATTCGAATTAGAATGTATTCGAATTAGAATTTATTCAAAATAAAATTTATTTGACTTCAAATTGATTTGAATTAAATATAAATTGTTTGAATTAGAATTTATTCAAATTAAAATGTATTTAAATTAGAATTTAGTCGAATTAGAATTTATTCAAATTAAAATATATTCGATTTAGAATTTATTTAACTTCAAATTGATTTGAATTAAATAAAACTTTATTGAATTAAAATCTATTCGTGTCTAAATTTATTTGAATTCATTCGAATTAGAATTTACTCGAAATGAAATGTATTCAAATTAGAATTTAGTCGAATTAAAATATATTCGAATTAGAATTTATTTGACTTCAAATTGATTTGAATTAAATAAAACTTTTTTGAATTAAAATCAAGTTGAGTCAAAATTTATTTGAATTCATTCGAATTAGAATTTAGTCGAATGAGAATTTATTCGAATTAGAATTTAGTAGAAATTGGAAGAAGTCGAATTAATATATAGTCGTATTAAAATTTATTTGAATTGGAATTGAGTCGAATTAATGTTTATTCGAATTAGAATTGAGTCGAATTAAAATTTATTCTATCGAAAATTTATTTCTACTAAAGTCTATTTAAATTTAAATTAATTCGAAGTAAGAAAAATTAATTTGAATCGAATAATTCTTATTTTTCCGGAAGGAAATATTGTCTGCGTAGTGCCTATTGATATTTACAGATTGAGTGCAAGTTTTAACCCGGCTCGTGTGCGTTATTTTTCTCTCTCTCTCTCTCTCTGAATTTTTTTTTCCTCTTCAAGGATCATAGAATCAAGGATCAATACAGAAATGGATCTATTTTATTTTCAATCATCGAATTTGAACTCGTGCCTATATGTGTATATATATATACGAGGTCCATTGACGAAAAACTCCAACGCATCTGCTTGGCACGCTTGAAAGGAACTGTATAGATGTAACGCAGGTCTAAACTCTAAACCTGCCCCCGCAGCTGTGCTTTTGCGGATTCTTTTTATTATTGGTACCGCGGCTCATTCTTCTAATCTACAAGACTGATCTCATAGGTCGACGTAAATACTAATCGCAAGCGTTACCTCCTCGAATAACATTCCACATTTATATTTAATCTATATATACGTATATATATATTGAGGGAGAGCGAATAATATAATTTTACAAGAGCTCCAATATTGTGGTTTCAAATCAAAAAATTATTATATGTGCAGCTCGTTTTTTTTCTATCTCTCTGGCATTTTTTCCTCTAAAAAATTCAGTCTCTAATTTTATTAGTAAAAATATTACTAAATATTACTAAATATTACTAAAAATATCAGCTGAAATAGTAATATTTTTACTAATAAAATAGTGTGGATTCGTTACTATTTGAATTAGTAGCTGTTTTGACAAATTAGTAGAGAATTACTAATTGCTTAATAGGAAAATTCTGTTTTGAAACTTTTACTGTACTTTTGAAGTAAATATTATGCTACGTTCAAAGTATTTGTAAAAATTTGTGCAAAATTGTGTAAAAATTACTGAAAATTAACTTTGAACGTAGCAAACTAATATAATTATTATTAGCTGATCATTTATGATCTGAATCTCTACAGTGGCGAATAAAGATATTTCACAATTACACAAGAGAGGTGATTAGTGAATGGAAGAAAGATTCAGCTCAAAATTTCATTAGGTGGCAAATAATTCATGACGACTGACGATTAACAAAAGCATATTGTCCATTCTGGGAAATGATATCTAGCTTCTTTTTTCTTAATAAAGAAACTGCAAGTGGGTGCTGTACATACTTCCTTGTGCATTTTGACATTCAGTATATAAATAAAGAACATCTTTTTTTTTGAAGGAATTAAAACTTTATTCGACACAAATAAAATTTTTATTTACGCCAAAAAATATTTTCTTTGATAACCAAATAAAGTTATAATACCTACTTGATAATTTAATTATGATACTTATAGGTACTAGAACAATTTACTAAAATTGTGACGCGCTCTCTGAAGAACGGTACCTAAGATGCAAAAAAATGTTAGGTTATGTTTGTAATCTTTTTAATGAAAATACACAAAAGAGATCAACTCTCAATATAAAAAATTGATGTTTAAGTCTTCATTACATCTAAAATAATTAGTAAAAAATTATTTTAGTTTTAAATTGAATACAGAAGTTTTTAATTGAGATCAAAACGAGGACAAACATAACCTTAAAATTATTTGCTTATTAGGTACCTTTTTTCAAATAAATTTTCTTCGTCACAATTATTATTTTATTTTTTTATTGAAGATGTACAAAAATAAAATAAATAATAACAATAATAAAAATAATAAAAGAAGTAATAATAATAACTAATTATAATAAAAAATAAAAATAATGAAAACTAATGAAAAATAATTAAAAATAATGAATAATAATAATAATAATAATAATAATAATAATAATAATAATAATAATAATAATAATAATAATAATAATAATAATAATAATAATAATAATAATAATAATAATAATAATAATAATAATAATAATAATAATAATAATAATAATAATAATATTAAATTAGTTTTATTATTATTATTGTTTTTGTTGTTAAAATTTCCATTAATAATCGAAAAATATGGTATCGTGAGGGAAATTCGGTTCATGCACTGGAAAATTGCACCTTTCAGGGATTTTCCAAGATGACTAAGAGCACTCTAACTATATATCACGTTTTCATTCTTGAGAGTGCGTATATACACTTCCTGGTTATATTTTTATACGCGAATCTCGCACGATTTACAAATAAAAAAGAAAAAGAAGAAGAAAAATCATTGATTAAATCACTGTTTTTTATTGATTTCTAAAAATAATATTTTTTTTTGCTTCTTAGAAAAAGAACTTCTTTACTATTATATATATATATATAATAAACTTATTGTATTTTTCGTTTTGAATTCGATAATTTTAGTCCTAAATTTGATATTTTTTTGTATCAATTTAAAAATTTTTGGCATAAATTTAATAAGTTTATCTATTAATTAAAATTTTTTTTTGTCGTGAATTTCATGAGTTTTTGTATCTTTTTCTGATAATTTTTAGAATTAAATTGTTGCTTTCAAAAATAAATTATAAGAACAAATACCTAATTAATTAATTAAACAATAAATTTGTGGCCAATTAATAATTCTGTCAACGAATAATTTAATTATTATTAATTATGGTAGAATTAATAATTCTGTCAACGAATTCATTAATTATTATTAATTAATTATGAAAGAATTATTAATGGTCCATAAATTTTGAACGTTCAAATGAAAGAAATATTTTGTCGATATTTATTTATACCTATTATTTTAAACATCATTTAAAAACTTATTTATTACAAATAATTGATTATAAAAATTATTATTGTTAGTTATTACTTTATAAAAGTTTAGTTTTTTTGATTCAATTTATATTATTGTGTTACGTTTTATGTCAAAATCCAAAATTTTTGTTTGGATTTAAATTTTGGCCTAAATTGTAACACAAAGTTGTTATTATTTTTAAATTGATTTTAAAAAACAAATTTATGACAAAAATTGTTTTTCTCATTAAATTATAATTTACTGTAATATATTATCAATATATTGTAAAAATACTATTCAAATACGATTCAAATTCAATATTATGTATAGTATTGAAATAATTTTGAAACTCAAAATGAAAAAATCGGAACTCTCAATGACTAATCAATGACTAGTATCCAATTGGGACCGGAAGTTACTAAATGCAGCTAATTATATCTCGCGCAGCTATCGAAACAGATCAATCTTTCGAAATTAATAAATCTGATTATTAATTTAATTAAGAGTGATATTAATGAACTTTACGGTTATATTGTATACATAAAATTTCCGCGTCATCATTTCAGGAGCGTCATTCATTCATTTTTAAGGATGGTAGTAAAATCGTAACTGGTTAACACTTCCGTTTTTAAACTATTATCTCAAATATCGATCTTATAGGAAATTCGTGACTCGACAATCGATCATAGCTTCCCGATATATTTTGTGTATATAAATCAGGATTCCGGAAGTGGTCAATGGAAGGAATGAGAAGTCGAAAAGAAAAATTATTTCTCCCCCCGAACGCGTCATCGTGATATTAATATTTTATTATTATCAAAGTCGATGACCTGCGAAAAGCGGGAAATGAATTTTTTAATAAACTAAATATTGATTAATTAGCATAATTTTTTTTATTAATTAAATTAATTCAGTTAAATTAATTATTTTTTTATAAGTTAATAAATTAAAATTAATTTTTTTACTAAATTAATTCAGTGAAATGAATTATTTTTTTATAAGTTAATAAATTAAAATTAATTTTTTTGACTAAATTAATTAATTGAAATTGATTTCATTTCATTAACAATATAAAAATATTAATTTTAATTAATATATTTATCAAAAAACAATTTAAATTCGTTAATTTATAAAAAGACGCTTGGCGTCTACGATAACTTTAGACTAAATAATTAAAATTAATTTTTTTATAAAACTATTTAATTGAAATCAATTTTGTTTAAAATTAATTATTTGCAAATAATTTTCTTTAATAAATTAAATTAATTTAAATTACCTAAGTTTTTACTTTTTAATAAAGTAAATGAATTAAAATTAATTTTTTAATAAAGTAAATTAATTAAAATTATTTTTTTAATAAGGTAAATTAATTGAAATTAATTTTTTAATAAAATAAATTAATTAAAATTAATTTTTGTAACAAATTAAATTAATTAAAATTAATTTTTTGGCATAATAGTTCATATGCCCTTAAAAAATATTAAAATAGTCGAAATTATAATTCCGAATAACTATTTGAAGTTTTTAATGCTTGAAAAGTAGCTTTTAAAAATTGATAAGAATTTTGTTACATAAAAAATAAAATTATTACAAAAAATCAATTATGGACGATATCTAAAATTGTAATTTTTAATGTCAGATGATCTAATATTTCATTTTCTTGTTTATTTAGATAAAAAAACGAAAATGTCACAAATATCAATTGGTTATCTTGGAAAAAAATAAAGAACAATAATTTACTAAATTAAAAAATCTAATGCGTTTTAAGATATAAAAGGAGAATGCGACTAAAAGCATCTAATTACGAAAAAGAACAAAGTAATTTAAAATTAAATATATTGTCTACGTGTCATTATTAACTTTAAAAATCAAATGCTATTATAGTTTAAAATTTTGTAACTCAAAACACTTAATAATTATTTTATTGAAAAAAGCACGTTTTTATTAGAATTTGTCTTTTTTCTTATATAGTTTTGATTTTGATTTTATAAACAAGTTTATAATCAGATTAATAATAATTTATTATTTAAAAATTTTAATTTAAACTTAACCGCAGTTTAAACAATTTGTAATTATTTTTATTATTTTTAATTTATTGAAAAGATAAGCAAACATTGAATACGAGATAGTTCTACATTTGATAAGTCATTTTTAGCTATTTATCTTTATTATTCGAATCACAAAGAAAAAAAATAGTTATTAATATATTTTTTTTCCGAGAAGATTTTACAAATGAGGAAAAATTTGTAACTTATTAATTTAATAATCTCTGCTCTAATTGAAATTAAAGATACATAACAACATAAATGAAAATTTAATGATGAACAATTAACTTTTGAGATATAAGGAAAAAATTAGGTCATAACTAATCATTTTTTCGGGTAGTAATTTTTTTGTCAACTCATATTTTTTTCTAAAAATACTTTTTTCTTTAACTATTTTGTTAAACAAAATGTTTTTTTAAACAAATTGTTTTTAAATAAATTATTTTCAAACAAATTGTTTTTAAACAAAAAATTGTCGACAATAAATATATTAAACGGAGTGAAAAGTGAAATATTAATAAAAATATGTTTTTTTAAATAACTTATTTTTTAAAGAAAATTTAATTTTGGTAATAAATTTATTAGACAGAGTTTAATGTGAAATATTAATAAAAATATTATGTAAATTTTCAAATATTCTATAACAGTCGAAATGACGCAATTTAAGAAGAATTAATTTGTTGTTATAACATAAGAATAAATAATCATTGGTGATAATAGAATTAATGACGCAAAACCAAAAAAAGAAAATTTGTTAATTTAAAGATATCAGGACATTAACATTTTTAAAATTATTAGGAAATTTAGTACAAAGTGTGTAAACATTTTGACAGTCGTACATCGCGATTGCGTCTCTTTACGTAAATGATTTTATTCTTAGTATTTAAAGAAAACAATGTTACTTTGTATTTTTGTAAACAATTGTAATTTAAAATATACTTTAATCTGAATTAGTCAAATTTTGACTGAATTTAATTTATTTTAAATTTAATTTATTTTTCTTATTTTAATAAGTAGATACTTATTAAAATTTTTGTCTAGATTTAATTTCTTTTTCTAATTAAAATTCGAAACAATTTCTACTAAATTGTAATTAGTAAAAGTTGATGCTAATTAAAATTAGTCAAAATTTCTAATAATCAAAATTATTACAAACTTTTACTAATAAAAATAAGTTTTAAACTTTTGCTAATTAAAATTAGTATCTATTTTTAGAAAAATAAAATTAGAAACAATTTTTACTATTTAAAATTAGTACAAAGTGGACCAAAACTTTTTTTCTCTAATTAAATTTAGTAAAAGTTTCTACTAAATATAATTAGTAAATGTTGCTGCTAATTAAAATAAGTAAAAATTTCTAACCAATAAAATTAGTAGAAATTGTTGCCAATTAAAATTAATAAAAATTTCTAATATCGAAATTAGTACAAACTTTTATTACTAAAAATTAGTCCAAATTTCTGCTAATTAAAATTAATAACAATCTCTACTTATTAAAATTAGTAACAATTTCTAGTAATTAAAATTAGTAAAAAGTGATCCAAATTAAATATTAAAATTAGTAACAATTTCCACTGATTTAAATTAGTAACAATTTCTATTAATTAAAATTAGTAAAAACTAGTCAAAATTTAATTTCTGTTTCAAATTAAAATTAGTAACAAATTGCACTAAAAATTCGTACAAATTTTTACTAATTACAAATCAGTAAAGTACTTTTCACAATTTCTTCAAATTTAGAAATATATTTTGAATTTATATGGAATAATGAATGATATAATGAATTTATATATAATATGGAAACATTTTTAGAAAGTAGTATCCAAAAATAACTAAATAAGTAATTTGTCCCAATTGTAATTAGCGCTATTATCATAATGTGTGACATAAGTAATAACGATGAGACTTATTCCTCCCACGCATTATGAGGTTTTGTTTCGCAGCTGATTAGTAATAAACTGGGTTAAGTGATGACTAGTGTTACGTAGAAAAAATATCACTGCTCCTCAGATCATCCCAAATAATTTATATATTCACGCCTAATTAATGAGTCAACGAATTCATTCTATTCTTTCTTCGAAAATATATCCATTTTCCATAAAATTCAGCGTACACTTCCGCTTAATCCAAATTATAAAAGTGACTAACCGTTGGGAGAAAAATTCCTGCTACTTTTTTGCTTCCATTTCATTTTCATTTATTTTATATTATGTTTTTTAAATATTAATTTAATTAAATTGAAATTAATTTAAATAAAAGTTTTTTTTATTTAAAAGGAAAAATCGTTTATTTTCTTCCATTGTTGTAATTTGTTTATGTTTTTTAATCGATTATCGGAAGAGTGATATTTTTTATTTAACTAAGTCACTCTATTGAGAATTTTTATTATTTTTTATTAATTTACTAATTTTTAGTTTTCACTTTTTACTAAAACTTTGACTATTTTTTTTACTAATTTACTAATTTTCAGATTTCACTTTTACTAATTTTTAGTCACCTGGTCCTGCTTTTTACTATATATTTATTTAAAATTTTTTAATAATCTACTAATTTTTAATTTTCACTTTTACTAATTTTTAGTCACTTTTTAGTTTTTACTAAAACTTTAGTTAAAATTTTACTATTTTTTAGTTTTTACTAAACTACTAATTTTTAATTTTCACTTTTACTAACTTTTAGTCCCTTTTGACTAAAACTTTAATAAAAAAATTGTAACTACTAAACAAAATAGTACTAAAAAACTGATAATTAGTTCCTTTTAATAATTTAAATTTAAAGAAAAATGAAGTAACTAAATAAATTTTTAAAGTACTTTAATAAATGAATTTACTATATTTATTTATCAAATTATTTAATTAGATAAAAAAAATGAAATATATTAATTTAAATAAAAGAATGGATGAATTAATTAAATAAATTTATGAAATACATTAATTAAACAATAAAAACTAATTTATTCAAAAAAATAAATAATTAAATTCCCATTTCAAAAATTGTAACTGTTTTATTTTTTATTCCTGTAGGTATTTACTTACTAAAAGTTTCTACTTTTGCAAAGGATATCACTAATTAAAATTAGAAAAAGTTTCTGATAAGTAAAATTAGTAAAAACCTCTCTTAATTAGAATTAGTAAAAACAGCTACTAATTAAAATTAGTATAAATTTCTGCTAATTAAAATTATTAAAACACTGGTACTTATCATTAGCACAAATTTTTACTAATTGAAAATAGAAAAATTTACTGCTAATTTAAAATATCGAAAGTTTCCAGTAATTGAAATTAGTAAAAGCTACTAAAATTAAATTCTTAGAATTTATAAGAAATTAAAAAAATCAATTAGGTATTAAAAAAAAATTTTTTTAAATTGTACGCAAACATTTAATTATTTTGATAAATAATAAAAACTTCACAGGAATTCAATTATTTCCAATTTTTTTTTTTACTATTTTTATCGAATTCCTTGAAAAATGTAACTATTTTCAAAAATTTTCTTAAAATTTGTCAAAATAATTCAATTATTTTAATAATTTAATAATGAAATTATTAATGAAATTATTTATAAGAATTAAATTTTAAGAAACATTCACTTATATAATTTGAATTGGTATTTAAATAATTGTATTCTCAAAGAATTTTCTAAGAAAAATTTATTTAAAAATAAATTTTAGTTAAAACTTTAGTTAATAATTGAATTTTATTTAAAACTTTAGCTAATAATTGAATATGAAAATAATTTTGAAAAAGGTTTGAATTTGAAATTTTTGAAAATCTTAATTCCTATGGAAAAACAATAATAATTAAATATTTTATTTCAAAAATAATTTATCGATGTTTTTGAGTAATTTTGCAATTAAAGAAATTCGGAAATAAATGTAACAGAACATTTTCTTTAGTAATATTTTTATTTTTATTTTCTAAAAATTCAAAAATTTTCAATTTCATTTTCAATTCAGATATTTGTAATATTGACAATTAGAATTTATAAACATTTTTTTCCTTTATTTTTGTAAAACTTAAGAATTAAGAATTAAGAACTAATAAAATTAATTCAGAACTTATTTTATAATTAATTCAAAATTGTAATGACAAATAGAAATCATCAGAATTTTTTTCACTTCTTTTCATTAAAAGACTATAAAATTTTGTTAAATATTATGTTTTGTCAAATTGAAATTACTTTTGTTCTTTACTTCTAAACAAAATTAGAAAATTGTCAAACAACTTTTGTTTATGAATCACAATTTTTTAAAAAGGATTTTTCACAGGAATTAAGATATTCAAAAATTTTAAATTCAAACCCTTTTTAAATTAAATAACGTTAAAAATATTGTAAAACATGAAGATATCGATATCGAGATAAAATCATTACTTTATATTATAAGAATATTGTTACTGTAACTTCATCAAAATTGTTTTCATCATTTTAATTCAAGTATTATTTTCTGGAATTTTAAATTATTTTTTATGAAAATAATTGAATTCCTTAAAAAAATTTTATTATTTATGAAAATAATTGAATTCCTGTGAAATTTTTATTATTTATAAAAATAATGAAATGTTTACATACAATTTTATTAGAAATTTTGTTTAAATAATTGAAATAAGAAAAATGCATTTTATTTTTGAAAATAATTGAAATTAGGACAAGAATTTTTTTGACATTTATGAAAATAATTGAATTTTGGAGAAGAATTTTGTTATTTATAAAGATAATTGGGATTTTTATGAGAATATTTTTCAAATTTTGAACATAGTTGAATTTTACAGGAAGAATTTTATTTTTGTTGAAAATAATTGAATTTTATAAGAATTTTTTTTTTTTTTTTTGAAAATAATTGAATTTCTGGAATTATTTGTAATTTCTCCAAAATTCAATTTTTTTAGTCTTTTCAAAAAAAATTTAAATTAGAAAATTTTTAAATTCTCTTATTTTTAAAATTGCTAATTTTATTTAAAAAAAAAAATTATTAAATATTAAATAAAAAAAAAAAAATTCTTTTTGCTTTTGAGTAGAGCTTTTCCTGGAGGTTCGTTGCACTCAGAGGATGTCACACGTATTAAACGAAAGATACACACGTGTCATTTGAAAACCAGTCGATGCATTCTCTCTCTATATACATATATATGTATAAAACGCGTGCAAAATTTCGTGAAGCATTCTCGCGGGGACAAAATTTTGTTTGGTATAAAAACAACGTTTGAAAACCGGTCAAAGTGGAAAAGGCGGGAGTAAATTTCTCGTTCGAGTAATTATCGATTCGTGTGGTCCGCGATTTAAGAGGTTGGGGACAAAAGAAGCGGATAGAGACATCGGTCACATTCCGCAGTATACGAAAGGCACGCGGATCACGCTCTCTTTCTCTCTTACTCTTTCTCTCTTTTTTTTCCACCATCTCTCTATCTCTTTCACATTTCTCTCTTTACTCTGCTCTGCTTAACATTTTCGGCCACGATGGACCACCCAGAATTTTCGTTTCATTCGCAATATGCAATGCGTATACTGGCGAAACAAAAAAAGCTCACCTCCATCGTCAGAAATTGATCGGACGATCTCTCGCAAAACCGAAAAGAAATATTTTACAATTTTCGAATTGCGAGAATTTCGAATTCGAAAAAAAAATAAATAAGAATTAAAAATCGAATCTGATGATGGGAAATTAAAATTTGTATTACGAAAGTAAAAAATAATTTTTGAAAAATAATTAACGAAAATTATTAAAAAAAAACTAAACTTGAAAAATAATTTTCAAAAGTTTAAAATAATTTATGGCAATTACGCTCACCGAGTGTAAAATTCATGGCAGTGAAGTTGAGTCAATATTATTCCAGTGCACAGTCAATCATCAGCATTCATTTATTATCCGTCATATTTAGAAAATTTTTTTTTTTCATTGGTTATAAATGTCAATTTACATAAAATATATTTTAGAAAACAGTAAGTGAACAATAAAAGGACGGAAAACAATTTTTGATTAAATTAAATTTATACCGAAAATTCAAAAATATTTCAAAACAAATTTATTGAAAAAATTCTAATTTGAAAATTTGTCAGCGAAATAGTGTCAAGAAAAATCAAAATTCACCTCTTTTACAAAGAAGAATGATAATTCAACTAAATAATTGATTGTCAAATGCAAACAAGTTTAAAAAAAAAAAATTTTTTTTCTCAAATTAAAAATGCCATAAAAAAATTAAAGTGTGACAATTACCGGACCATACGAGGGCCTTAAGAAAATTGCTGCCCCCATTTTTGAAAGCACTAAAGAGAAGTAGCAGAATCTCGAACGTAAGATCCAGCTTCATACATATGTAAAACTAGAATCACTTTTATGTCTAAGCATTTCACCTCACCTTTCACTTAATTCGTACATTAAATAAACAAAAAAACGAAAAATTTTCCTTTTTTGATCACTTTTTTTTTTTATAAACCACACAAAAAATTTCGAAACAATGTTCTTTCTTTCGAGAAGAAAACCAAAAAAAAAAAAACAAGTGAAAAATTTCGCAATATTATAAACTTTTATTAAATTTGAAAAACACGACAAAAATATATTTTTGTACTATTTCCCGACAAAAGTTTAATATCAAGAAAAATTGTGATATATTCCTTCCTTGAGAGAAAGAATTAAACTGATACAACTATAAATTGAAATCGTAAACATTGATTTATTTACATTTAACACATGTAAAGGGGGAAATATAATTTCCTTTTCTGCTTTGATATGACTCGGCATTTATTGTCATATTTTCTCTGTTGTAAATAAAACACGTTTCTTCTGCTTAATGATTAATTAGAATATGTAATTTTTACATGAAGTAACAAATTTTAATTATGATAAACATAAATCGTTATTTAACGAAATTAAACATTTGGGAAAATTAAGCATTTGGAAAAATTAAACATTTGGAAAATTAAACATTTTGGAAAAATTAGACATTTGAGAAAATTAAACATTTGACAAGAATTAGACTTTTGAGAAAATTAAACATTTGAAAAAATTAGTCATTTGAAAATAATAGCCATTTGGAAAAATTAACCATTTAACAAAATTATAAATTTTACAAAATTGAACATTTAAAAAAAATATCCATTTGGCAAAATTAATTATTTATTGAACAAGTAAAATAACATTCAGTAAAAAAAACTTATAAATTAAAAAATATAAATTACCAAACAACAAACTTAACAAAAAACAAAATTAAAATTTTTACAAAATTAAACATTTATAAAAATTCACCATTTGGAAAAATTTATCATTTGCAAATTAAAAAAATTTAATCATCAAGTAATGAAATTAATAAAATTCAAATTAACTATTTGCCAAAATTAACCATTTAACGAAATTATAAATTTGACAAAATTAAACATTTAAAAAAAGTATTCATTTGGCAAAATTAATCATTTATTGAAGAAGTAAAATAACATTTAGAAAAATAATTTTGTAAATTAAAAAATATAAATTACGAAACAGCAAACTTAACAAGAAACGAAATTAATATTTTTACAAAATTAAACATTTATAAAAATTAACCATTTGGAAAAATTAATCATTTGCAAATTAAATTACCAAACAAGAAACTTAACAAAATACGAAATTAAAATTTTTACAAAATTAAACATTTATCAAAGTTAACCATTTAGAAAAATTAATCATTTTTTGAACAAGTAAAATAGGATTTAATAGAAAAATATGAAAATTAAAAATGTAAATCAAAATCAAGAACAACAAAATGAACAAAGAAAATTAATTATTTGGCAAAATTTTAACAAAAAAACAAAAAATTGCCAATTTAACAAAAAGGAAAAATAACAATTAATAAAGAAACGTTACGAATTCAAAAATGCTTTCTTTCCATTGATTTTAATTTTCTAAAAAAAATTTTTAATTTTTTTAAAATGAATCAAAATAATATTGATTTAAGAAAATATTTTTTTTGTAAGATTAATAAAAATTATAAATATTTTATTTACAGAAATAAGTCACAGAGTCACTGGGAGCAATTATTTCTTCTCGATGAAATCAAAATTCTATGATTTGAAAATGAACCAGCAAAGAATTTTAAGGATTTTTAGTATAAAGCCAACATCAACGAAAGGTAACAAAATAAACATTAATTTAGAAAATAAAACACGAATTTGAATATTGTTTCTTTAATTTAGAATCGAAACAATTTTTTTTGAAAATTAACACTAATATTAATTATTATTTAAAGAAAATTAATTCTACATTCAAAATTTCATTGCTTAGAAATAATAATAATAAAATTTTACCTAAAGTTACTTAAATTTACGTATTTAATTCGAATTAAATTTATTATTATTAACTACGAATTAATTATTAATTCTTAACTAGTAGCAAATTCGTAATTATTAATTAGTTATTAATTATTAATAATTCTTAGTTTTCTGATAATTATCAATTAATTTTCAATTCTTAGGTAATTATTAATTAGTTATTAAGTTGTTAACAACTAATAATTATTAATTAGTTAGTTTTTCTCAACTAGAATATTAATAACGAATTAATTACTAATTCGTGACTATTATTTATTACTCATGAATTATTAATTCAGCTAATTATTAATTATTAATTATTAATTAATATTATTAATTTTTACTTAATTATTAATTTTCCAAAAATTTTAATCGTTCAAATGAACGAAATTTTTCTTCTATTTAAATATTTTTAAAAATTGCTGTCCAATAAAGAAAAGTATTCAAAACTAAACATTTGCTTATAGTTGGGAATACATTTTTTTAATATACAAAATGATTTTTATTGAAAATAATTCAAATAAAAAAAGTGAAAAAAATCTCGTCGTTCATTTGAATGTTCAAAACTTTAGAAACATAATTATTCATTACTGTTTAATTATTAATTACTATTTAATTATTAATCCTTCGTTAATTATTAATTACTATTTAATTATTAATTTTTCGTTAATTATTAATTACTATTTAATTATCAATCCTTCGTTAATTATTAATTACTAGGTAATAAGTAATTAATAATTAACTTTTTATTAAAAATTACTTATCAATTTTTAATTGACTATTTTTTTGGTTTGGAATGCAAAATGGACTTTTTTTTACATTTACATGTTTGATAATGTCTTTTGAGTAGTTAAAAAATCAATGGACTCTAGTACTTTCTTCCTGCAGTATTGCAGAAAGTTTCTTTAGTGGAATTTAAAGCACACAAGCCTCGCTCCAGCAAATGAGGATTATTTTAGCCTCAAGTAGAACCATCTAGATCGTCTTAAAGTGGTTTTGATCATTTTTGACGAGAACGCTATTTGGATATATGCTCCAAATATATATATGTATATAATATGAATAATTCTTCCCGCGAGAAATCAAAAAATAGTCACTCTCTTCAAACAAATTTAAAGAAAGTTACAGACTTCAGAAAAAGTTAAAAAAAAATATCTATAATTAACAGAAAAAGTTTAGCAAAAAAGAAAAAAATTGATTTAAAATACTGCAGTTAAGGGAAAAAGTAAGAAAATCTCTAAAATAAATTTCAGGCGCTACAATAGAATAAATTTTTAGTTAATTTCAAAATTCACTTTTTTAAACTTAATCCTCTTTTTATAAAAATAAAATCCCTTTTTTTCATCTAAAATTACTTGGAAAAATCACTGTGATTCTTTGCTTTCTTTTATTAAAAATTTAAAATAAAACTAGTAGAAGTATAATGCTAAAAATTTGGTTTGAAATTAACACTAATAATATTATTAAAATTTGACATTATATTTTTTTGACAATTATATTTTTTTTACATTGTGATTTTTATACAGTGAAGAGAAAATCATAAGAAGAAAGAGAATCTTTCTTGATTTCTATTTTATTGTAGCAGATTTTGAACTCACATTATTGTTATGAAATCATTTCACAAGAATTGCCTATATGCGACAATCAAGGCTAACGGCTTACAATCAAAACATTATGAACGCGAGAGATATACGCGATGGATCTGCAATTATTAATGTCCCTGAGAGGAGTTGGTAATATCGAGATAAGGCATTGACATAATGTCGTACGTCGTACCTTTAGATTAAAATCAATAAAGCAGGTCAGGAAATAAGAGAGAGAAAAAGTGAAACAAAGATGAATTTTTATTTCATCTACAACTCACAATTTTTAATTATAAATTTACAATTTACATTGTAAAAAGAAAAAAGTATACTAATTTTGTATCAATTTTTGTACTAAATCGTATAACTTGGTTCTATTTTAATATCGAAATCATCTATTTTTAAGAACATTTTTTTTCCAGTGTGTAAAAAAATTAATAGAAATTAATTCGTCAATTAATATAAAAAATCAATTAATTAATTAGAAGTTATCAATTCACAATTTTTGCTTGTGAGTTAAATTACTTCAATTCTTAATGTTGCTGTTTCAATTTTTCCTTAAAAGAAGAAAAAAGAAAAATAAATAAATAAAAAAAAAAATAAAAATAAAATAAAATATTTAAAAAAAACATTTTTTAAATAAATAAAATATAAAAAAATATAAAAAATAAAATATTCAAAGACACAAGATAAAAAATATTAAAAGTAATGTTTAAATAGAAAATACTAAAAAGATATTTCAATAAAAATTCCTTTTTTTTTTTTTTTGAAGAAAGTGTAAAAGAAAATGTCAATAGAGCAATAATAATAAAAAGTAGAAAATTGTATATAAAAATATTGAAAGCGAAATACGCTATCAAGATGAGATCTCGTGACGACAAGAATTGTTAGTGATATAACGTCATGATCAATAAAGGTCCTTTTATTTCTATTGATACAGTACGGTATGTACTCTATGGCATAAAAAGCATTTACACTCCGTCACAAGAATGCCGTTGTTTGGCAACGGATGCGAGTCCACCTACGTCTTTACGATTCCTCGCGACTCATTGCGAAAATATATATATACTAGCTGTCGTACCCGTCTTCGACGGGTTGTAGTTTCTGATAATGCACTTAACAGTGTATCTACCAACCTAGAAAACCGGAAAATAGCCGGGAATTTGATTTGACAGGGAAAAAATAATAATTAGTTACTATTGACTATTTCATTAGGAAAATAATACCATTTGAAACAGTGACCGACTTTTTATTATCAAATTAGTTATTTTTAACTTATTCAAATGCAGAAAACAATATTTCTCAATTTGTAGTACTTCAATCAATATAATGTATTTAAATCAATCTAAAATTTCCTCCAGTTTTTTGAGTTATAGTACAGTCTAATTCGAACTAATTGTATAGCAAGTAGATCCAGTTTTTCTCGGTTACATTAAATTCCCTGATATTTTACGTCTTTTCTGGTTGGTAGACACACTGTTAAATGTATTATTAAAAAAAAACCCGTCGAATAAACCAGGAAAAATTTGGATAAAGCCGGAAATTGTTTTAACCAATATAAACACCGTGTTTAACTTTTGTCTTTACATTGATCAAGATATCTCTAAAAGTTAAATCAGAGAGCCCACAAATACTATACTGAATTAAGCTTCATAGCAATTGGTATCAATTATAATTTTTTCAATTTTTTGATATTCAAAACATTTTTATACTTACATCTTCGTTATAAGAAAGTATTTTTGAAAAATTATGCTAAAATGTGACTAAATAACATGTAATATTCAATTATATAAAGTTTAAAAGCTATCCATTAAAAAATGTAAAATTTAGAAATTTTCGATTTTTTAAAAATATTTTTATATTTCCATTTTAGTTACAAAGTATTATTTTTTGCAAAATTATGCTAAAATGTTAATAAATAACATGTAATACTCAACTATAGAAAGTTTAGAAGCAATCCATAAAAAAATATAAAATTTAGAAATAATTTGTGTTAAATAAATTCATTTATTAGAGTCAAGTATTTATTTAATTAATCCAATTAAGATTTATTTGATTTAACTAAATAAAATTATTTAAACAAAATAAATTTTTATTAGATCGAAATAAAAACTTTTAAATAAGATATTATATTACTATTAAGTATTAACGTAACTTACAATCATAGCCTTATCCGATTAAAAAATATTAACTTGAACGAAAGTTATGACATTTTTCCAAAAAATTCGAAAAATCAAAAAAATGCAAATTTTTTATCTTTTGTAAAATAAATGCAAAACTATCATTAGCTAACTTTTTCAGATAAATAAAACCCATTTCTACAATAAAATTTTTAAAAAAGACGTATTTTGAAATTTTTTTTCGTTTTTTTAGATCAACTTTTTTCTAAGAAAATAGTGATTTTTAAACTTTAAGCAAGCTTTTCAGGAAAAGTTATTAAAGTTTTTTATTTAAAGATCAGTATGTAAAGTAAGAAATTTGCTACATTAAACAAAAATAATTAAGCTAAATGCCATAAAAAAGAAGAAAAAATGTTAAATTTTAAGAAATTCGGTTTTTTGAATTTTTGCTAATTTTCCATAATTTTAGATTTTTTACCGAAGAGTGGAGACTATTGAATAAGTAAAGTATTTTTTAAGAGCACAAAAATAATAAAGCTAAATGCCATAAAAAGAAGGAAAAATGTTGAATTTTAAGAAATTCATTTTTTTGCATTTTTGCTATTTTTCCATAATTTTAGATTTTTTACCAAAGGGTGGAGATAACAAATTAGGTTAAGTATTTTTGAAGAGCCCAAAAATAATGAAGCCAAAAGCCATAAAAGAGAAGAAAAAATGTTGAATTTTAAGAAATTCCGTTTTTTGAATTTTTGCTAATTTTCCATAATTTTAGATTTTTTACCAAAGGGTGGAGACTATTAAATATAAGTAAAGTATTTTCCAAGAGCACAAAAATAATGAAGCTTAATGATATAAAAGAGAAGAAAAAAATGTTAAATTTTAAGAAATTCGGTTTCTCGAATTTTTGATAATTTTTGATTTTTTGCTAAAGGGTGGAGACTATTCAAATAGTATAATTATGCTACCGAAATAGCTAATGGTTACTAATTATTAATTTTCCGGTGAAATTAAATTCCCGGGTATTTTTGATTTTCCAGATTGGTAGAAACATTGTTAAATGTATTGGTAGAAACTAAAACCCGTCGAAGACGGGTACGACAGCTAGTGCTATATATTATCAAAATTTTTAAAATTCAAAATTAATCTTTTGAAATAATTATTGTCATCAATTTTACTTAAATTTGATACAGGGTTAATTTTAGTATTTTTTATTACAATTTAGTCATCAGAATGAAATTTGAGTTTTTCATTTTTTGATCATTAATTAATGTAATATAATAGCAATTTTGAATTCTGTGCAATATACTGACAAAAGTCTCATATTAATTATATGGATATTGTTAATATTCTGACCTAATAGAATTTTTTTAAGAAAGTAAACTTATGATTTCAACAACAAATTTTTATTGTTGACCTAAGAAATACAACCGTATAAAAATTAATTACAAAAAAATTTCAATTTTTAAACTTTTATTTTTATTTAATTTTTCAATATTTAAATCTAACACTTTTTATTTGTTATTCAAAATTTTATTATTCTGACGATTAAATCTTAATAAGAAACACTAAAATTAACCCTGTACCAAGTTTAAGTACAATTCACTAAAGTATATGAAAAAACTAAAAATTTCGAATTTTCGAATTTTTGAAAAAATGGCATAACTTTCGTCCATATTAATATTTTTTAATCTACTATCGCTAGGATTTTAAGTTAGGCTAATGCCTAAAAGACTGCCAAGTTTCACTTCAAACGATCGAACCGTTTTTCCGTGATACGCGGTCGAAAATTTGCGGACATACATACACACATACACACATACACACATACACACATATACACATACACACATAATTTTCTTAATAGTATTTTCGCATTCCTTTGAGTGTAAAAATAAGGAATATAATAGAAATTTTGAATTCTATGCAATGTACAGACAAAAGTCTGATTTTATTAATAAGGATATTCGTCAAAAAAGAATGTCACAAGAAAAAAAAATTTTTTTTCCTTCCCCCAAGAAGTAATATTAAAACCTTTACTCACCTCAGTGATTACACTCGAGCGTTGAGTCCTTTCGATTTCCTGAAACAAAAGAATTTTCATTTTTAATTTTTTTTTTCTGAAGCTGAAACTTTCAAAAGTTAAATAACTTTTGAAATTAAATTTTAGAGTTTAGATTTTTTTGTTTAAAACGAACACAAATTTTCGAAAACTGCTATTTATTTTTTTTTTTTTTGATTCTGTAACAAATTGACTGTTCGATTTGAACAAAATGATCGAATTTTTTATTCACAATAACAAAGTGATTAAGAAAAAAAAGTTATAGATTTAAATATTTCGACTTTAAAATTTTCTATTTCGAAGGCGAGATTTTTTGATTTTCTTTTCCTTTTTGGGGAAATATTTTTGCCTGATCTTGAAATTCACAAGTTTCTTTAGTACAACACTTTCATTGAGTCACATGGACACTATACACTCGTCATTTCGTTTAAAAACGAACAGGAAACCGTTGACCCCGATTGTCAAACATAACCGATGCGACACGTCATTTTCTACTATTCTACGATTTTCAAATAATTTTCTGTTAATGGCTCAAACTAAGTTCAATGCGCTGTTAGTACATACTCTCTGCAAAGAAATCAGTGGATTCTCCACGATTTTTCCCGTCCATTTTTTTTTTTACATTTTTATCTCTAATTAATTAATTTTGTAATTTAATGCGTTAGCATTAAATTAGAAAATTAATTAATTAGCGATAAAGGCTTTATTCATTTCTCTTTTTGTTGTAAATAAATATCAAAAATAATGAAAATACAGAATAAAATATTAGAATAAATGAAAGAATAATGAAAATAAACAATTAATTAGAATAAATAAATAAATTCATTAAAACAATTAATAAATTAGAATAAATGAAAAAATAATAAAAATTAAAATTGATGCAATAAATAAAAAATTTTTGCAATCAGGAAAAATATCAACAAAAATTTATTGTTATGAATAAATAAAAGAATAAATAAAAAATAATTGTCAATAACTCAAAAGAAGAAAAAAGTAAATAAAAAAAAATTGTCAATAACTCAAAAGAAGAAAAAAGTAAATAAAAAATATTGTTAATAACTCAAAAGAAGAAAAAATAAATAAAGAAAATTTGACAATAACTCAAAAGGAGAAAAAGATAAATAAAGAAAATTTGTCGATAGCTGAAAAGAAGAAAAAATAAATAAAGAAAATTTGACAATAACTAAAAAGAAGAAAAAAATGTTGTCAAGAACTCAAAAGAAGAAATAATCGCTGATAAAGAATCAATATCGTAACAATAATTATTTTTGCTACAAGGGACAAAAAATTTTTTTAAAAATTCAGAAGAAAAACTATAAAAAATTCTGCATATTTTCTTATAGATATTTTGCATATTTCTTACAGAGCTTTTGAAATTCTTTTTTATAGAGCTTTTCCATATTTTCCTAAAGATTTTACACATTTTTTTTTTAAGATAAATAAAAAGTAAAATTTTGTTAACATTTCTGACATTTTTGAAAATAAAAATAAAATTTTGACAAAATTTGTGACATTTTTTTTGAAAATAAAAAATTAAATTTTGACAAAATTTGTAAAATTTTTGAAAATATTAATAAAATTTTGTCCAGTTGTCATTAAAAGTCAATTAGATTCTTTAAGAGCAGAGCAATGGTATATTAATTAATTGTAAATGTCCATTCTGACTTGGCATACTGAGAAGAAATTGAAAATAATACATTAATAGCAACGAGGCATCTGCTCTGGAATTTGAGCTTGCATATGCACATCTGTAAAAGGAAAAAAAAAAAGAAATAAGAAAAAAAAAACTTTAGCTATGCACTATTAATACAATGAACAACCTGTCATTTCATAATCTCTATGAATAAACAGTTATCGAAAAACTTTCTATACAAACATTTTAATGAAAATTTAAAATTTATTTTTTATAATATTAAAAAATTTTACTCCAAGCAAATTATAAGGTATTATTATTTTTGTCAACACTATTTGTAGAAAGACAAATTTATTTTTCAATTGTATAGAAAGTTTTTGCAATATTTCCATAAATATATAATTTTTCCTCAAATGGTATTTTTAAAAATACTGTTTTAAATTTTTAAAAGTGCAAATAAGTAAAGGAATAATATTTATATTTGCATTATATTATTATTTATTATATATATAGCAAATTCTATATTTAAATCTTTAAAACTGAGAAACTTTTTTTATTATATATTTGTTGTTGCATTGTTTAAATTATTCATTAGCTAGAAAAATTGAAACATCTAAGCGTTATTTTTTTATTGATGAATTTTAAGACGTACCTAATTTACGTCACTGTACGGGGACTTCCCGTCATATACTTGTAATAAATGATGGAACATTACCAGCATTGTTAAACAATTGTTTTTCCTCATAAGAAACTGTAATTATTATTTAATGTATGTACTTCTTTGACGTTTGCAGTTAAATCTTTGAAAATGGGACGAAAGGCAATTTTAAATTGTATTTTTGATGTGCAAAAAAAAAATTATTTCTAAATTTAAATCAGGAAAAATGTTTTCTAATTTGAATATTAGTGACTGAATTTTTGCTTTTTAATTAGTAAATTTTACTAATAGTTATTTCTAATAAGAAAGTAAGTAAAAAAAGTAAAAAGAAAAGTAAATAAAAAAGTGAGTAAAAATTTAAATAGAACTGTAGATAAAAAAGTAATAAAGTAAATAGAAAAGTAAAAAGAAAAGTAAATATTAAAGAAAGTAAAAATTTAAGTAGAAACGTGAAAAAAGTAAATATAAAAAATATCAAAGTAAATAAAACAAGTAAGTAATAAAGTAATTAAAAAGTATCTATAAATTAAAATAGAAAAGTTAGTAATAATGTAAGTAGAAAATTAAGTAAAAATTAAATAGAAAAGCAAATAAAAGAGGAAGTAAAAATTGAAATAGAAAGTAAATAAAAATTAAACAGAAAAATACCAAAGTAAATAAAAAAGGAAGTAAAAATTTAAGTAGAAAGTAAATAAAAAGTAAATATATTTTTATTGGTAAAATTTTTTATTTGGTAAAAATACCAAAGTAAATTAAAAAAATTCAGTAATAATTTAAGTAAAAAATTAAGTAAAAAAGTAAATAGAAAAAATACAAAAGTAAATAAATCAAGTAAGTAATAAAGTAAGTAGAAAAGCAAAGGGAAAAATAAATAATAAAGTACATAAAAATTTATATAGAAAAGTAAATAAAAAAGTAAATTGAAAAATACCAAAGTGAATAAAACAAGTAAGTAATAAAGTAAATAGAAAAGTAAACAGAAAAGTAAATAAAAATCTAGGCAAAAATTTAAATAGAAAAGTAAACAGAAAATTAGAAAGTAAAAGGAAAACTAAATAAAAAAGTAATTATAAAATTAAATAAAGAAGTGAATAAGAAGTGAATAAAAAGTGAATAAAAAAAGTGAATGAAAAAGTAAGTAAATAAGTGAATAAAAATGTGAATAAAAAAGTGAATAAAAAAGTGAATAAAAAAGTAAATAAAAAAGTAAATATCAAAGTAAATATGAAACTTGAATGGAGAGAAGAAATGAATGAACACAGCCAGTTGTGTAGGTAGCAAAAAAAAAAAAAAAAAAAAAAGGCGGATAATAATAAATCTTATCGTTTACGAGATACAAACAGAGAAGCAGAATATATTCTAATGTGTGATCTAGATTTCTATAGATGAGGAGATAAATTCATATAATACAGGTGCACCACCACTTTGTTACGTGTAAGGTGATACTGAGCGATACATTTCGACCCGCTATCATTTTTCTCTCGCGATTCCAACTGGCGACATCACAACCTCGGATGAATCATTTCGCAGAGGAAATGATCTCTGCAGTATGTGCATGCATGTACACTCTTTGGAATGACTCCTCACACACTTTCTCAGTATATATGCAATTTGAGACTGTGACAAAAAAAAATCACTCTTCATATAATTATTACCATTATATGCAAAATTTTTCTCAACACTTTCAATTTATCATTAACGTTTAAAATTTAATTATACTTAAAATAAAAATTTTAATAATTGTTTATTTTGTTTCAATTTTATTTTCCATAAAATAATTTCACTAAAATAATTTTTCATTGACCAATTTTAAAATTAGTTGGTGAAATCAGGTAAAAATCAGGGATTTTTATTAAAAGTACTGGAAAAAATTAAATTTTTAGAATTCATAGGAAAATTCTAAATTTTGGTGTCTTATTTTGCCTCATGAAAAAAGAATTGAATTTTGGAGAAGTTATAAATAGTTGCAGAAGTTCTATTATTTTCAAAAGTAATAAAATTTTTTGCACAAATTCAATTATACCTGCAGAAAAGAAGGAAAAATGCAGAAAGGAAGAAAATATTTAAAAGAAGAAAAAAGAAGAAAATACTGAAAAAAGAAAATAAAAGAAAAATACAAAAAGGAAGAAAAAATACTGAAAGAAAGAAAATATTTAAAAGAAGAAAAAAAGAAAAGAAGAAAAAAAGAAAATACTAAAAAGTAGAGAAAAAGAAAAAAATACTGTAAAAGGAGTAAAAGAAAAAAAAGAAAATATTAATAAAATTAAAGAAGGAAAAATACAGAAAGAAAGAAAATATTTAAAACAAGAAAAAAGAAGAAAATACTGAAAAAAGAAAAGAAGTAAAAATACAGAAAAGAAGAAAATATTGAAAAGTATAAAATACTAAAAAAAGAAAAGAAGAAAAAAAATGCAGAAAGAAAGAAAAACAGAAAAAAATATTCCAAAAAAGAAAAGAAGAACAAAAAATACTGAAAAAGGAAAGAAGAAAAAATACTGAAAGAGAGAAGAAAAAGTACAGAAAAGTAAAAAAAAATCAAAATAATTACAAAATTTGAACTAAGAAATGTTTCTATGCAAGCAATAATTATTCAATGTTGTGTGAATCATGGAAAAAACACTCTGCGGATGGAATCAATTTCTCCTCATTTTTTTTTTTTTTTTTTATATATCGAGAGAATTTTTGTCTCTTGCATAACGAGAAATTGCAAATGGAGAAATATTCATTGAACTTGAGATGACTTTCTTATATATACGCACTTATTACATATAGGATATCCGGTTGTTGATCTTTTGCAATATCATTATCATTATTATATGCGACTACTTCCATTCTTAAAATGAAATGATCGATATTGCAAAACTTTGATGACTCCTCTTTTTTTCTCTTGTGGCAGTCCCACACTATTTTTTTCATCATGTGTCTATTTAAAAAATCTGACGTAAATTTTCAATTGTAAAGTGCAATTTTTCTCTTAAATTTTCCCTCCCAGTTTGTATTACGCGAACATGTGCAATAAATTCATTGCTCTAATACCACGTAATACAACCTTGCACGACCTACTTATTCCAGAAATGAAAACTTTTAACAGCAATTATAAATTTATAAACAAGTGAAAGTGATATTATTGGTATAATTATTTTTTTCAAAATTAATTAATTTATTTATTTAATAAATAAAATAAGTAAATAAATAAATTATTCCTAAGATTTCGAACTTTCAAGTGAAGGAAATTTAATTTGTTTTTAAATTATTATTAATAATAAATGCAAATAGTAAAAATTAATAAATGTTTATTTTCGTTTATTTATTTGGAATTTATAATTTTTTATTTTAAGCAGTCACACTGAAAAAAAAATTTGATTAATTTTTATTCTGTATTTGAAACCAATAATTTCAGTATATTTGAAGCAAATTCAATTTAATTGATTTAAATAAAAATTATTTGATTCGAGTAAATATTTTATTTGATAACAGACAAGTAATCGGTTATTTGAATCAAATATTTTTTTTCACTGCAGTGATTTTTGAAAATAATTTTGATAGAAAAAATTGTTTGTTCAGTTAAACGTTCAAAAATTTTTTTGAATTTATTATAATTTACAAAAATTATTTTTAAACAATTTTGTTTATTTAAAACAATTTTCTATTTAATTTTCTATTTTTTTCTCCTTTCCTATTTTCTATTTAAAATAGAAAAAAAAATTATTTATGAGAATTTGAATTATTATAACGACAGAATTTTAAAACAAATTTCAACAAATTTCAACAAATTTCAACAAATTATGACGTCATAAATAATTCAAATGCTCTTAATTTAATTATTTAAAAGTTAAAAAATAAAAATACTATTAAAATAGTTAAATAGTATTTAAAATTGAAAAAAAAATCCTAAGACTATTTAATCACATTCGATAAATAAGATAATCATTGGAATTTCTCGATAGTGACTCAACCATAGATGAAGGTCTATAATTTCAAAAAAGGGATGCTGTGAATGGACCAAAAAAAAATGTTTTTTTCGCTCTGTAATTATATATCATCAATTTGTGTGTGAGAGAAACCCTATGCTTGTACATTATAATATATTCTGCAATGATTCGTCATCAGAGAAACCCGTGAATTTTTGAAAGGGCGGCTCCGAGAGAAACCAAGCGAGAACCTAAATATTTAAGCGCGCGATTGAATCATCCACCAGCATCTTACGAGAATTCCTGGAAAATTTCATTCATCTCCAAGCAATGTCTTTCTGAGAGATATTCGGGAAGGGAATTCTTATAATGCGTGTATATCGATATATATATAACACAACTTTACGGAAGCCAATTGTTTTTAGCCTCATTCCACAAATGGTTTAACAACATTTCATTGATTTCATTTATAGTAATGTAGTACAAATGTGATGCTTGTTTCGTAAATATTTCATAATATTCGTCACTCGTGTTTCAATGAATTGCTATTAGGATTATCGCTTCTGTACATTATTTCTCTACAACCCACCCCTCCCCCCTCTCTCTCTACGCTTCCCCCCACTTTAATCAAATTACAACTGCGTGATTAATGAACTATTTTCTGATCAACGAACATGTTTCATTCAGTACTCAACTTCTATTTTTAATTATTTTATTTTAAAGCTATTTTTATTTCCTTCTGTTCCTTTTGTTTTCTTACATTTATTTAATTTAATTCTACAATTATTAAAAAAAAAACATCAATAAAAAAAAGAAAGCATCAATAACTTTTTTTTTTAAATAAATATTTAATCATTATTATTTTTCCATAGAAATTAAGATTTTCAAAATTTTAAATTCAAACTTTTTTGAAATTCAATAAACTTATAAAATTTTTCTTTATAAAAAATATGAGAAAATTGTTAATTGTTAAAAAATTATAATTAAGAAATAGGAAATCTCTTTTTTAAATAAATATTTAAATATTATTTTTCCGTAGGAATTAAAATTTTTTTAAATTCAATAACTTATAAGAATATTTTATAATAATTAAAGATGAACGAGTGATAAAATCATTGTTTTATATTATAAGAATATTATTACAGTAACTTTTTCGAAATTATTTTCATCATTTCAAATCAATTATTATTTTCTACAATTTTAAATTATTTTTTATAAAAATAATTGAATTCCTTAAAAAAATTTTTGTTATTTATAAAAATAATTGAATTATTGCCAAGGAATTTATAAAAATTTGTAAAGAATTGAACTTTTGGAAAGAATTTTGTTATTTATAAAGATAATTGGGATTTTGACGAGAATTTTTATTAAATTTGAAAGATAATTGAATTTTATGAGAAGAATTTTATCACTCTTGAAAATTATTGAATTTCTGCAATTATTTGCAATTTTTCAAAAATTCGATTTTTTTAATGTTTTGAACAAAAATTTAAATTACAAATTTTTAAATTCTATTATTTTTAAAATTGCTAATTTTATCCTAAAAAAAATATAAAAAATTCAATTATTTCTAAAAATTCACGCTGTAATTCTTTTCATATTTAATTATTATCTAAAATTTTAACTGAAAATTAATTTTTAATTCATTTTTTTAACTTTTTATTAGAAAATTCTGCGAGAATTCAATTATTCAAATACAAAAATTAATAATTTATTGAATAATTGAATGTTTCAAAAAATTCAATTACCATAGACAATTTTGTCAACAAATTTTTTTAAAAATTGAATTCTTTCGAAGGAATTTTAATAAAATTTTTAATTTTTTGAGAATAATTACTTTTCTTGAGGAATTGGATTAAAATTGTATTTGAAATATATGTAATATTGAAATTCTACTATGAATTTTATTATTTTTGAAAATAATTAACTTTTTGCGACGAAATTTATAAAAAATTTGCAAATAATTGAATTTCGATTAAATTTTTATTATTTATGAAAATAATTGTTTTCCTGAAAAGAATTTTATTTTATGTGTTAAAATAATTGAATACCTGTAAAAAATTTTATTATTTATGAAAATAATTGAATTATTGCGAAGAAGTTTATAAAAAATTTATGAATAATTGGATTAATTTCTTTTAATTAATTGGATTCTTTTGGAAAATTTTATTAAAATATTTAAAATAGCAGATATTGAAAATCATTAAATTGAGAAAAAGATTTTGAAAATAATTTGTCTAATAAATTTGATTGAGATAATAACTGTACCTAGTGTTTAATTTACGAAAATTAAGATTAACAGTTAATAATGAAGATATTAATTGAAGTGAAAAGTTAATAAATTATAATTGCAAAAAATTGAAAAATTGCGCAAAACTAGAAAATTTCTGGAAACATTTCAAAAATAAATTAACGATTGAATTAACAACTCGGTTTTGGGAAATTATACCTACAAAATGAATTAATGAAAAATAATGATTAATTAAGATGTAATCAATTAAATTTGTAAAAAGAAAGAAAAATTGCAAAAATGATAAAATTCTGAAGAAGAAAAATTTTAAAAAATGATGAAATTGTATAGAATTTCACCATTTTATAATTTATTTTTAAATAAATATAATTTATATAATAGGTATATAAACATAATTTATTTTTTAAAACTTTTTTATAAAAAAGTTTTCAACTTTTTAATAAAAAAATTTTCAAAAATAAATTTTATTTGCCTAATAATAACTGAGTGAGAGTTATTTATGGAAAATTACTGAATGAAATAAAATTGAAAAATTTTAAAAAATAAGAATTACTTTTAAACAATGACTGTGGAAAAACTTATAATTGTATTAATAGAAAAAAGAATCTTGGTTTGTCGATTCACACATATATATATGCGCGTATGTGACTAGATATTTGTAAAGAGCAGAATGAATCAGTCGTACAAGTGTAACGACCTACAGTGACGTCAAAGTTGCACAACGAAACACGCCGGTAATTCCAACCTTATAATGGTAGCCGTTACCTTGTCCGATAGATTTCTCACTTGACGTTCTCTCCCTCCTTTAAGAATCAATGCACGATCGCATAAAATTCACAGAAATTCGCGTCCGCAATCTTCAATATATATACATATACCTATATATACACATTTTACCATATGTTGCGAGAAAACGTTATTCTGCAGGAAAAAATGAAGAAAAAAGAAGAAAAAAGAAGAAAAATAGAAAATAAATTAAATAATAATAATAATAATAATAATAATAATAATAATAATAATAATAATAATAATAATAATAATAATAATAATAAATAATAAATAATAATAAATAGAAAAAGGGCAAGAAAAAATCAAAGAAGGAAAATTTTGCAAGTCATAGAACAATTTTTTTAATCACGTTTCCTATAGACACTTGTAATTATTACAGTGAATTGAAAATTTAAGAAGAAAATTTTTATTAATTTATGGAAAAATTGAATATATAGACTTTAAAAATTATGATCGGAAAAATTGAAAAGATAAAGTAAAATTGCCAACTCATGGTGAGTCAGTAAGCTCCTCCTAAAGCTCCTCGCGAAAAAACAAAGATTTTTCTCGACGCCTAATTATGAATCAGTGTCTATAAATGTAATATAGAAGAACAATTGGAATCCCGATTACGTGTCACATCCGTAACTATTAGATAATTTCGGAAATTTTTTTTTTCTTCATCTCGCCAAGAAATGAAGAGTAAGATGAAAAATATTGGTAATTGTAATTTTTTAGGAAATACCAGTCATTGTAGTTGTAAACAAGTAAATCTGTTTGTTTAATAACAATTAAATTCTAATTTATTACTAGCAACAAATCGCGCGCTAAAGCGCGCGGCTAACTTCTTACTACCTTTTTTAAATAAAATTAGCAATTTTAAAAATAATAAAATTTGAAAATTTTCTAATTCAAATTTTTGTAGAATTTTGTAAATTTTGTAAATTTGTAGAATTTAAAAATAATTGCAAAAATTCTTTTAAAAAAATAAAATTCTTCTTATTAAATTCAACTATGTTCAAATCTTTAAAAAAATTCTCGTAAAAATCCCAATTATCTTTATAAATAACAAAATTCTTCTCCAAAGTTAAATTATTTTCAGAAATTTTACTAATTTTAATGATTTTCAATATCTACGATTTTAATAAAATATTTCCCAAAACAAATTCAATTATTTAAAAAAAATTTTAATTTGGAATTTTAGAAAATGACAATTTTGAATGAATGAATTTAATAATAAAAATTTCAGAGAAATTCTATTATTTACAAATTTATGTTTTATAAATTTCTTCGCAATAATTCAATTATTTTCATGAAGAATAACATTTTTTTAACCAGGAATTTAATTATTTTCATAAATAATAAAATTCTATAGGTATGTAGGTTTTCAATTATTTTCATAAATAATAAAATTCTATAGGTATGTAGGTTTTCAATTATTTTCATAAATAATAAAAATCATCGCAGAATTTCAATTATTTTTAATACAATGTTAATGGAATTTCTCGAAAAATGTAATTATTCTTAAAATTTGTATTAAAATTAATTTTCAAAGATTTAAATGAAATAATTTTTAACAATTCGATTATTTTTCAATATAATTTGAATTAAATTCTTCGTAGAATTAAATTAATTTCAATAATATCAAAATTCAATTATTTTTAATATCTACTATTTCAATAAAAATTCACAAAAGAATTCAATTATTTAAAAAGAAATATATTATTAAAATTCATCGCAAGAATTAAAGTATTTTTCATAAATAATAAAATTCTTCTCAGGTATTCAATTCTTTTCAATACAATTATTAAAAAATTCGATTCTATTCCATAAATTAAAGAAATTTTTCAAAAAAATTCAATTATTTTCCAAAAATTTTTAATAAAATTCAAGAATTAAATGCTTAATTTCAATTATTAAGAAAGAGGATTATTATAAAAACTTGAAAGAAATTATTCATATAGAATTCAATTACTTTGAAAACTTGTAATTAAAATGATTAAAGAAAGTCCATTATTTTAAAGAAACTCAAAGAAATTCTTCAAACGAATTTAATTAAGATTATGTAAAATTTTAATAAAATTCTTCCTAAATTCAATTATTTTCATAAACAATAAAATTCTTCGAAGAAATTCAATTAGTATCAAATTTTTTGATAAAATTCTTTGCAAGAATTCAATGATTTGCAATTTTTTTCGCAATAATTCACTTGTTTTCATAAACAATAAAATTCTTCGAAGAAATTCGATTATTATCGAATTTTTTGATAAAATTCTTTGCAAGAATTCAATTATTTGCAAATGTTTTATAAATTTTTTCGCAATAATTCAATTATTTAACAAAAAAATTAATAAAAGTTCTTTATAAAAGTTCAATTATTTTTGAAAATTTTAATAAAATTCGTTGCAAAAATTCAATTATTTTCAAAAAAGTTTGATAAAATTCTTCAAATCAATTCAATTATTTGAAAAAATTTTGAAAAAATTCTCGGCAAAAATTTTAATTATTTTCAAAATTTTTCCACAATTCAATGATTTTTATAATATCTACTAAAATTTTTCAAAAGAATTCAATTATAAAAACTTTTATTGAAATTCTGCGCAAACATTTAAATTATATTCATAAAATAATTAAAATTTCACAAGGAATACAATTATTTTCATAAATAATAAAATTTTTTAAGTAATTCAATTATTATTTTCATAAAAAATAATTTAAAATTCTAGAAAATAATAATTTAATTAAAATGTTGAAAATTTGATGAAGTTACAGTAACAATATTCTTATAATGTAAAATAATGATTTTATCTCTCGGTCATCTTTAATTTATTAAAAAACATGAAGAAATAAACAATACTTTTATAAATTGTTTAATTTAAAAAAGGTTTAAATTTGAAATTTTTTGAATGTCTTAATTCCTGTGGAAAATCTTGTTTCAAAAATAAGATTAAGAATATGAATTGTGCAAATATTTTTCTTCTTTTTCTAAAACGAAATAATAATTTTTTTTTTAAAAATTGTGATTCAAAAAGAAAATAATGGAAAATAAATAAATTTTCTATTTCTTAATCACAGTTGTTTAATAATTTTCGAATGTTTTTTAGAACTAAAGAACAAAAATAATTTCAATTTGACAAAACATAATATTTAACAACATTTTAGTCTTTTAATGAAAAGAAGTAAAAAAAATTCCGATGATTTCTATTTTCTATCTAAAGTTAACAAAAAAACAAAAGTATAAACAAAAGACAACTTCAGAGTGTGAGGGACAGAAAAAGTGAAAGAATGAAAGAACATTCAAATTAATATAGTTAATTCCTCAAATTAATAATTAACAATAAACGATTATTATTCTAATAATATTTTCTTCTAGAATTATAAACATAGTTTGAGAAACGTGTAATTCTAATTATTTATTATAATTTTTGTTTAATTAGCAAAAAAAAACTACGCTCAGAAAAAAATTTTATTTAAACCAAATATATTTTATTTGAGTTAAATAAACGAATATTTCTTTCAGAGCCAACTAGGTTATTTATTTGTTTTAAATAAAAATTTTATTCGACATAAATAAAACTTTTATTTGAAGCAAAGAAAAATTTTATTTAATTCAAGTAAAATTAACTTAAAACAAACGAAAAGTCTACTTGTCACTGAGTCAAATATATATTTTTCTGGGTTTAATATTATATTCAATTATAAATTATATCTAATTATAATGAATTCCAATTAATTAAAAATTATTCAAATTAGTAATAAACGATTATTAGTGAAATCAATATTTTTTCCTCTAGAATTATAATTACTAATTGTAAAAATTATAGTTATAATTTATTTTTATAGTAATGTATTTATTTATATTTTTGAATTATAATTATACTAATTAAATCCTATATTACTTAAATTCTAATTAATCCTAATATTATTCAAATTATTAATAAAAAATTAATATCACAGTGACAATATTTTCTGTTAGAATTAAAAATATAGTTTCGACTCGAGAAACTTATATTTCTGATTATTTACTATAATTTTTATTTATTTAAAAAAAAAAATTTATTTATATTAAATTATAAATTACAATGAATTCTAATTAATTAAAATTAAATTATTCAAATTAATATAGTAAACGTTTATTAGCAAGAACAATATTTTCCTCTAAATTTACAGTAACTAATTATAAAAATGATATTTAGAATTATTTATTTTTATAATGTAATTATTTAAATTATTGAATTACAATTATAATTGAATTAATTAAATTCTAATTAATAACATTATTCAAAATACGAATAAAGAATTAATGGGTAAGTGACAATATTTTCTTCTAGAATTTTAATAACTAATTGTAAAAATTATAATTACGATTTATTTACTATTATAATAATGTAATTATTTATATTTTTCAATTATAATTTTAATCATACAAAATTATAAATTAAATTCTACATAATAATAATCAAATCTTCAACTTCCGAGTAGTTTAATAATAAGGAAAATAAAAACGAAGACATTCGTGTCTAATTAATAATTATTCAAATTAATAAATAAAAGAATTTCAATTCTATTATTTTCCTTATTTGGAATTTATAAAAATGAAGATTAAGTTGATAATTTTGTGTAAATTAATAAGCATATCATTTTTTCGAAATTTAAGATGAAAAATCGTATATATTTTTGATTTATTCAGAATTTATGCAATAAAATTGATTTCTCAACTTATTTATAATAATTTTTTTTATAAATAAACTTTTTTTTTCATTTTATTAAAAATCAAAGGGAAACATTCACTTTTTGCACTATCACTGAACTGTAATGTTTACGTTATGTGGTATAAATATCCTGAAGTTGAAATTTTTCAAAATAAGTCACGTTGAAATATAAAAATCATGCTTGCGGTTAAGTTTTACATAAACATTTCTATATATTGTCATGCCGATGGTTTTTTTTTATTATAATTAAGAAAGTAGACAGTGTGGCGATTGCAAATGAACGAAAGTATGTACAGTGAATAAGGACAATATGAATCACCTGCAGTTTCATGTGTTTATAGACGAAGCAATTCATCTCACGTCTATGTACTTTTTACACTTTCTCAAATTCTATTTCTCTATGACAATATAAAGTAATGTCAAATATTTACAAATGTATTAAATTGTATTTAATTTTGTAAAAATAATAATAAGTTATTGGTAATAATTTAATAATGAAATTTTTGAATTTTGAAAAAAATATTAAATTATTAAATTAAATTATTATTTGTGTCGCTCCGAGGAAGAAAATTATTATTTAAATTGTTAATATTATTATTCCTTTATTATTATTATTATTATTAGAATTGTCATTACATTAACATTAATAAATTAAATAATATTTAAATTGATGATTCAAAGTGATCGTTAACCTCATTGTTCTATAATTTGATGACTAAGTGATAACAATAAATAATGAAAATGATAATTTTTAAATTTAGTATTATTAATAATATTGTTATTAAATTAGTAATTAAATATTATTTAAACTAAGGATTCGAAGTAACCGTTAACTGAATTGTTCTATTATTATTTGATGAGTAAGTGATAATGATAATTAATGATATTGATAATTTTTATTTTTAAATTAATTAATTAATTTCTTATTCAGAATACTAACGAAATTTCAGTTCAAATTAGTTTCAATTTCAATAAATAAATCTTCAGACATTATTAATTTTTATTGAAAGCAAACTGTTTTCTTGTTCATTCTTAAAAATTTTTTTAAAGTAAAATTTTTGTTGTGTCAAAATTTCCTTTATGAAATTTTAATTCTCCTTTTACTAAATTTAAATTAAATTTTAATTCTCTTTTTACTAAATTTTATTCTTTTTGTTTACAGAAAAAGAAAGGAGTGTAAAAAGAGTCCAGCATCTTTTCGATATTGACGTGAGCGATTTGCAATTTGTAAGTAAATTTATTTTTCTTTACATAAAATGCAGGTTTGCAATAATTTGGTATAAATTAAAATAATTCTTCGAAAAATTCATAATTAAATCGATTAATATTTTAATTTAATTATCATTACAACTATAAAAATTACAATATTACAAAATAACAATACGCAGAGGTGCGATTTTGTAATTTGACTTTGACTTTCATTTCCACATTGATTTTGTAATTTAACTTTCATTTTCACTCTGAGTTTGACTTTGACTTTGAAATTTGAAATGAAAATGAAAAATCAATATCAAAGTCAAAATCAGAGTGAAAATGAAAGCCAAAGTTAAATTAAAAAATCAGAGTGAAAATGAATGGCAAAATTAAAGTTTAAAGCGAATCGAAAGTAAAAGTCAAATTTCAAAATCAGAGTTAAAAAAAATGTCGATGTCAAAATTAAAATCGAATCAAAAGTCAAAATCAAATTACAAAATCAAAGTGAAAATGAAAGTCAAATTCAAAATTGAATCGAAAGTCAAAAGCAAATTATAAAATCGCCGCCTTAGAATCACAATAAAAATATTTATAAAAAAAAATGCAAAAAATCAATTTGGAATCACCAATTCGATATATTGGATCGAATTTGATTGAAAACTAAAATTGATAAAAGAAAAAAAATTAAAATTGCCAAAAGAACCAAAATTAAAATTGATAAATGATTAAAAATTAAAATTGACAAAAGAACAAAAATAAAAATTGATAAATGATTAAAAATTAAAATTGACCATTCTAATGACACATTTAAATCCATTGTCATATAAATATAATAAATGAACGTATATTATTCTTCATTACGATACGCGGTCACTGACACGTATATGATCTGTGTAAACTATTACTATAAACTTATAATACGCGCGTGCTCACGCTCGTTTGACCGCCATTCGAATGTATAAGTATACACGAATGAACTACGTATATATCTTTTATAAACTTTCATATGAAGTGTGTATAAACGTGCATTTTGTCTTTACAAATGTATGTGAAAATACATATAGCAACAACATAGAATGTCGACCTTGGCCCGCTGACCATGAGCGCGAAGTTGTTCCCCGCATTAGCGAGTACATATAGTATTATTGTGCGAGACTTTTTAGCGTTTCATATGATGCACTTTATTGATTATCATGATAATTATCTCCTCTTTACCCCAGCAGAGAAGATGCATTAGAAGAGTTTCGATAAAAAAAAAAAAAAAAAAAACAATTGGACTTTGAAATTGAAAAATAAAATATGTTTATAAATACTATTTTACTATTTACTATTTCTATTGTTTCACTATTTTAGTATTTTTACTATTTTACTGATTAACTAATTTACTAATTGACTATTTTATTATTTTTACTATTTTATTATTTTAACTATTCTTAATATTTTACTGATTTACTATTTCCTTCTTTTTACTATTTTACTATTCACTATTTGTACTAAAAATAAAAGTATACTAAAAATACAAGTTTACTACTTTTACTGTTTCACTATTTTTACTATTTTACTCTTTAAATAATTTACTATTTTATTATTTTAACTATTCTTACTATTTTAACTATTCTTACTATTTTAACTATTCTTACTATTTTACTGTTTTTACTATTTACTTTTTTTTTACTATTTTACTATTCACTATTTGTACTAAAAATAAAAGTATACTAAAAATACAAGTTTACTACTTTTACTGTTTCACTATTTTTACTATTTTACTTTTTAAATAATTTACTATTTTATTATTTTAACTATTCTTACTATTTTACTGTTTTTACTATTTACTTTTTTTTACTATTTTACTATTCACTATTTGTACTAAAAATAAAAATGCAAGTTTACTACTTTTACTGATTCACTATTTTTACTATTTTACTGTTTAACTAATTTACTAATTTACTATTCACTATTTTTACTAAAAATAAAAATATACTATAAATAAAATTTTCCTAAAAATACAAGTTTACTACTTTTACTGTTTTGTTATTTTTCTATTTTTACTACTTTATCATTTACTATTTCACTATTCAATATTTTTACTTCTACCTACTACTATTTACTACTGCTTTACTATTTATTTAATATAAATATATAAATACTATTTTACTATTCACTATTTTTACTACTTTACTATTTACTATAAATACTATTTAATATTTTATTTACTTCTACTATTTATTATTATTACTCTCTAAATCTGAATTTAGTAGTTTTCTACTAATGAAATATAGTGTGAATTCATTTATCAATTGAATTAGTAACAGCTTTGTTTAATTTTTAGTAAAAAAAAACTACTATTTTCTCGTAGAAAACAACTAATTCATGTAGTAATTAATTAAAGCTTTGTTGTTAAATTACAGTTAGCTTAACAATTAGCATAACTGTAGACAATATTTAAGAAAAGTAAAAATTTTTCTAATAATGAAATATTATTTATAAACAAAATTAATAATAATTTTATTAATGAAATTAAATTAATAATTTTGTTAGTAAACCAAAAAAACACACTTTTTTCATCTGGTCTGAAAGAAATTAAAAATTGCCGGCAACAATAAAATGAATGATTCATTATAATCTATTGTTTAATGACTCAGACAAAAATATTGTCAATTAAGCGACAAAAGTTATTAAAAATATACGAAAATTTCATAAGTGATAAACTTTCCGGACTCATTGAATTTCACGGTTTTATTTCTCTCAAAAATATTTAAACAATATAATGAAAAAAAAAAAAATAGGCCACGAATTTGATTTCGAGAATTTTCTTATTTTTATTTTTAATTCAATTATTGTTTATACCAGTTAATTATATTATTTTTTTTTATTTTTTATATACTTGTCGTGTATAGTCAGCCAAAAAGCGTTCACTTCCTCATCAGCAAGGAAGTGGATTACATTTTTTATAAACATTTTTCTCTCCAATGTCATCTTATGAGTCAAATATTCTGTATTTGTCATGATTCATTTGTATTTGTATCTGTATATTGTATTATATATTTAATATAATACAAAAATATTTAATATAATACAAATTAATATAATAATAATAGTCAAAAAATAGAAAAAAATGTAATATCTGATATTATATTGTTTTTTGTTTCTATTAAATGTTCTGAAACATTAAAAGATAATTTTAAATTATTTGCTGCATTTCTAATTGAAAATAGTAATAACTGTGATCGTAACTAAAATTAAATTTTGTAGATATAATTAATTAGCAGTTAATTTGTTAATCAAATTTTAATTATTTGTTATTTTGTTAATTTTTTTTTTAAACTTACTAAATACTAATTTTACTAATTATCAATTGTACTAACTATCGACTTCATTATTACTAATTTTACTAATTATCAATTTTCCTAAATATCAACTTCATTAATTACTGATTTTACTAATTACCAATTTCCCTAAGTACCAATGTCATTAATTATTAATTAATTAATTTTAATAATCACCAATTTTACAAATAAACAAATTTACTAATTAATAATTTCACTAATTATTAATTTTACTAACTACCAATTTTGTTAATTACAAATTTAACAAATTAACAATTTGATCATTAATAAGTATTAAAATTAGAAATTAGTAAAATTTTTAATTTTTAATATTGGTAGTTAATAAAAATAGTAATTATTATTAATATTAATAATTTGTAATATTGGTAGTTAGTAAAATTAATAATTAAAAAATGTGAAAATATTAGTAAAATTAGCAGTTAATGAAGTTGGTAGTTAGTAATATTATTAATTAATAAAATTGGTAATTAGTAGTATTAATAATTACTAAAATTAGTAATTAATGAAATTGGTAATTAGTAATATTGGTAATTTATAAAGTTGGTACTTAGTGAAATGAGTAATTAATGAAGTTAATATTTAATAAAATTGATAATTAATAGTATTACTAATTACTAAAATTAGTAATTAATGAAGTTGGTAATTAGTAATATTGGTAATTTATAAAGTTGTTACTTAGTGAAATAAGTAATTAATGAAGTTGGTATTTAATAAAATTGATAATTAATAGTATTACTAATTACTAAAATTAGTAATTAATAAAATTGGTAATTAGTAGTATTAATAATTACTAAAATTAGTAATTAATGAAGTTGGTAATTAGTAATATTGGTAATTTATAAAGTTGGTACTTAGTGAAATGAGTAATTAATAAAGTTTGTATTTAATAAAATTGATAATTAATAGTATTACTAATTACTAAAATTAGTAATTAATGAAGTTGGTAATTAGTAATATTGGTAATTTATAAAGTTGGTACTTAGTGAAATGAGTAATTAATGAAGTTGGTATTTAATAAAATTGATAATTAATAGTATTACTAATTACTAAAATTAGTAATTAATAAAATTGGTAACTTATAAAATTTCTTATTCATGAAATTGGTAATTTATAGATTTACTGATTACTAAAATAAGTAATTGTTTACTAAAATTACTAATTACTAAAGTTACTAATTGCTAAAATTAGTAATTAATAAAATTGGTAACTTATAGAATTACTAATTAATAAAATTGGTAATTTACAGATTTACTGATTACTAAAATAAGTAATTGTGTACTAAAATTACTAATTACTAAAGTTACTAATTACTGAAATTATTAATTAATAAAATTAAAAAATGAGTAAAATTGACCTTAGGATTTGGTAAAAATTTACTTGTGGCTCTAATATAAAAGTTATTTTTTATTAATTTTCTTTCTGTGGGAAAAACAAACCCTTTGGCACTAGTAATGAAAAAAAGAAACAAATGGAAATAAACGTTTTTATAGAAAAAAAATTGCAGAATAGAGAAAATGATTTTACATATCATTATGATTATTGTTTGCAATGTCCTTCAAAAATCGTAACGATGATCCGCATAGGGAACTAAACATTCCGATCTATACACAGGGAGGGCGTTCCACGAAGGTATAATATTGGAAGGTGCCGATGAAGTCATCAGCAATTTGATTAAGTAATGGCAGTAACGACTGTGTCATTACACGGATCATTTTCTCCGTGCAAGGTCTCTTTTCTCAGCTGTCAATTTATATTCTTGCATCATTTTTTTTCATCTACTTTGGTGGAAACTTTTCCTCCAAGTTCCACCTTCTCATCATCAAGAGGGGATCATTTTTGATTTTATTTATTTCTTTCATTCTTTCTTTCTTCCTTTTTTCTTTCATTCTTTCTTTCTTTCTTTTTTTCTTTTATTCTTCCATTAATTCTTTCATTATTTATTTAATCTATTCTTTTTGTTTAGTTATTTATTTATTCTGTTTATTTATTTTATTTGTTTATTTATTTTACACTAGAAAAAAATTTACTTAAATCAAAAAATTTGTATTTAAATCAAATTATATTTGGAGAAATAATTTCTTAACTTGAAGACTGCATTTAATTAGCTTATATAAAACTTAAATATTAAATAAAATTAAAACTTAATTATTTGATACGAATAAATTATTTACTTGATAGTAAACAAATAGTTTATTTGAATCGAATAAATTTTTATCCAGTGTATAAACAATTAGAGTTTCATTTTCTATTCGTATATATTTTACCACTTTTTTCCTTCTTTCGAAATCTTCTTCTCGTTTTTTATTTTCTACACAAAAATTTACAATAAACGAAAATGTAAAAAAAATCACTAAATGAAAGCGAAACATTTTAGCGCCATAAAAAATAATTATTAGACAATTACGTGAGTATCGAAGCATAGATTTTGTTGCAAATTTCACAGAAGTTGTCTTTTTCTATAAAAAAAAAAAAAAATAGGTTTCTTCTCTAATTAAAAAACTTTCAATAGAAACTTGTTGCAAATTCAAAGAAACTATTAGAAAATAATTTTCCAAATCTTGTATTATTGCCGTGAGAAGTGGAACATTCTTTGCACGTAAAGTTTATAGGTTTGTTTGAATAGTTCTTTTTTTTAAAATTGTTTTCTTTAGTGTTTGTTATCCCTGAGTGAGCCTCCTCTCACACTTCTTAGAAAATAGTTAATGTCCGTGACAAAGAAATTAACGAAACAAGCAAAGAAAAAAGTGAATAAAAATAAAATAAGTCAAGTACGTTTTTCTATTATTTTTTTTTTTTTTTGAAAAAGCACTCATTTTCTGTATTAAATCAACAGATGTCGGAGCCTGGCGAAAAGATCAGAGGATTTTGAATTCCATTGCGGCACGTGCAGCTTGCTAGTTTTGACATGTGCACACCTGGCTCTTCCCTTTTTTTTGTTATATATATACTCGTATATTTTGCGACTGATTCAAGTTCAATGGTTAACCTATAACCATCAAACACTTTCAATATTCTGAAGAAAAGTTAAATAAGATGCGCATAATGTATGTCTATACTTTAGGGGAAATAAAAATTTTCTACTTTATTATTCACAATTATAGGTGTAAAATGAGGGAAAACTTTATTAATTTTGAATGGAAATTTTAATTTATTATAATTTTAATTTTCAATTTTAATTTTTATTGGGCAAAGTGAATTTTATAATAAATAAAAAAAACTCCAATTTGATGAAAAAAAGACCAAATTTAATATTCGACTCCAAAAATTGTTTAAAAAAAACTTGACCAGACCAGTGTCGTTTTTCGAGACCCAAACTTTTTTTGAATCGGAAATAAATTCCAAAAAAGTTCTAAGTACCGGAAAAAGCTCTTCTTTTAAGAAAAAAGCTCCAATTTGATGAAAAAAGATCAAATTTGATATTCGACTCCAAAAATTGTGAAAATAAATTTAAAAGACCTGCGTCGTTTTTCAACAAAAAAATTTTTTCTGATTTGGAAATAAATTCTAAAAAATTTATGAGTACCTCCGCCTTTCAGAAAAAGCTCCAATTTGATGAAAAAAAGCCCAAATTTAATATTTGTCTCCAAAAATTGTGAAAATAAATTTACAAGACCAGCGTCTTTTTTCAAGATATAAATTTTTCTGATTTGAAAATAAATATTAAAAACGTGCTGAGTAGCAGAGAGTTTAGGAAAAAACTTTTCTTTAATAAAAAAGCTCCAAATTGAAGAAAAAGCCCAAATTTAAAATTCGACTCCAAAAATTGTTTAAAAAAATCTCGTCAAAACCAGCGTCGTTTTTCGAGACCTAAATTTTTTCTGAATCGTAAATAAATTCCAAAAAAGTTCTAAGTACCTACGTCTACCGGAAAAAGCTCTTTTTTGAGAAAAAAGCTCCAATTTGATAAAAAAGCTCAAATTTGATATTTGACTCCAAAAATTGTGAAAATAAATTTAAAAGACCTGCGTCGTTTTTTAACAAAAAAAATTTTTTCTGAGTTTAAAATAAATTCTAAAAAAATTTCTGAGTACCACCGTCTTTCAAAGAAAGCTCCAATTTGATGAAAAAAAGCCCAAATTTGATATTCGCCTCCAAAAATTGTGAAAATAAATTTACAAGATCAGCGGTTTTTTCAATAAAAAAATTTTTTCTGAATTGAAAATAAATACTAAAAACGTGCTGAGTAGCAGTGTGTTTAGGAAAAAGCTTTTCTTTAATAAAAAAGCTTAAAATTAAAGCTTAAAATAAATAAATGAGATGTTAAATTTATTAGGTTATAATTATAAAAATGTTTAAAAACAACAAGTTTTTGTCCTCATTTTTATACTTTGTAAAGGGTTTATCGCCCGTTTATACATCTAAATAAATAAAATTAAAGAAAAAATTCCAAATTTGATAATCGCTATATTCGAATTAATATCATATATTCAATTCATGCAGATTTTAAATTTTCTAAATTTTAAAATTCAATTTCTCTAGTTTTTAAATTACTAAAAAAATTAATTTTAAGTCAATTAAACTAAATATCAATTGATTTTTAATTCAATTCGTCCAGAATTCAATTTTATTAAATTTCAATTCATTTTAATGAATTCTTCCACATTTAAAATTTTCCAAATTTCAATAAATTCTGTATTAAATTTTCAAATATTATAATATTTTCCAAATTTCAATAAATTTAATTCAGAATTTATTGAAATTTGGAAAATTTTAAATGTGGAAGAATTCATTAAAACGAATTGAAATTTTAAAAAATGGAATTACCTAAATTTTAAGTCATTTAAATTTTAATCATACTCAAATTCAATTTATCCTGTTTTTAAATTATTAAAATTTTAATTGAATATAAATCCAATCCTATTAGATTTTAAATTGTCTAAATTTCAAATAAAAAATCAATTTATTTAAATTTTTATTAATTAAATTCGTCCAAATTTCAAATTTAAAAATTTTAATTATTTCAAATTTTAATTAATTCTCAATTCAATTCCTCAATATTATAAATTATTTAACTTTCAATTAATTTAAATTTTAATTATACTCAAATTCAATTTATCCAGATTTTAAATTATTTAAATTTCAATTAATTTTTTAATTTAATTTGTCCACATTTCATTTTTTTTGGAATTTCAATTCGTTTTAAAAAAATCATCCCCATATTAAAATAAATTCAATTCTTCAATATTTTAAATTATCTAAATTTCAATTAAGTTTAAAGTCAATTTATATAAATTTCAATTGACTTTAAATTGAATTCGTTCACATTTCAATTTTTTTTAATTTCAATTCGTTTAATGAATTCTTCAACATTTAAAATTTTTTTGCAAATTTCAATTAATTTGGAATTCAATTCCTTAAAATTGTAAATTTTCTAAATTTCAAGTCATTTTTATTTTAATCATATTCAAATTCCTTTATCCAGATTTTTAATTGTCTAAATTTAAATTAAAAAGTCAATTTATTCAAATTTTCATTAATTCAATTTGTCCACATTTCAAGTTTTTGGAATTTCAATTCGTTTTAAAGAGATCATCCACATATTAAAATGAATTCAATTCTTCAATATTTTCAATTATTTAAATTTTAATTAAGTTCAAAGTTAATTTATCTAAATTTCAATTTATTTTAAATTCAATTCGTCCAGATTTCGATTTTTTTAAATTTCAATTCGTTTAATGAATTCTTCAACATTTTAAATTTTCCAAATTTCAATTAATTTGGAATTCAATTCCTCAATATTGTAAATTATCTAAATTTCAACTCATTTATATTTAAATCATACTCAAATTCAATTTATCCTGATTTCAAATTATCGAAATAATAAATTTTTCCACATTTTAAATTTTCCAATATTTTAATTAGTTAGGAATTCAATTATTTCTCAATATTATAAATATTATACCTAGATTTTGAAATCATTTAAATTTTAATCATACAGAAAAAGAACAGAAAAAGTAAAGTTAAAAATACAGCATAAGATATAGACTAGAAAATAATTATAGAAAACTCGTAGAAAAAAATAGAGACAAAAGAGGAAAAGCAGAAGACAATAGAAGATTTAATAATACATAATTTTGCAAAAAAAAATGATTTTCCTAAAATTATAAAAAAATTTTTTTAAATTAAAAAAACTCGAATCAATGGAGACATCTGTAGAGTGAATGATTAACTCGTTTGTACATCAACACAGAAATATATCCACGCAATGAGTCATGGACACGCATTAGCATAAACAACAAACTGTATATAATTCCCTAAGCATCAAGACTTCTTTACCGATTAAAATCATCTTCTCTATCGACAGTGGAAAATAATTTTTAAACTAATTCTCCATTTGAAAAAAAAGTAGAACACAAACAACAAGCAGTATTTGTTCAATGAAATCATCCACAAGAAATTTATTTTGCTTTCACAAAATGCTGAATATACAAATATAACTTTAATATTATTAATCAAAATTATATAATTCAAACTGAATTAATATGGAATTTAAAATGAAGTTTATTAAATTTTTATATTCGAAAATACTTGGAGATTTCTAATCCATCTGATAAGTATCACTTCCAAACGGCTTATCACAAGAGGAATATTCTACTCACATGTGTCTTATGTTTCTCTAAAGTTGAAGTTGATTAAAATCAAAATGAAACACGGTCATCAAGTGAAATTTTTTGCGAAGTTGACTTTTTTTCGAATGTCTGACTTTCGATTTTCGAAGTTATTATTTAGAAAAAAAAATTTAACGGTGGGAATGAATTAAAAATAAATTTACTAAAAGGAAGAAATACACACGTGAATTCTTTTAGATCAACCGGAATGAACTAACTACGTATCTACGTTGGCTTTTACATTAAACCAAGCTCGCGTCTTATCGATCTCATTCTTGGCGTCGACCCTGAACAGAATTTGTGCCAACATTCACTGGTACTACACATGTATATACAACTTTATTAACGCCCAACGTCATGTGAACTAATTGGTGTGGAAATTAATTCTCTTTTATCAAAATTTTTGAATTTTTTTTTTTAAAGAATTTACTATTCTTTTGGAAATGAAAAAAGAAATTATGTCGCGCGTCACTGTGTTTACAAATTTGCCTCTTTATTAGCTACAATGCAGGCAGAGAATGACCTAAATTTGCGCTAATTAGTTGAAGGCTGACCGTGAGTAATTAGCGGACATTTAAATAATGCGTCCTGAGAGAGGAAATTCAGTGCGGGTGCTTTTAAAATTTCCAAGCCATTAAAATTTATCGCTGGTATTCGTTTTTTTTAGAGAGAGAGAGAGAGAGAAGATTTTTTAATTAGTTTTTATGCTTTCGAAATTTTTGATCATTTCTGGGTTTTCTTTATCCAAAAATAAAGAGATGGTTGACTCAGAAATTACTAAAATTTTATTTGATTCCAAATAAAATGCTCTTTGATGGAAATAAATTTTATTAAATAAAATTCTGTTTGGTTCAAATAAAATTTTGCTTGGTTCAAAAAAATTGTATTTGGTTCAAAAAACATTCAAATAAATTCCATTTCCTTAAAATATAATTTTGTTTGGTTCAAATTCAAATAAAATTCGTTTTAGTTCAAATATAATTTTGTATTCGATTAAATAAGTTTTATCAGATAAAATTTTGTTTAGTTCTAAATTAAAATAACAATCATTTTGATTCTAATTTAAGTTTGTTTTGGTTCAAATAAGTTTTATCAGATAAAATTTCGTTTGGTTTAAACAAAATTCTGTTTTGGTTCAAATAAATTTTATTTGGTTCAAACAAAATTCTGTTTCGTTCAAATAAATTTTATTTGGTTCAAATAAAATTTTGTTCTTAAATGAAGATTTTATTTGGTTTAAATAAAAATCTGCTTGGTTCAAAGAAATTTTATTTGGTTCAAACAACCATCAAATAAATTACATTTCCTTCAAATATAATTTTGTTTGGTTTAAAAAATTTTTATTTGGTTCAAAAAACATTTTAATAAATTCCATTTCCTTCAAATATAATTTTGTTTCGTTCAAAATTCAAATAAATTTCGTTTTAGTTGAAATATAATTTTGTTTTGCTTTAACTAATTTCTATCAGATAAAATTTTGCTTGGTTCAAATAAAATTCTGCTTGGTTCAAATAAATTTTATTTGGTTCAAACAAAATTCTGTTTCGTTCAAATAAATTTTATTTCCTTCAAATATAATTTTGGTTGGTTCAAATAAGTTTTATCAAATAAAATTTTGTTTGGTTCAAAATTTAAATAAAATTCGTTTTGGTTCAATTATAAGTTTGTATTGTTAAAACAATACAAAACAATTTTGTTTCGTTCAAAATTCAAATAAAATTCTGCTTGGTTTAAATAAATTTTCTTTGGTTCAAACAAAATTCTGTTTCGTGCAAACATATTTTATTTTCTTCAAATAGAATTTTGTTTAGTTCAAATCAATTTCTGCTTGGTTCAAATAAAATGTTTTTCTTAAATAAAAATTTTATTTGGTCCAAATAAAATTCTGTTTGGTTCCAATAAAATACTCTTTAATGGAAATAAATTTTACCATATAAAATTTTGTTTGATTCAAATAATATATTGCTTGATTCAAAAAAATTTGATTTGATTCAAACAACATTCAAATAAATTCCATTTCCTGCAAATATAATTTTGTTCGGTTCAAAATGCAAATAAAATTCGTTTTAGTTCAAATATAATTTTGTATTGGTTCAAATAAGTTTTATTAGATAAAATTTTATTTGGTTCGAAATTTAAATAAAATTCGTTTTGGTTCAAATTTAATTTTGTCTTAATTCAAATAAGTTTTAACAGATAAAATTTTGTTTGGTTTAAATAAAAATCTGCTTGGTTCAAATAAATTTTATTTGGTTCAAACAACCATCAAATAAATTACATTTCCTTTAAATATAATTTTGTTTGGTTTAAAATTAAAATAAATTCGTTTTAGTTCAAATATAATTTTGTATTGGATCATTAATTTAAAAAATATCAATAATTCACTCAATATTTTTTCTGTATATTTTTTTTTTTCAATATTATTCTTTCTTCTATTTTTATTTTCCTGCTATTTTTGTTTCTTTGAATTTTTATCACCCAAACATTCTTAATTATTGAAATTTATGCAGATTGAATAATTTGTTGAATTTTAAGTATCACTATAACAAGTTTTAAAAATACTAGTACTATTTCTAAACAAGTTTAGTAAACTTTCTTTCGGAAATTGGAAGACAAAGAATTTTTAGCTGATCTGGAATTATGAAATATTCACAAGATGAGGAAATTTCGATCTTAGACTCGAAACGAAAGACAAAACGTTATTAAATAAAATGTAGAATTTTTTTTTTAATGTTATTTCATATATAATATTATAGATGCTGTTAATAAAGACATCATTGCATTCTTCGAGTGCAATGAAGTTGTTACAATTCCGGATATTGAAGTATTTATTAATTGCGAGGACACTTTGCTGGAATGTATACAATATATATTTATTTATTTGTCAATGACGAGGGAAAAAAAATTTCCCACAAATGTGAAAAATATGAGACAATTGTATATATTTTTGTAACGAATTCTGTTAAATGATGAGTTGCGCCTTGAAATATATTTACGATTACAATTTTTTTATCTTTTTATTATTGTTCTAAAATAGACAATTTTCTGTTGTAATTATAATTATATAAAATTAGTTTTTCATTGTTTTTAAAAAGTAGTTTCGAGTTTATATTTTTGTTTATCATAATTCACAGAAAAAAAATTTGATCCAGATTTTAAATTATCTAAATTTTAATTAATTTTAACCTCAATTCCTCCAGATTTTAAATTACCTCAATTATTATTTAAATAATAATAAATATTTAATAATAAAAATATAATTGTGACGCGCTCCAAAGAAGGAAATCATTTTAAGGTTATGTTTGTGTTATTTTTACCTTAATTAAAAGTTTCTGTTTAATTGTTTACAACTAAAATCAGTTTCTATTAATTATTTCAGATTTATTGAAGATAATTATCAGTGATTTGTAAATTAAGAGTCGATCCTCTTTGTGTATTTTTTTCTAAAAATTACAAACATAACCTAAAATTTTTTGCTTCAAGTGCCTTTCTTCAGAGCTCGTCACGATTATAATTAATTTTTAAAAAATGTAAAAATATTGAAAAGGAAAAAATTTAGAATTAATGAAGAAGAAAATCGAAAAAAGTATGAGAAAATGAAGAAAATAAAAATTATAAATTCGAAAAACAAAAGTAATAAAAATAGAATAGTTTCTATAGAAATATAATTGACAATCTTTGTTTCAGAAGCAATGATAAATAAATAAAATAGACACAATAATAAATAAATAAATAAAAAAGACACAATAATAAATATTATTATATTATTATATAAATATTATTAAATATTTAAAACAAAAATGTTATTATCAGAATGCAGATGACGAAAAGTCAATAAAAATTAATGCAATGTTGATTTATGCAAATTGAGATAGGTCATTAAATTGAAGTAAATCATAATAAAAGTGTGAAGGAAACTTTCGTAATTTCTTTTTTTTTTATACACTAACGGAAGTTATCTCAACTTACCAACAGCTCTGCAGTAAGATTCCGCAAATTTTTCTCTAGACTTTTCGACGTGAAATATGTCACAGGTGAATTTATCTATTTAAACCGCGCGCACAAAAAAATAATTCACTAATCGTTTCTTTTCTTTATATAAAAAAAGAAGAGAACAAATAAAGTATTTTTCCGTAATTTTTTCAATCTTTTCCGTAAATATCCGTTTATTTTCGATATTTGTAGCGTTCACCAAAAGCCAATGAACGCAACTAGTATAAAATGATCGAAGCGTGTATATCTTCAAGGCTTCGCGCGTTTAACGGTGAGCGTGTGCGGTGTTTAACGACGTAACAATCTCGCCAACGCAAAAATCTTTCCGCCTTCGATTCTCGAAACGATGATGATTAATAAGAGGAGGGAAGGGGAAAAATAGGAATTAAGAAGAATTTTTTTCTTTCTAAATCACTTGCACAAAATTTTTCTTTCTTTAATAAGTAGAAAAATTAATTAAGAGAGAAATATTTGGGGAAAATGAGAGAAAATTAAACCACGTGTCTACGAGATGGTTGTGTTGACTAGTAAAAATGAAGAGACGATGTGTACGAGCAACGCGTTTGTAATATATGTAGATTGTTCCGTGTTTAGTGCGAGGACGCTTGCGCTCTCGTGGCGACCTTTATTTACAAGAAAACCGGTCCTCATATGTGTGGGTGCATTTATAATCACAGATACGAATTTATTTACATTTTGTATGTGTGAAATTTTCGTTTTTATTGGCGCGGAATTTATTTAAACTTTCTTAAAATATTCATGATTCGAATATTTAAAATTTGCAATTTGCTAAACGCTAATGTATACTTTTTTTGGTGGAAGTATTTTCTTCACAAATTTTATTTTTTTATTTTATTTTTTTCTCTTTTCGATTTTTTCTTTTTTTGATTTTAATTAATGTGTTTTTTTTCTAAACGTAATTTCTTCTTTTAGAAAAGAAAAATTCTTTCAGGTTCTTTTTTGAGGAAATTTAATTAAACTTTTAATTAAACAACAATTTATAATTTAACTCAACAATTTATTATTGTTTTCTATTTATCATGTAAATTTTATATATTTTTTATACTATTAAAAATATATTTCGAGTTCTTTGGCGCGTTTTTTTTAATTCTTTCCTCTAAAGATTAGCGATCAATTGAAAAGGAATTTGGTCCAGTGGTTAACGTTGCCGACTTATAAACGAAAGTTGAGGGTTCGAATCCTGGGAACATATTTGGTTTTTTTCTTCAAGGAAATAATTATACTAAAAATAAACAAACGAAGAAACAAACAGCAAGCAAAAAATACAGAAAAAAATTAATAAAATAAATAATAAAAAATATTAATAAAATAATAATAGAAAAAAACAATGAATTAAATGAAGAAATAGACAACAAACAAAAAATCAAAAGACAAACAAGCTAAAAACAAGCAAAATAAACATTGAGACGAATAAAGAAATAATTAAACAACAAACTGCAAAAAATTAACAAAAAAATAAATAAAAAATAAATAAACAAATAAAATAACAAAAACAAAAAAATAAATAAAAAATAAAATAACAAAAACAAATAAATAAATAAACAACAAACGAACAAGAAACAAGCAAATAACAAACAAAATAAACACGGAAATAGACAAACAAAGAAGTAAATAAAACAAATAAACAACCGCAAATAAAAATAAACAAACAAGAGCAAAAAAATTTACTGTGAAATTAAAAAATATATTTATTGAATGAATAAAATTTTTGTTGGCTTAATCGAATTATTTTGTCGAGCAAGAGAAGTAAAGGATTTTGAAAATCAAAGAAAACGACTCTTTTTGTGCTCTTTCTTTATTTTTGTGATAAAAGTTATTAGCGAATTTGATTAATTGTTCTGATAAGTGGTCACTTGGAGACGTAACGCGTTTCGTGTTATGTAACAATACTCGTTACGATGATGACGATACTAAAGTTCCTGAAAATGTATTATACACTCTTAAATAATGAATTTAATTCCACTTGGATGGATTTTTGTTTATCAGAAAATACTAATTTATTTACTCAAAGCTAGAATATTGAAAACGTAAAAACCCAAAAAGAGAATTAAAAATAAAAAAGGGGGAATACTAATTTATTTATTGTTCTATTTTATTCATTAATTTGTGTCAATTTATTTTTCGGTTTTATTTTATTTATTATTTTATTTTATTCATTTATAATCTATTTTATTCGTTTATTCTTTTTATTTTTTTTACTTTTTATCTTTTTTACTTTTTTACCTTTTTTACTTATTTATAATTTTATTCAATTTTTTTATTTTATTCATCGACAATGTTATTTATTTCTCATATTGTTTCAAAGTATCCAAAATAAATTATGAAGAAAATGTAAAAGTGAATTAAATAGAACAAATGTAAATTTTCATGTATTAAAAAAATAGTAGAAAATAGTAAAAATGGAATAAAAAATAAATAAAATAGTTAAAATGAAATAAAAAGTAAAAAAAAAAAAATAGAATAAAAAATAAAATAGTTTACAACATGAAAACAAGTTTTACTTGAAAAAGCGATAAGTTTCTTTAGAAAATAGCAAAAGTCTTAGCTAAATAAACTAAAAATTTTGTTAATATAAAGAAATTCGTAGCTATTTCAAATGGAGATTTTTTCCGTAACATAAATAAAAAAAAATAAATGAAATGTAAAATAAAACAATAAATTTTATTTTTTATAATAAAATAAAAATCAAATAAAAATACGTCAATAAATTACATTACCTATATTCTATTATATCAATAATTCAGAAAATTACTAAAATATTCCAAATATAAACATATTCTAACATATCTATAAAAAATGGACTAATCGTATAATTTATACCCAGTACACGATGTATCAAACTGATAAAAAAATCGTGTTCTTATTATTATCATTTGTCTCTTCTTTCCGTGCGCAGTAACAGTTATGTGTACAACAGTTATTACTATTAATTAAAAAAAAGGAGTTGTATTTACAATAAAAAAAAATTGTGCATATAATGTGAAAACAGTTAGATTTCATATTCAATAAGAAATTGTTCGTAGAAATTAGAAGTACTCTAAGATTCATGGAATCGTTACAGTATTCACTGGATTATTAAATTCAGAGAAAGATGTTCCTTACTCTCATAAGAATATGAATGTTCGACACTTAAAAATTAAATAGTCATTCAATTGCTAAGTCATTCAAATATTTCATTCGAAATGGATCATACAAATTTTTTCTCATAAATTACAGGCAAAAATTATATTTCATTTTATAAATATTTGTTTTCATATGTCACCTATTTTTTTATCCGTTTGGATAAATATTTTTTTCATACTGCGATTTTTTTTTATCTTTTTGGATAAATATTTTTTTCATACTTGAGTCGAAAAAAATAAATATTTTTTTCATAGGTATTTGGGTTTTTTCTTATCCCTTTAAATGAATATTTTTTTGACACTTTGGATGTTTTTCTATCCGTTTGGATAAATTTTTTTTATACTTTGCTTGTTTTTTTTTATCAATTTGGATAAATTTTTTTTTCATATTTCGGTTATTTTTCTATTCATTTGGATGTATTTTTTTATTTTTTCATACTTTGCGGTTGATTTTTCATCCATTTGCAAAAATATTTTTTTTCTTACTTCAATTGTTTTTTTAATGCAATTGCGAAAATGTTTTTTTATACTTTGGTTGTTTTTTTCATTTGGTTTTTTAATCCTTATTTTTATTAAAGGAAACCTTGTTCCCGCATGTATAATTTAAGAATCCCAATCGATTTTTTTACCAATTACAATGGGCAATTACATTGATTATCGGTTAAACTCGATAATAAAAATAACCAGAACTTGCGGTTAAATTATTACCAATAACGTGACTTTAGTCGATTTGAATATATTCCGTAATTTTTTGCACGAAATCGCCATTTGAAGGTGAAATTGTATTACCTTGAAGAACATTCGAGAATTTTGTCACTATTTTCGAAAATAATTGCTATTATTATTATTATTCGAAATATTACCCACTAATTGTTCAAAAGATCTATTAATTAAAATTAGAGTATTTTTATATTTAAATTATTAATTAATTTCTTTAAACGGTACAAAAACAAATTTATTTTTATATTTTTATTAACATTTTATTTAATTATGACAGTAAAAAATTAACATTTATTTATTTAATTTTTATCTTTTAAAAATTATTTATTTATTTGAGTTTTGCATTTTAACATTTAGTTATTTTATATAATTTAAAATCAACATTTATAATCAACATATTTACTTTTTAAGAAAAATAATTTTTACAATTTTATTAAAAAATTTTTAAATAATTTCATTCGTTTTGGGAAATTTTATTAAAATCTTAGATATTGAAAGTCATTGAAATTAGAAAAATGCATTTTATTTTTGAAAATAATTGAAATTGGGACAAGATTTTTTTTTATATTTATGAAAATAATTGAATTTTGGAGAAGAATTTTCTTATTTATAAAGATAAGTGGGATTTTTACGAGAATTTTTTTTCAAATTTTGAACATAGTTGAATTTTATAAGAATTTGAAAATTTTGGGATGAAAATATTTTCTTCATGAGGAAGAAAAATACCTAAAATATAAAAAAAGAAGAAAAAAATAGTGAAAATTACCTAAAAAAGTGTGGAAAAATAGAAAATGGTAAAAAATATCTGAAATAGAGTAAAAACAGAAAAGAAAGTAAATAAATACTACCTAAAGTAGAGAGAAGAAGAAAAAAATAATAAAAATTATCTAAAAAGGGTAGAAAAATAAAAAAAGTGTGAAAAAACATCTGAAATAGAGAAAAAATCGAAAAAAGGAAATAAATACCTAAAATAGAGAGAAAGAAGAAAAAAATAGTAAAAATGACCTAAAAAAGGGTGGAAAAATAAAAAAAGAGTGAAAAATATCTGAAACAGAGAAAAAATAGCAAAAAGTGTAAATAAATACCTAAAACAAAAAAAAATAAATAAAAAAAAGAGTTAATAAATAAAAAAATTAGAGAGAAATAAATAAAAATTAAAATATAAATTGTACAGTGATTTGAAGTCGATTGATGAAAGAGTTTTTTTTTGATCGCGAAAGAATGGACCAATGGTGAGAGAGCAGTAACTCATGAGTGCCACGCCCCACCAAGCCTCCTTTGAGATCAGCAACTGGTCCATGGGGGCTCACAGTATTCGCGAGAGAGAGCAGAATTAAAATTGTCCCCATCCATTCTGAATAAACTTGAAAATAATTTCACGTCAATAGAAAAACATCCACCCGCAAAAATGTATAGTTGTAAAAATCTTGGCATCATGCCTCCGCACTATAGAGGAGACATGATGAACCTAAAGTGGCATTATATTTTAACATCATTATATTTTTTGACCTTCAAAATTATATCCCCCCAACAGAAATAATTTAAAATGAAACAAAAATGATCGTTGGGCAAATTTCCAAATGGTTTTTGTAACCATAATTTTCTTCCAATATTATTATATACTTTTGAAAATAAATATTACAATTTCCCATTTAGCGCAGGAAATGTCAATAGTTTTTCAACAAACAACCTCGGAATAAGAATTGTGCAACTGGAAGCCATTATTATTGCAACATCAAACCAAGATGGTGGTTCATGTGGTAACAGAAAGGCACGGGTTTTAGTCTCTCTCTGCAAACGAGAGAATAGTCTCACGAAGAAAAGGGTTATTGTCCCTTTGGGTTTCATTCAAAAGGTTTTTTTTTTAAATTTTTTCCTTCTTTTTTTTCACTCTTTTTTTGTTGTTGTTTCGAACAAGTTTAAATACCTTGTGTTTATGTCGCTTAATTTTTTAATGGCTGTTTTATTTTAACAGTGTTTTTCTTATTTTTCATTTTTTCATTTCAATTTTCTTTTATTTCAATTCTTTTTAATTTCAATTATTTCTAATTTAAATTTTTTATAATTTCAATTTTCATTTATTTCAATTCCCTTTAATAGTAATTTTCTTTAATATATTTTTTCTTCCTTCAATTTCTTTTAATTTCAATTTTCTTCAATTTTTATTAAATTCAATTGTCTTTAATATCAATTTTTTTATTACTTTTTTTTCTTCCTTCAATTTCTTTTAATTTAATTTTTTTTTAATTTTAACTCCTTTTTAATTTGAATTTTTTCAAATTTATATTTTTTCTACTTTCAATTTTCTTCAAGTTTTATTAAATTCAACTTTTATATTTTCAATTTTCTTCTATTTCAATTCTTTTTAATATAAATTTTTTATTTTCTTTTTTTCTTCATTCAATTTCTTCCAATTTTAATTTTTTTCAATTTGAACTCCTTTTTAATTTCAATTTTTTCTAATTTCGATTTTTTTTATTTTCAATTTTCTTCAAGTTTTATTAAATTCAACTTTTTTCCTTTTAGTTTTCTTTTATTTCAATTCTTTTTAATATAAATTTTTCTTAATTTCATTTTGTTTTTATTTAGATTTTTTCTATTTTCAATTTTCTTCAGTTTTTATTAAATTCAACTTTTCTATTTTCAGTTTTTTTCATTTCAATTCTTTTTAAAATAAATTTTTTTAATTTCTTTTTTTTCTTCCTTTAATTTCTTCTAATTTCAATTTTTGTTCAATTTAAACTTCTTTTTAATTTCAATTTTTTCTAATTTAGATATTTTCTATTTTCAGTTTTCTTTCATTTTAATTTTTTTTTAAATAAATTTAAAAATTTTTTTTTCCTTCAATTTCTTCTAATTTTAATTTGTTTTCAATTTGAACTCCTTTTTAATTTTAATTTTTTCTAATTTAGTTTTTTTTTATTTTCAATTTTCTTCAATTTTTATTAAATTCAACTTTTATATTTTCAGTTTTCTTTCATTTCAATTCTTTTTAATATAAATTTTTCTTAATTTCAGTTTGTTCTTATTTAAATTTTTTTTAATTACAATTTTTTTAAATATTACCTATTTTTAATTACAATTTTTTCTAGTTTGACATTCTTTTAATTTAAATTCTTTCGAATTTCAACTCTTTTCAATTTCTAGTTTTCAATTTTTTCTAATATTTCCTTTTATTTTATTTTCAATTTTCTTTTTATTCTTTTTGCTTTCAATTTTTTCTAATTTCAATTTTCTTTAAATTCAGTTTTTGTTAATTTCATTTTTTTTCTATTTTCCTTGTTCTTTACTTTCAATTTTTCCTAATTTCTGTTTTTCTATTTTTAATTTCAAATAATTATGGTTAATAATAATAAATAATTAATGAAAATAATTGAAAAAAATGGTAAAATATTGAAAAAGAGAATTGAATTGAAAAAACATTGAAAAGTTTGGATATAATTGAAAATATTTGAAAAAAATTTTCTTTAAATTGAAAAAAGATTTGAAAAAGGTTGAAAATGATTGAAAAAGATTGAAAATAATTCAAAAAAGGTTAAAAATATTGAAAAAAAAATTGAAAAAGTTTGGAAATGATTGAAAAAAGATTGAAAACAATTGTAAAAAATTAAAAAATTGAGAGTAGATTGTAAAAAATTGACAAATATTGAAAAAATTGGAAAAAAGATTGAAAAAATTGAAAAAAAGATTTGAAAAATTGGAAAAATAAAAACTTCACACAATAATAAATTACAAATTGATTTTTTTTCCATATTTTGATAAATTGATATTTTATCTATGCCGAGCTAAAAATAATTTAAACGTCTATCGAACTAAATGTGCTCTTTCTCACCATAAAAAGGATAATTCCGATTTATCCTTTAAAGAAAAAACACGAAAAAGGATTTCTTATGGCATTCTACTGCCTCTTTTGGCAGAGAACGCGAATATATATTGGTGGTCCATCTCTCGAGGAATTTTAATTGAATGTCTTGATCAAAAGAGAGCTAAGAATTTAATCCTTATTCTTTTTTTCTTGTTTGTTTTTATTTTTTATTTTAAAACAACTATAGCTTAAAAAACATTCTAATATTTACGTCAAACAATGAAAAATCTTGATGTTTATATTCGATATGTAATTCGCAATTTTTATATGTAAGAACTCAATATTTTATTATCTAAAAATATACATAAAATAAGCTGATTAATTTTTCTTTTAACACAATTATTTATTTTATTTTATTATTTATGTCAATGTTTAATTCTTGAAAAGTAAATTGAATTCAACGAAATACATCTGCCGTCGGCTAAATATTGACTGCTACTACTGAAATGAAAATAATTTTCTCTAATGGAAATTTTGCTCTTATTTTTACTATTAATAAATAAATTCAATGATTATTATCATCATTATTATTATTTTTATCATTATTATATTATTATTGTTAAATTTTATTATTAATAATAAAATATAAATTAATAATTAAAAGATGAAGCGTACTGTTACTATTATTCGTAGAGGAAATGGTTGAAATGAACGATGTTACTATTATTATTAATTAACTACATAAATAATAAATAATTAATTTTCAGTTAACTAATTTATTATTAAATATTTTTATTATTAAAATTTATATTAATAATTAAAAAGTAAGGCGACAAAACCTGAAATTAAATACAAAGTGCAATTACTGAAGTAAATGAAAGGAATAATAAAAGTGCAAGTGAAATAGAAACGAAAAAAATTTTTTTCACTCTCACTTTCAATGAAAATTGATTATAAATCGAATAATAGTTTAGAAAATATTTTCCTAGAATTTTTCTTCCATTCTGTGAGGACATTTCATGGAATCAAAGAAACAGTTTAAATTATATTTCAAGCCACACGTTACCAAAATGATCTTTTAATTTATTTCTAGTTTTGATATTGAAAATTATTAACTATTAATTAATAGGTATTATTTTAACACCAACATGAATTAAATTAATCTGCAGATCTTTAATTTATCAAGGATTAAAAATTAAAATAATCTATCGAAGGATTACTTTTTCAAAATGTTTTAAAAATTATTTGTTTTTCATTTTGACATATTTTTGTCATGGGAAAAATTATTAAAAAAATTGAATAATTTAATCTTTTTTGATGTAATGATAATTTAAGCTGTAACGCTTTTTGAACAATAATACAAACTATTAATATAACTTTTAATAAATTATTAATAATTAATAATAATAACTATTAGTACATAACCATTATTATTGCTATAGATTTTTTTTTTGGAAAAAATTAGTTTAAGGGAGGAATGGAGTTAATTTAATCAGCGAATGAATAGAGCAACAATTCTCCACCGTCGGCGCACGATCACTTTTAAAATGTGTATATGCTGCGCCATATAAAAGCACAAGAAAGGGTTAGAATTTTACTGATCACTTTTCTGGGAAGTGATCGACACGCATTGGCCCTCGGGATGTACAGAAAAAAAGGGTCAAATTATTGTGATACATTATTGCCGATACTAAAGATGCTGTAAACAGATGTTATACGTATATTTTACACACAGAAGCGTCTGCATTTCTTTTTTGACCTTTCAAAATTAATCGAAAGTGAAAATCTAACAAGTTTCATTCCAAACAGGTCTTTATTGTCGTTAAATTAAATTTTGCATCTTGTTAGCGAAAAATATATTAGTTTTTTTCTAACAAGATGCAAAATTTAATTTTTATATCGAGAAGATAAACAATAATAATTCTACTTTTTATTTTTGAGAAATTCGCAAAAATTTAAAAATGTATAATTCCATTTTAAAAGGAATTATTATAACAATAATATTTTTACTTTTTATTTTTGAGAAATTAGCAAAAATTAAAAAATTAATAATGTATAAAAAAAATGTTGAAGAAATTGAAGAAATCCTTAACCGACAAATTTCTAATGTAGAAGTTTGTCAATATATAGTTGATTGGTAAGGATTAAAGAGTTTGGAATTAAATTCAATTGAAATTAAAAATTGATTCCTTACTTTAAGAGTCATAAAATGTTTGTTGAAATAAAAAACGGTACATATTTTGATTTTGAAAAATCAAAATGATTTTCAAAATCAATTTCGTTGGTATAATAAAATGAGATATATATTCCAAAGAGATGATGATTGGTAGAAACGTAATTTTCAATATTAAACAATTTATCGAAAGGCGAACGAAAATATTTATTGTATAGTCTTGTCAGCATGTGAAAAAGGAATTAGTCAGGGATATTTTTCGAAGATCGAAACGCGAACTTCGTGGAAAGGTGACGGGCAAGAGGCTTCTTTGAGAGATCATCAAAAACCTCAACTCTATCTCGCGCGCAGTTAATGCTCAGAAATTTACCATGCAATCGAAAGTGTGAGGAAAGCTCTAATCGAATTAATTTGAAATCGAAAATCTTTCTCTTAAATCAAATCTCTTAATTTTAATTTTTAGTTGTTTTTGTAAGATAACTACTATTTTTTTGAATTATTAATTTTTTACTACATCAAAAATAACTTTTTGAGTTATGCTAACAATGTTTGTGTAGTTGATTGTAAAATCAACTGATTTTACAAGCAACTACACAAATATTGTTAGCATAACTAAAAAAATAATTAATTTAACTATTTTTTTCAGTGTAGGAAGATAATTAATTTTGGGCCGGGTTCACCAACACCGATTAAACTATCACAGTAAAACGTGAGGTGTTAAAATAACACCAGAATGGATTAAAATAATCTTCAACAGTTTAATCCCTCTAGGATTAAATAAACACTAAAAAGGATTAAAATAATCTATTTTGGTGTTATTTTTAACTATGAATTAAATTTTACTTTAAATAAAACACCAAAGTCAACGATTTGGAAAAATTCAACGAATTTAGCTTCTCCAGGGAGAATAGTAAGTTAGTAAGTTAGTTACTAACTTACTAACTAACTTAGTAACATATTTACTAAATTCAATTGTGTTCAAAAATTTTAATAAATTCTCGTCAAAATTTCAATTTTCTTTATAAATAACAAAATTCTTCTCTGATATTCAATTATTTTACAAAATTTTAATCAAATTCTTGTCAAAATTTCAATTATTTTCACAAGTTTTCTAAAATTCAATAATTTTCAATATCTACTATTTCAATAAAATTTTCCAAAAGAATTCCATTATTAAAAAAAATTTACTAAATAAAATTCTACGCAAACATTCAATTATTTTCAAAAATAATAAAAATTTTTACAGGAATTCAATTATTTACAAATTTTTTTATAAATTTCTTTGCAATAATTCAATTATTTTCATAAATAATAAAATTTTTTTCAGGGATTCAATTATTTTTATAAATAATAAAATTCTTTTAGAAATTCTATTATTTTCATAAATAATAAAACTCATTGCAGAATTTCAATTATTAAAATGCAATTTTAATCGAATTCCTCGAAAAATGTAATTATTCTTAAAATTTTTATTAAAATTCGTCCAAAGAATTTAATGATTTAAAAAATTTGTTGATAACATGTTTTATGAGAATTTAATTTCAAGAAACGTGAGATTAATAAATTATTTATTTTTGTATTTAAATAATTGAATTCTCGTATAGAATTTACTAATAAAAATGGTTTAAAAATGAATTTCAGTTAAAATTTTAGATTATAATTAAATATTAAAAGCATTATAACGTGGATTTTTAGAAATAATTAAATTTTGAAAAAGTTTCAAACTAAAATAATTGAAATTCTTAATTTTTCATATTTTTGACAAAAAATTCTGTAGAATTAATTTTTTTTTAAAGTTTAATAGGATTTTTATTGAAATTATTTCAAGTTTTTATTTTTCAATATATATTTAATTGCAGAATTTCCGAATAATTCCTTGAAAAAAAGTAATTATGTTTATGCAACTTTTAATAAAATTCGACAAAAGAATTCAATTATTTAAAAATTTGTTACTAAAATTCTTTATGAGAATTGAATTTTCAGAAATATTCAATTATTCAATAAATTATTTACTTTTGCATTTAAATAATTAAATTCTTGTAGAATTTTCCAATAAAAATTGATTTTCATTTCATAAAAATGAATTTCAGTTAAAATTTTAGATTATAATTGAATATTAAAAGAAATATAGAGTGAATTTTTAGAAATAATTGAATTTTGAAATTAATTTTTTCGAAAAAGTTTAATTAAATTTTCTTTTCTATTATTTGAAGCTTTTATTTTCTAATATGCATTTAATTAAAGAATTTAGGAATAATTGAAATTTCATGAAATTGAATATTGTAAACAAATGGATTTGAAAATTTCCAAAGAACTTTTTCGAAAATTATTAAAAATAATAGATATAAAGTAAAATTGTATAGTTAAAAATTTTTGAAAATAATAATTGAATTGAAATAATGAATATAATTTTGAAGAAGTATAATATTCTTATAATATAAAATAATGATTTTATTACTTGGTCATCTTTCATTATTATAAAATATGAAGAAATCGATCACTGCGAGTCGAAGACTCGGAGTTATCGATATCTTCATGTTTTATAGTTATAAAAAAATTTAATGAACTATAATTTCATTCATTGTAAAAAATAACACAAAAATTGATTATTTTAATCTTTTTTTGATGTTAATTTAATTTGCAACACGTTTTAATACCTCACGATTTACTGTGAAGTTACTGATTAAATCCTTAACCGACAAATCATGAGCAGTTAAAGACTAAATCATTAATTTTTAATTGGATTTGGTAAAAGTGTCCCTTAATTAATTTGCCTTGAAATTTTTTTTATTTTCTGTTCAAAATTTGATGTAAAATTCAATAAATATTAAATAGTTGCAATCGTTGAAATTTCTCAACACGCGCTAATAAATTAGCTCAGTAGGCATTTTTAAGGGTTAAGAACATTTTCTTATTCATAAGATCATGTCGACTTATCTGAATAATTGTTCCATCTGCTGACGTGCGGATTCTTAAGAACAAAAAAAAGTATACACAATTTTTCTAAGAATATCAAATTGAGACAAAAAACTTGTCAAAAGTGTTACGAAGCATTGTTTTGATAAGTTTTTTCTCTCAATTTGATATCCTTAAAAAAACCAATGCAGGTTGTTGCCATTTGTCTTGAAGTTGCTGCTAAATAATAAAATTATTTAGAAACAACTTCAAGTACAAGGCATTTGTAGAAAATACTATACAGCACATACTCCTTAATTTTTTTCCCCTCAAATAAGAACAAATTGATTACAACACAAGATGATAGTATCAAATCATCAAAAAATCAATTAAACAGCAATAATGAAAATTTTAACAAGAATTGACACTGTTGTAAGTTGTAACTAATTTCCAGTATGCGTTATCCTGACATCAATCGCAATGCGTTTTTCAAAGCTTTCCTGGAATAGGTTAGGCGTGTGTTATTTAACGGCCTTCGCCGGACAACGACCCTTTGGGTACAGAGAGAAAGAGAGAGAGAGAGATTCTTTTTTTTTTCAAAGTTTTTTAAAGCACGACAGTCTACGATCGCAATGGTAACTTTCTCAAAGTTGAATTTTTAATTCTTTTTTGGATTATTTTTAATTCCAAGCTACTGGAGAGAACCTCCCATGCCGAATTGATATATTGATGAAACCGGTCAGAATTCAGCCCCCTTCCTCGTCAAAATGATGATTTGCAATTTCTCTTGTTATAATATAGCGTGTAAATGTGCGCGCGCTCGCTCACGCGTTCGGCCATTTCGCAATCATCCACCATTTTGGTGTAAAATGCCGCGCTCTCTTTATATGTGCTGCTTATTAGAGCCGAACGAATACCGTTCAATAAACGTTCAGAATCACGTCAAAAGTTAAGAGGCGGGCGTGACAGTGTGTTTCGTGCGTCTCCCTCGATTATTCTTTGGCATGAAAAGTGAACGCGTGTGCGGACGTTGAGGAATTCAAATTATACCGCATCAACTGCGATTTCCATTACTGTCGCGGCCATATTTTTATTTCGACTGACAATGATTAGCCTCGTGATCCGCATTTTATTGTTTAACTATTACTATTATTATTATTATGATAGTAACTATTATAATTACTTTTTTTTAATTACAAAAAATATTATAATTACTATTATTTTTATAAACATTATTATTATTACTATTATTTAAACAAAAAATAAATTTTTAGAGCCAGATAATAATATATTCATCACAGAAGTTACTGAATTATTTATTTACTTTTGATAAAAATTTTTCAGGCTTCGGACTGAATTTATCAATAAAAAAAAGTATCAAAAGTGTCACGAAATGTTCGTAATAGTTGTAAAAAGTTGCAGTTTATTTATTTTCAAATACTGAGTGTGTTTTATGTTTGAATAAAAATTGTTATTAATGTGCACTAAGAAGACAATTAAAATTATTCTCACAATAAATTTCTTTTGCATTTTATTAATTATCAGATTATTTTTATTAATTATAAAAAAGTTTTTGAGGGATAAAATAAATTTCTCCACTTGAGAACGCCAAGATCGCCACCAGGTGGCAGGAGAAATTCCATGAAAGAACTGAACTGCCATCTAGCGGTGACCTTGGCGTTCGCAGGTGGAGAATAGCGTGTCCATATTGAATCTCAAAATTTTTGTCAATATTTATAATTCTACAATTATTTATCATTAAATTAAATAAGTTTGACAATTTTAATAAACGGATTTCAATTTTTTTTCTTTCCTTATCGATATTTTTATCCTCTCCAATTTTTTTAGAGTCTTAGAATTAAATTTTTTCAGTAAATAAATTGATTTTTAAATGTTCGGTTTAAGAAATAGTACCATTAGTGCCTTTTTCAAAGAAATAAGTCTAATTAGTAACTTAAAAAAAATTAGTCAAATAGTCTTACAAGGTGAAAAATTAGCAAATCTATTTATTTGCCATAAATTTGACTATAGGAAAAAATAGAAGCACATTCTGGGTGTACCGTCACGTATAGTATATTATGTAATTAAATCTTTTTTACCTTAATTTTCCTTTTTTCAAATATCAATATAATAATTTATTAGTCCGTAACAAAAAATTATATCCGCAACTCACTCACTACCAATTGGTTATAAAGGGACAAAAAAAAAACACTCGATCACGCGAACATTAAATTTTTTTTTCTCTGGTAAATTCTGTCCTTAAGACTATATGGGAGAAAAAAAATATACATATTTCTTCGCGTGACTCGAATCCAATTTGAATGTGGTACCTAATATATAATCCAAGTGACTCGAACTCTCTTTCATATAAAAGCATATTATCAAATGTTCAATTTTATTCAAAACTCGTAATAAAGAAATAAAATATTTTCTTTTTCTCCTCGATACGCACATAATTATTTTCCTCTCGCCCTAATGAGATCAAAATGAGAAACTGGTAGTTTGCAAAATTTTTTTAAATTATAGAAAATATTTTTTTCCTTTTATTTCAATATCAATTGCACAGCTATTATATATACGGAGATAATAACTTTCGACTTTTATTTTACTTACTGGTTATTCACAATTACCAATAAACAATTTCAATAAATTGAAAAAAAATCTATTATTTTTAAAAAGTTTTCATTTATATAATTTTTTACAGAAGTGTTTTTTTTTATCGAATGTGATTTTTTATTTCTGTGGCTTTAATTTTATACAATTCAAATTTAACTCACATTAAATTTAACTCAAATTGAATTTCATTTACATCCAGAGAAAAATTTTATTTAAATCTCAATTATAATTATTTATAATATTTATAATTGAGATTTAAATAAAATTTTCTCTCTGGGCTGTAAATGAAATTGGAATAAAATTGAATTTAATTGAAATAGAGAGAACCGTTAGAGAAATAAATCCACATATCGTCAAACTTCCTTAATACGAGATTGTATTGCGGATGAGTAAACAAAAGATATGTTTATAAAGTACGAGACAGTAATTCCATATCGGTGAGTTAATTAGAAGAATCTATTAGCATAATAAGCATTGACGATTAATATTCACAACTCAAGCGCCTTCCTCCGGATGTCGATGCGTTGTTGAAGATGTCTCGATTTTTCGGCATTGTTTATCGTATACACCTATGAATGTGAACCAACACTTTCATGATTCAGTTATTTTTTTTTTTAGTTTTTTATTCTCCAGAGAGTAAATATACATTCCTTTTTGGCGCTTAGTCACATTATAATCGACACACATCTCATAATCGAAAAAAATAGTTAAAAAGTATAAAATTTAGTTAAATTTTATTAAATAAGTGTATAAAATTAAAAAAATATTTTTTTTGCTAATTTTCATTAATTTTTATTAATTTTACGATTTTGAATTTTTACCACTTAAGAAAGTATTATTTTAATTTTTTTTAATTGAGATTTATGTGTAAAATAATTTTACAATTTCGTGATGAATTAGTATTCCGATGGGACAAGTGAGCATCATTTTTAGGGGACTATAAATTATTCAATCTGTTAATAATTTCTTGTTTATTACTTATTGTTTTTACGTGATCGATTTTTAACAAGTGGATGTGTAATTTTTTGTTATTTATAGCTATGAGTGAAGAATTCTTAATATTAATCGGAAGTAAATTATCATTTCACTTCAAATTAATTTATTTCATAATTTTTTTTTTTCGGTTCTTTACAAGTTTTATAAAAAATTTTTTTTTATTTTGAAAAATGTGTATTCACAATGCAATAAAATAACAAAATAGTAATAAAAAAATAAAATTAAATTAATGGTCTTATTTAGTAATTTGTAAAAATTGTTAATAGTAAACTAATAATTAAAAAAACTATTATTATAACGAATAATTAAACTATTAATTAAACTAATAATTAATAACAAATAATTCAGAAATTGTTGATAATAAATTATTAGTAAAAATTGGTAAAAATAAACAAATAGTAAAAATTGTTCATTAAAAATAAAAACTAAACAGAAATTATTGATAAAAAAAACTAATAATAGAAATTGTTGATAATAAACTAATAGTAAAAATTGTTAATAATAAAGAATAAAGAAATTGTAAAAATTGTTAATAAAAAATTTAACATGGAAATTATTAATAATAAATAATTAATAAAAATTGTTGATAATAAACTAATAGTAAAAGTCGTTAATAAATAATTAAAAAATTGTTGATAATAAACTAATAGTAAAAATCGTGAATAAAAAATTTAACATGGAAATGATTGATAATAAACTATTAATAACAATTTGATAATTAGCTAATAGTAAAAATTGTTAATAATAATCTAATACTAAAATTTGTTTAAAAAAATTAAACATAGAAATTATTGAAAGTAAACTATTAATAAAAAATTTTGCTAATAAGCTAATTCAGAAATTATTGATAATAAGCTATTTTTGAAAATTGCTGATAATAAACTAATAGTAAAAATTATTAATATACTAATAGTAAAAATTATTAATAAACTAATAGTAAAAGTCGTTAATAAAAATTTAACGTAGACATTATTGATAATAAACTATTAATAGAAATTATTGATAATAAACTAATAGTAAAATTTTTTACCGTTAAACTAAGAAAAAAATTGTTAACAATAAACAAATAGTAAAAATTGTTAATTGTTAACAATAAAAAAAAATAAAATAAAAAATTAATTAGCAAAATTTTTGTTAAAAAAATTTGAAAATAACTTTTTTTGTCAACACTTTAATTCATAAATTTTATAAATAGTAATTACTTGGTATTTCAGGTTGTAATTGATAGTAATGCTTCTTGGAAAATAAGCATGAAATCCACTTTAAAATGTATTGACAATTGACTGAGCACTGTTTTCCGAATTGCGACAATTGTTTCCGACAGGAAGTAAGAGGAAGCTCAGGTCTGCGTCAGCAGACAAAAATTCTTTCTTATTCTTTCATTCTGTCTTTATTTTCTTTATCTCTTTTTTTTCTTGCTTTATCAAGTCTTTACATTTCTGAGCTTTCCTCGTGTGCGCTGTTTAACTACATTCATGCGCCTTTTGCATTTGACTCTTCAACACAACACGCCGACAAAGTCATGAATAGAATACGTATTGCGCATTTTCGATTTCAAGACCCCCACCTGTTACCTATACATATATATTCATTTACAAACTGAACGCGCCAATATTCATTCATTGAAAAGAAAATTATTTTTTTAATTAAGTTCTTACTAATTTTATTTTATTAATTAAATTTTATTAATTTTATTTATTAATTTTTTTTATTAATTTTATTAATTAATTAATTAATTAATTAATTTATTTATTAATTTATTTATTAATTTATTTATTAATTTATTTATTAATTTATTTATTAATTTATTTATTAATTAATTTATTTATTTACTTGTTTTCTATCAAATAAATATTTGCTTGAATAAAATAATTTTTATTTCAGTCAATGAAATTGTATTTCCTTCAAAATAGTGAAATTATTTATTTAATTATAATTTATTTGACTTAATTAATATATTTTAGATATTTATTTAATAATAGACACACATTTTTTCTGCAGATATCAAATTGAGACAAGTAATCGGTTATTTCAATTAAATAATTTTTTTTCAGTGTATATATTTGTTATGTGATGCAAAAAAAAATTGAAGTAAATAATTATGTAATTTTTTTTTTTTTTTTTTTTAATTGGAAGAAACGATATAATTATAGAGAAATATCTTGGAGTTTATAGTTGAGAGGGAAATGTTGCATGTTAGAGGAGTTGGGATTCGCGTTCGCAAATCTTGCCACACCCTGTCGTGCAGCTTCCGCTCTTTGCGGCTTTAACTTTACAGCAAATTGGAACCTATCTCGCCCTTCCTCTGTCGACTGGTAATTGGCAAGCCTTTTTCTCAGCATGGCCCCGATGCAACAGTTTTCTATAGCCAATATCTATAAACTCCACAGTCATCTTTTTATTCTTTCTCTCAAAAAATAATTTTTTTTTTTTTGCACTGCAAAACAATAAGTAAAACAGAAAAAATTAATTTTTTTCCCTCAAAATAATTATACCATCAGTGTATAATTATTTTTAGAGGAAAAAAAATCAATTTTTTCTGTGAATGTATAGGAAAATAATCAATTTACACTTAATTACAATTTTACAAATATTTAGTCAGTATACTGACTTCAAAAAAATGAATAAAAAAATATAATTTATATTAAATTACCAATTACCAAAATAATATTTTTAAAAAACCAAAAAATACTAATTTATTTATTCATTCACATTTTCTAGGACTAATAAGCCTTTTAAGGTATTTATTTAATACCTAAAAAAATAATAAATAAAAAATAAATAAGAATCTATAAGATCCTGAGTCGCGAATTTACAATAAACTGCCAACTTTCACTATTTTTTTTTTGTCATCAAATCGTGAATTTGTGGAGAGAAAAAATTTTTTTCCGCTGTAAATTTCTTTTAATGTATAGCAATGAAAATATTTCTCTATACGCAATTCCCAGATGTGGATTAAAGCAAGGAGATTATTGTTAATTGTTAATTTGCAACTTGAAGTCACGAAGACGGAAAGCAGAAAATTATTGCGTGTTGCTCATTTTCTACTCATTAATCGAAATTACTTAACGATTATTATGTTTCGTTGAAAGTGCTATATACAAGAATTTTTCTCCTATTGCGTATTTCCTATTGCATCATGTGCCGAAAAAAAATTTAATACTCAACTAAAAAATGGTGTCATATTAAAAGAAAACTTTTCTTGATTTCATGGATAATTTAGTCCACAATGTTTCGTTTTATAAATTTTATAATAATTTTATAATAAAAATTTAGTCTTAAAAAACTAATTGAAGATTAAATTAATTTTATTGTAATGTAATTGGTATAAGAATCAGTATCACATTGGTACCAAAATCAACTGAATTGGTACCAAATAGTAACAAATTGGTACCAAATTTTGTAAAATTTATACCTAACAGTAACAAACTGGTAACAAATTGTATGAAATTGGTATTAAACTGCGACAATTCGGTATCAAAATTTATCAAATTAGTAACAAAAAAATAACAAATCGTCACCAAACTGTAACAATTAGGTATCAAAATTTATGAAATTGGTACCAAACATTAACCAACTGGTACCAAAAAAAAAAAAGAAATTGACACAAAGCAATAACCATAAGCTTCAGTTCCAAAATTTATCAAATTTATACCAAATTATATCAATCTGTTAGCTAATAGTAACAAATTGAATTTAAATTGTAAAAAATTGTTTTAAATTGGTACCTACTAAAATATAGAAAACTGGAACCGAACGTTAATAAATTGATACCAGTAACAAAATTGATAACAGTAACAATTTCGTATCAAAATTTATCAAATTTGTACCAAACAATAACAAAGTGGTACCGAACTGTAACAAATTGGCGCCAAGTCGTTAAAAAATTGGTACCAAGCAGTTTAAAATTGGTAACAAACAATGTCAAATTGTTGCAAGAATATTCGACTAGATAACAAACCGTAACAAATTGTATAAAATTTAGATTGTTATTAATAATTTGGTTATGCACTTTACGAAATTGGTACCAAACAGTAATAATTCGCTATCAAACATATCAATCAAAATGGTACCAAATTGCAAGAGTTCGGTATATAAATTTATCAAATTGGTACCAAAAAATAACAAATCGTCAACAAACTATATAACAATTCGGTATCAAAATTTATGAAGTTGGTACCAAACAGTACTAAAATTGGTACCAAATCGTTAAGAAATTGGTACAAAATTGTCAATAAATTATTAAATTGGTACTAAACTGGTACCAATAAATTGTGCACATTCGGTATCAAAATTTATCAAATTGGTAACAAAAAAATAACAAATCGACACCAAACTGTAACAATTCGGTATCAAAATTTATGAATTTAAATTGTATAATATCAATATAATATCAAATTGGTACCAAAATGTAGAAAACTGTTACCAAACGTTAATATATTAATTATAACTAACAATTTAGTATTAATACTTATCTCAGTTGGTACCAAACAGTAACAATTTGGTACCAAAATTTATTAAATTTATAACAAATTGTTTAAAACTTATAGTTAATAGTAACAAACTTAATTTAAAATAAATCGTATCAAATTGGTACCTAAGTATAGAAAACTGGTACCTAACGTTAATAAATTGATATCAAACAGTAAAACTTTCGTACCAAAATTTATCAAATTGGAACCAAACAATAATAAACTGGTACCGTACTGTATCAAATTAATATCAAACTGCAATAATTCAGTATCAGAATTTCTCAAATTGGTACCAAAAAATAACAAATCAACACCAAACTAAAAATTTGGTATCAATATTTATAAAATTGGTACCAAATTGCAGCAATTTGGTGTCAAAATTTATCAAGTTGGTACCAAAAAATAACAAATTGGTACCAAATTGTAGCAATTTGGTGTCAAAATTTATGAAATTGGTACCAAACAGTAAACAACTGGTACAAAAAAACAAATTGACTCCAAGCAGTAACCAAAAACTTTAGTACCAAAATTTATCAAATTTATACCAAATTGTATCAAACTGTTAGCAAATAGTAACAAATTGAATTTAAATTGTATAAAATTGTTTCAAATTAGTAACAAATTCTACGGAATTGATACAAAATGGTCATAAATTGGTACCGAGTTGGTAACGAATTGTATGAAGTTGGTACCAAATTCTACGGAATTGATACGAAACAGTAATAAATTGGTACCAAGTTGTATAAAATTTAATACAGAACCAAAATTTTTATACCAAAATTTATCAAATTGGTACCAAACATTAACGAACTGTGACAGATTGGTACCAAATCGTTAAAAAAAATTGGCACGAAGCAGTTACAAATTGGCATCAAATAGTTAAAAAAAATTGGTACCAAGCAGTAACAAATTGGTATCAAGTAGTTAAAAAATTGGTACCAAGCTGTTAAAAATTGGTAACAAGCAGTAAAAAATTGGTGTCAAATAGTTAAGAAATTGGTAGCAAGCAGATAAAAATTGGTACCAATCAATAGTAAAATTGCAACCAAAATACACCAATAAAAACGAATCGCAATTAAATAAATTTTTTCTATTATTTTCTTTCCTTTAATTAATTATCAATTTTTCCCCATACGACAAAATTGACTAAAAAATAATTGTCAATTGTGTGTGAGTTTACGTCGAGAGCTGTATTCGGTTCGACGCTTCTACGAATTAATGCCTATTACACCAATACTCAACTTGGTCGGGTACAAACGACAAATGACAATCGACGCAGACCTGGCTTTTTGATGACAAGTAGGCGGTTAGTATTACGGCACAGAGAAAGAGAGTGAGAGAGAGAGAGAGGGAGAGAAAAAAAATACCGAGAGCCTCGCAAAAGTCAATCAGTCGCGAAGCAATTATCCGGCTCAGTGATTGTATCGCGAACTAATCGAAACAATATTCTCGACAGTGGCCCGTTGAGGCTGACACAACAACAAATCTCTGTATATAATATTGTATATGTATATATACATTTAAACCCCTATACACAAGACGCTATATAGGGTTTCATCATCATCGATATAGAAAACACCAACTCCTTCGAAATTTCAAATAGTCTAACTTTCGAACAGTAGGTGAAGTAAGAGCTGAAGGAGAAGCTTTACGATCCACAAAATGACAGAGCGCTAGATCAGTATACCACTTCCGCTTCATTTGAAAGAAAAAAAATAGGGGGGGGGAAGGAAATGATTATTTCTTTCTAAATTCTCACGTCTGTATTCGTATCATTTTTTTGGATTTTGTTTCGAAAAATTTTAAATACGATGATACGGGGATAATATTTTGGTATTATTGACACAAGATTGCCGGGAAAAATCTTGCTGATATTGACGAAACATTGTCGGGAAATATTTCGTGTAATTTTTTACGCAATATTGACAGAACATTGTCTGGAAAATTTTTTGCAATATTGCCGCAATATCAGGGCACGAACTAGGTTCGTAAATCGCGTAAAAGTCCGTTTTTAAAAAAAAAGATCCGTAAAGTCCGTATAATTTGATTCAAAAATGATTAAAAAGTTTGTAAATTGTACGACATAATTTGAAAAATTTTAGAGAAATTACAAATTATTGTGCAGAAATTCAATTATTTTTAAAATTAATAAAATTCTTCGCTGAAATTCAATTATGTTCAAAATTTCTTTTAAATTCTCATAAAAAAATTCAATTATCTTTAGAAATATGTAATTAAATTCTTCTCTGAAATTAAATTATTTTTAAAAAATTTTCCTCAAATCAATGATTTTCAATATCTACTATATTTTCATAAAATTTTCCAAAAGAATTCAATTATTTAAAAAAAGTAATAAAATTCTACAGAAACTTTTAATTATTTTCAAAAAATAATAAAAATTTCACTGGAATTTCATTATATACAATTTTTTTTTATAAATTTCTTCGCAATCATTCAATTATTTTCGAAAATAATAAAATTTTCACGGGTATTCAATTATTCTTGTAAATAAAAAAATTCTTTTTAGGAATTCAATTATTTTCATAAATAATAAAACTCATTGCAGAATTTTAATTATTTTTAAAACAATTTTAATTAAATTCCTCGAAAAATTTCTTAAAAATTTTATTAAAATTCGTCAAAAGAATTCAGGTGTTTAAAAATTTATGGATAAAATTCTTTATCAGAATTCAATTTTCAGAAGTAATTGAATTTTGAAAAGGTGTCAGATTAAAATCTTTGAAAATTTGAATTTCTCATATTTTTAACTAAAAATTTTGAGGAATTAATTTTTTTTTTACGAATAATTGAAATTTTTTAAAATTGAATTGTAAACAAATGAATATGAAAATTATTAAAGATCTTTTTCAAAAATTATTGAAAATAATGGATTTATAGAAGATCTTTAGTTAAAAAACATGAAAAAAATTCAATTTTGTAAAAATTACAAATTATTGAAAAAATTAATTTATTTTTAAAAGTAATAATATTTTTCGCAAAAATTAAATATTGTTCAAAAGTAATAAAATTCTTCTTAGGGATTCAATTATTTTCACAAATAATAAAACTCATTGCAGAATTTCAATTATATTTTTAAATACAATTTTAAATCAAATTTCTAGAAAAATGTATAATTATTTATTATTCTTAAAAATTTTATTAAAATTTGTTGATAGAATTCAATTATTTGAAAATTTCTTGATAAAGATTCTTTATGGGAATTGAATTTTGAGAAACATTCAATAAATTATTTATTTTTGTATTTAAATAATTGAATTTCATTTTTATACTAAAATTCCCAAAATTATTTTGATTATATTTTTTAGAAAATTTTAAATATCTTTTAGGGAAAAAATCCCTATAATATCTATTTGTTAATTACATTTTTAAGTTTTAACTACATTATTTAAAAATTTTGTTAAAAATTTGCATATTTTCTATTTCTTATTATAATTTTTTAACGAAATCCCAAGTATTTTTTTTAAAGAATTAAAAAATTTCAGTAAATTTTATTTTCTAATCATATACCTATTGATCTTCATTACAAAAATTGAATATTGTTAGAAGAAAAATATTTTGAAAATTACCTTTATTAGAAAAAGAAATTGTTAGAAAATAATAAATTTGAATGCTGTCGAAGTCCAATAGTTTCGTTTCAGTTATAATGTGAATAATATTGTAAATTACAATAAAAAAAAATTGTAAATAATTCTCATTAATGAATAAAAATACAGAAACTAAAGGGAGATGGGGGAAATAAAAAATAACAATAATAAATAAACTACAATAAAAAAATTTGTTAATAATTTTTATTAATGGATAAAAATAGAGAAAATAAATGGAAATAGGGGAAATAAAAAAATAATAATAAATAAACAGTAAATAATTCTTATTATTGGATAAAAGTTATAGAAAATAAAGTGGGAGAAAAATTTAAAAATAGTAAAAATAATAAATAAAAGAATAATAACGATAAAAAAATAAAGAAGATAAGAAAATGCAAACAGGAATTAAGAATTCGAATGGGAAATATATATTATAAATATTATAATTATAAATAAAATAAATATGTAAGTAAATATCGTTTGGTCCATTAATTTCGATTCAAAGCTTGGAAATTTTCGAAAATTTTAAATTTACGCCACTTTTAGGACACTTTTAGTACTATAGAAACTATATTTTGAAGAGAGAAATAATTTCAAGAAAAGAAAATATAATTGCGTAAAGTAAAATACTTTTTTCTTTTTTTTTGTATCGAAAATTCATGCTATATTACACATGTTGGGTGACAAAAATCCGTCACGGCATCTGGTGGCATGAAAAATGAAAATTCTCTCGCGCGCCCAAAAAAAACCTCTATATATAAAGTTATTTTTCGCCCAGCTTGACCTTTGGTCAAAAAAAAAAAAAAAATGCCTTTCGTCGAGTCTCATTTTCTCTTCTTTTTCGCTCCGTTGACAGTTCAATATACCTGCGCGAGGAAAGATGGAAAAAGAACCGGGTGGTTTAACGCTTCTATCCCCGTTAAAATCGTAAACCAATAATAGCCATAGAGTGAAAAACCGCCTCGTCTCTCTCTCTCGCACTCTCTCTGCATGTTGTTCTGTGTGCGGCGAACAACCGCAACCTCCATGAAGGCTTTCGAAAATTGTCGTTCTCGTTTTCACGGGGCGGCACCTTTTTACTGTTGTTGTCGTCGTCGTTCGTTGTCCAGAAGGTATATAAGCAACTATTTATCCCTTGGCATTAATCAGTGTGTCTTTTGGGATATATGCGCGCACGAGAGAGGAATAAAATGGGAGAAAAAAAGATTTTTCAATGGGACAAAAATTTCTTTTTCAATAGCCATTCGGATGATACATTTTGAAAAAAAAAAAATATTATAAGCACTCTCGCGAACCGGAAGCGCATTCAATTTTCACACTCTTACATATATAGTGAAAACGAATGGCCCCCTCTATTTAGTGGCTGATTTGATCGTCACTGATTTTTTCTTCTTCTTGCGCACGAGGACAATTTTTCTCAACATTGCGGCATCTTTACTACTTTTTATTCTTTGCTTATTTTTCTTTCAATATTCTTTATTTTCATATTCTTATTTTCTCTATAAAAGTTTATTCATCTTTTTCTTCCTTTCTACTTCTACAAATTGATAAATTTTTACTTTATTTCTTTTTTGTATTTTTTTTATATTTTTGTATTTTTCTATTGGGCTTTTTTATTTTATTATTTTGATATTTGTTGATTTTATTATTTTGATATTTGTTGATTTTATTATTTTGCTACTTGTTTAATTTACTATTTTGCGACTTGTTAATTTTATTATTTTGCTACTTGTTTATTTGCTTATTTCAAATAATTTTTATTTAAATAAACTAAATGGTATTTGAAAAAAAGAATTGTTGGTTTAAATAAAATTCATTTGATTTAAATAATAATTATTTCATTGAAGTAAATATTTATTTGATAATAGACAAGTAATCGATTATCTGAATTAAATAAAATTTTCGGAGAAAGAAGATTTGAATTTATTAAGAGACGCAATAAAATAAATAAAGAAAATTAAAATAAAATTTATAATCTATATTAATAATCGTTGTATTCTAGTAATATGTTCGCAGTTTGAAATTAGTTGTTTGATTTTTTGTTTCTTAATTTAAAAATTTTTTTTTTTAAATATTTTCAATTTTAAAATTAATGTTTTGAAAATCATTAAATTAATGTGTGAGGGGAGTAATTAAGTAAAACACTTCTCAAGTGATATCAGTTTACGAGGGAAAATATCTTACAAATGCAAAGAATTTTATCAAAAAATTTGATAATAATAGAATTTTTTCGAAGAATTTTATTATTTAGAAAAATAATTTAATTCTCGCGAAGAATTTCGTTAACATTTTTTAAAATTCTAATTAAATAGTTTTTGAAAAATTTCTTTGAATTTTTTTTTTAAAGTAATGGAGTTTCTTTAATAGTTTTATTTAAAAATGTTGAAAATAATTGAATTTAATTATTGACTTTTATTAAAATTTTAGATAATAATTGAATTTTTTCAAAAAATTTTACAACGAATTAGAAAAAAAATTGAATTCTTTCGTGAAATTTTTTTTTGAAAATAATTGAATTTTTACACAGAATTTTTTCTAAATTTAATTGAATTGTTTCGAAGGATTTATTAAAATTTTACTATTTATAAAAATATTATTAAATTTTTACGAAGAATTTTTTTAGAATTTGAGAAAAAAATTGAATTCTGTTGAAATTTTTTATAACGAATTAAGAAAGAAATTTACTATTTATAAAAATAATTGAATTCTTACGAAGAGTGTTATTATTTATGAAAATAATTGATTTCTTGTAAAGAATTTTGTTAAAATTTTAGAACATTCCAATTAAATTATTTTTGAAGAATTAATTGAATTTTTTTTAAATAATGGAGTTTCTTTAATAATTTTAATTTAAAATTTTGAAAATAATGGAATTTTATGAACCATTTCTTTCAAGTTTTAAAAATAATCGTGTTTGTTAATAATTAAAAATAAACTTTTAATTATTGACTTTTATTAAAATTTTAGACAATAATCAAATTTTTTCAAAAAAATTTTACAATAAATTAAGAAAATAATTTAATTCTGTCGTGAATTTTTTTTCTTCAAAATAATTGAATTTTTGCACAGAATTTTACTGTTTATAAATATAATGGACTTGTTTCGAAGGATTTATTAAAATTTTACTATTTATAAATATAATTAAATTTGTTTGAAGAATTTTTTTAGAATTTGAGAAAATAATTTAGTTCTGTTAAAATTTTTTATTCGAATTAAGAAACAAATTCAATTCTTTCGTGGAAATTTTTTTGAAAAAATTCAATTTTTGCAGAGAATTTTACTATTTATAAATTTAATTTAATTGTTTCGAAGGATTTATTAAAATTTTTAAAAATAATTTAATTTTTTTCGAAAAATATTAATAATAATTAAAAAAAAATTGAATTGTTTCATGAAATTTTATTATAATTTTACTTATTTATAAATATAATTAAATTTTTTTGAAGAATTTTTCAGAATTTTAGAAAATAATTGAATTCTGTTAAAATGTTTTATTACGAATTAAGAAAAAATTTGAAATCGATTTGAGTATAATTGAATTTTTGCAAAGATTTTACTATTTATAAATATAATTGAATTTTTTCGAAGGATTTATTAAAATTTTAGAAAATAATTATATTCGTTCGTGAAATTTTATTAAAATTTTGTTTAAAAATAATTATATTTTTGTAAAAAAATTTACTATTTATAAAAATAAGTGAATTCTTACGAAGAGTGTTATTATTTATAATAATAATTAATTTCTTGTAAAGAATTTTGTTAAAATTTTTGAAATTAACAAACAAGAATAATTAATTAGTGAATTAGTAATTAATTGAATTTTTTTAAAGTTTAAATCTGAAATTATTGAAAAATTCATGTTTGAAAATAAAAATTTTTTTGGTAATTTAAAAATTAACAAATATAATTAAAAATCATTTAAAACACAATTTGAAAGAACATAATGATAATGAAAATAATAATAAATTCTTTATCCTATAAATAACAATAAACATCATAAAATTAAAAATAATTTCGAGAATAAAATAATACTATAATAAAAATCATAATTAAAAGAAAATGATGAAAATAATCATATCAATAATAGAAAATCAAAACTAAAAATACTACAATCTAAACACTATATATACTATATCCGAAGAGAACACCAATTAAATTATAAAAAATATATATATATATAATATAATAACAAGTGTCGAAACTTGAGATCCATTCATAAATACAAGTATACCTTCTTTTCTTATATTGTAACAGGTGGGAGTGTTTAATAGAAATTTATCGATCAAATTCCATCGGGAAAAATGATTGTGCATCGCACACGTTGCTAACACCATAAACAGTTGATTTTATGAATGGAGTTTCCTCGCGAGCAACAGGGGTTGATTATAAAGTGAAACTTGGACACGCTCGATGCTATTGTGAACATCGTTCCATCATTTTTGAACATTCCTTTGTCATTCAGTTTATATTATATACAGAAAAAACATCTTCTAGAGATGATATAAAAGCCCCTTGAGGTAGTGTAACGAATTTATCCCTTTGATCCTTCGTTAAAAACGACACACACAAAAAGAAAGAATGAAAAAGAAAAATAGAAGAAGAGACCACTTAAAATCTAAACGTTACTTCCGAAGATTCAACTTCATTCATCAATTTTTGTTTCCGGACATTTTCATTGAATTTTTTTTAAGAGGTTTTTTTAAGTAAATTAATATGTAATTTGTTGTATATTATTATTATGTAAAGTATGCTATTTATTTTTGTTGCTCGAGTATTTATTTTTGTATCAATTCGATTTGTAATTTTTATTCTAATAGTTGTTAAATTATTGTAGTTTTTACAATTAATTTTTACTTTATACAATAGTTTATTATTTATTTACTAACAATTTCTGATGTTCATTTTTTTAAATTCATTTTTATTATTCTTTTTCATTTCTAATTTATCGTAATTTGTATATTTGACATTTTGACATTTATTTTTTTCTATTTATTAATATTTTATATTTTATTTCTTTATTTTTATTTTTATTTTTTATTTATTTTTCATTCGTCAATTTTTACTTCCTTCATAGTAAATATTATTTTCCCTACAAATTTTTCTTTTTTATATTTGAATAAAAAAATACAGTCAGAGGTTATCTCAATTTTAAAAAAATCAACTTGGACGTTAAAGATATATTGATTTATTATTCTATATTAATTATCATTTTGCGTTTAAATGAATCAGAAAAAAAATCACACTCAAAAGATGAATTTTGTCAAACAGTTGAAACTATATGAGACTAGAAAAATATTGAGAAGAATTGTAGAAAATAGAAAAAAGTGAAAATAAGATCACGCACGTGATCGTGTGATCTGAGCCGTCGTATGTCATTAGATGGTAGCTTGTTAGGTGGTCGGTTTGTGGATAATGGTTAGCATTACAACACGCGACGGTTATTAAAGTCTTTTACTCCTTCTCTCTCTCTCTCTTTTGCACTTTTTGATATTTACCTCGAATCCGAACGAGTGGAGAAATAAATCATTATTCATAATAGGCGCGCGTTTTTTTTTTTTTTTTTTTTTTTGAAAAAAAGTTGAGTAAAACTTGTAACGACAGATTCTGACTCTTTCTATATCTGTATATATATAAACGACAAATGGACAACGACCTTGGATCTTGTCTCGGCTCCCATCGGAATCTTGTGCAGTTCTTTAGAAAAGGGCCTCCGAAGATTCTGCAATTAGAGATGAAGATGCCTTGACATTGGGGGTAAAAATTTTAAATTATACTTTAAAGTTGAAAAAAAATGTTTCACAAACGAAAATATGTCTCGTCTTCATCTTTTTAAACGTGTCATCAACAAAAAAATATATAATAGTTTTCGTTTCAAATTTTTTAATGAGCATATAACGATTTAGTAATAAGTAAAATGTATACGTTACATTTTAAACATTTTGTGATATGTCCCATGTTTGGAATTTATTTTTTTTTGGGTTAGAAATTTGTCCCTTCATGGCGATTTTGATCCTAGTGAGTATAAATATTAGAAACAAAAACTAAATTCGAAAAATGAATTTGAATTTTTTACTCAAACTCTTTTTGAAGTAAATTAAAGTAAGACATAAATGAATTGAATTTAAAAAATTAAAATAAAAATATTAAATTAAAGATTAAAAACATTGAAAACAAAAAAAAAATTAAAAATTACAGAAATTGAAATAAAAACTTTAAATGGAGAAACTAAAATAAAAAAAATTAAAAAAAATTAAAAGAAAAACTGAAACCAAAAATAAAAACATAGAATTAAAAAATTTGAAACTAAACAAATTGAAATAAAAAAATTAAAAAAAAAATAAAAAAGAATTAAAACTGAAATTAAAAAATATGAAAATTGAAATATAAAAAATTTGAATACAAAATAGAATAATTAATATAGAAAAGTCAATTACAAAATAGAGAAGAATTAAAAAAAATTGAAATAAAATTATGTATGTAAAAAAAAAATTGAAAAAATAATATAAAAAGAATAAAATTTAAAATAAAACGAATTGAATTAAAATAGAACAAAAAATAAAAGAATTAAATAAAAAATTGAAATAAAAAAAATATTGAAACATAAAAACAGAAATTAAAACTATTAAAATTGAAATGGAAGGATTTAAAAGTTAAATACAAAATAGAGTAATTGAAATAAAGAATAGAAAAATTTAAGTAACAAAATAATTGAATTAGAAAAAATGAAAAAAAAATTTAATAAAAAAATTGAAATAAAAGATTTGAAATAAAAAGAATTGAATTGAAAAAATTAAATTATACAAACAAAAAATAAAAAATTGAAAATACGTCGAATTGAATTGAAAAAATCGAAATAGAAAAACTAAAATAAAAACCATTAAAATTGAAATAGAAAAACTGTAATAAAAAAATAGAATAATTGAAATAAAAAATAGAAAGAATAAAACAATTGAATTAAATAACGAAAACGAAAAATTGAATTAAAAAATTCAAATAAAAATTTTGAAATAAAAGGAATTGAAAAGAAATTGAAAAAATTGAATTATAGAAAGTCTCAAACAAAAAATAAAATATTGAAATAAAAAATTAAAAATATATCGATTTGAATTGAAAAAATCCAAATAGAAAAACTGAAATTAAATCCATTAAAATTAAAAAAGAAGAACTGTAATACAAAATAAAATAATTGAAATAAAAAATAAAAAAAATAAAAGAATTGAATTAGAAAAACTGAAACAAAAAATGGAATTAAAAAATTCAAATAAAAATTTTGTAATAAAAGGAATTAAATTGAAAAAATTGAATTATAAAAAATTTACAACAAAAAATAAAATATTGAAATAAAAAATTGAAAATGTATTGAATTGAGTTGAAAAAATTGAAATAGAAAATCTGAAATTAAAACATTAAAATTGAAATAGATGAACTTTAATACAAAATAGAATAATTGAAATAAAAATATAAAAGAATTGAATTAGAAAAACTGAAACAAAAAGATTGAATTAAAAAATTCAAATAAAAATTTTGAAATAATTGAATTGAATTGAATTGAAATTGAATTGGAATTGAATTGGAATTGAATTGAAAAATATGAATTATAAAAAATCTCAAACAAAAAGTAAAATATTGAAATAAAAAATTGAAAAATCGATTCGAATTGAAAAAATCGAAATAGAATAACTGAAATTAAATCCATTAAAATTGAAATAGAAGAACTTTAATACAAAATAGAATAATTGAAATAAAAAAAAGAAAGAATAAAAAAATTGATTTAGAAAAACTGTAACAAAAATATTGAATTAAAAAATTAAAATAAAAACTTTGAAATGAAAAGAATTGAATTAAAAAAATTGAAGTACGCAAAATCTCAAACAAAAAATAAAACATTGAAATAAAAAATTGAACATATATCAATTAAAATTGAAAAAATTGAAATAAAAAATAAAAAGAATTGAATTTAAATAACCGAAAAAATAAATATAAAAATAAAAAATTACAATAGAAAATCTAAAATAAAAGTTTGAAGGAATTGAATTAAAAAAGTACAACCTCGAGAAATTGCATTCTCACAAAGAGATTTGTCTTAATTTTTTTTTATCCACTGAAGACTAACATTGTATGATAAAAATTAGTAAATGCCGATGCCTAAGAGAGAGAGAGAGAGAGAGAGAGATAGAGAGAAGGGGAGAATAAAAGAAAAGCATATAGATTCAGATGTTTTCGGGGTGCTACCACGTCTTTATCCGCGGATGGGTTGTCGCATTCCGAAATACTCGCGGCGATGAGCTAGAGAGAGAGTGTGGCTCTCGCGATTTGATTCAAAACCCGAGTCTCTCCCTCTCTCTGGATGAATATGTGTGGTTGTCGTTCTCGTCGTGTGGGTCCGAGTGCCGGACATAACACCGCGTTCCCGGATGGTTGGTTTTGCCGGTTCGCGACCCATAGGTTTTTCGCCGACCTCCTCTGGCGGCAAAGTCCCTCTTGTTTCGCTCGGCGAGCCTCGAGTGCATTACACGCAATTAGACGCCAGGGTGGCCCCAAGGTATGTCCGACAAACGGCCCTCCTCTCCTCACCTCATCCATAATCCGAAGAGTCAACCTCTTCTCATCGCCCTCTTCCTCTTCCCTCTTCTCTCTCACTCTCTCTCTCTTTATCTCTCTTTTCTGTTTTTTCTCTCTTTTCTTTCTTTTTCTCTGTTTCCTTTTTTTATTCTCTTTTCTTTCTTCTTCCCTGTTTTCTTTTTTTACTCTATTTTCTGTCTTTCTCTCTCTTTTCTTTTTTTACTCTTTTCTGTCTTTTTTTCTTTTTTCTCTTTTTTCTGTATTTTCTTTCTTTTTTGCTTATACTCCATTTTCTCTAATTTTCTCCCTTTTCTCTCTCTCTCTCTTTTCTGTTTTTACTCCCTTCTTTCTACTTTTCTCTCTGTTTTAGTCTCTCTCTCTTCTGTCTTTATCTCTCTCTTTTTTCTGCCTTTTCTGCTTTTTTCTCTCTTTTTCTTTCTATTTTCTCACTATTTCTTTTTCTCTCTTTCTTTTCTTCAGTCTTTTCTCTTTTACTATTTACTACTTTTTTCAGCCACTAAAAAGCTACTATTTCTGTTTTTTTTTTAAGAATTTCCACTACTTTAAATTCGTTAACACTAGAAATAAAAAAAACTATTCTCAAAAATTATAATCAAATTCTTTAAAACAATTCAATTATTTTCAAAAAAAACATTTGGAATTCAATTATTTTCAATATCTACTATTTTCATAAAATTTTGCAAAACAATTCAATTATTTAAAAAAAATTGATAAAGTTCATCTAAAATTCAATTATATTTATAAATAATAATATTTCCACAGGACTTCAATTAATTTAGAATAGCATTTTCAAAAAAATGTCGAAAAAATCAATTATTTAACAAAATTTTTATACTATTCTTTACAATAATTCAATTAATTTCACCAATAATAACATTTTTTATAGAAATTCAATTTAATAAAAAGTTTTTGATAAAATTGTAAACAAGAATTCAATTATTTTCATGAATAATAAAACTCATCGAAGAATTTCAATTATTTTTAATACTATTTTAAATTAATTAATCGAAAAATTTTAATTACTTTTAATACTATTTTTAATTAATTAATTATTAAAAATAAAATTTTCATAATATTTATTATATTTCGAAAAAATCAATTATTTATAAAAATTCAGTTTCAATTCCTCGAAAAAATCAATTATTTAAAAAAAAGTTTTTTCAAAATTCTTTGAAAGAATTGAATTATTTACAAAAATATTAGAATTTTTCACAGAAATTCAATTATTTTCAAATCTTTTAATAAAATTGTTCGAAAGAAGTCAATTATTTTAAATGCAATTTTAATTAAATTTTTTTTGAAATAATATTAAATTATTCTTTTTGATTTTAATAAAATTCTTTCCGAGAATTCAATTATTTACAGAAATAATTCTTCGAAAGAATTCAATTATGTCAATAAAAAACAAAATTATTTCCGAAAATTCATTTATTTTGAGGCATTTTAATAAAATTCTTTGCAAAATTCAATTATTTTCATAAATAACAACATTCATCACAAGAATTCAATTATTTTTAAAAGTAATAAATTTCCTCTTGTAAATTTAATTATTTTAAAAAATTATAATAAAATCGTTCGCAAGAATTCAATTATTTTCATGCTTTTTTGGAATTCAATTATTTTCAAATAAATTTAATAAAATTTGTTCGCAAGAATTTAATTATTTTCATAAATGATAAAATGCTTTTTAGAAATTCAATTATTTTCAAAAAAATTCAATAAAATTGTTCAAAAGAAATCAATTATTTTAAATACAATTTAAATTAAATTTTTAAAAAATAATTCAATTATTCTTTTAGATTTTAATAAAATTCTTTTCTAAAATTCAATTATTTAAATAAAAAAAATTCTTTAAAAGAATTCAATTATCTCGATAAATAATAAAATTATTTCCGAAAATTCAATTATTTTGAGACTTTTTAATAAAATTTAATTATTGTTAAAAGTAATAAATTTCTTCTTGTAAATTCAATTATTTAAAAAAATTCTAATAAAATCGTTACCAAAAATTCAATTATTTTCATAAATAATAATAATGCTTTTCAGGAATTTAATTATTTAAAAAAAAAATTTGAAATACCACACATACATTAAATTATTGTCAAAAATTTTATTAGAATTCTTTGTAAAATTTAATTCTCTTTAAAAACTTTTCGCAATTCTATGATTTTCAATATCTACTATTTTCATCAAATTTCCAAAAAAAATTCAATTATTTAAAAAATTTTTTGTAAAAATCTTCGTAAAAATTCAATTCTTTTCATAAATAATAGAAATTTCTCATGAATTCAAATATTATTTAATTTTAAATTAGAATTTGCATAAAATTAGTCGAAAAAAATCAAAGATTTAAAAATGTTTATAAATTTTTTTTATAACTTTTTGGTTATCAAGTTTAATTTTTCGATAGTTACTTTTCTACTATTTTCTTTTCAGTTTAAAGGATACTTTTTGCTACTATTTTAAAATTATTTATCGAGTGGAAAGTCTGACTTTTTTCCTTTTTCTCCCTTTTTTCTCTTGTTTGTCACACCTTCTTTTGTCTATTTCTTTCTTTCTTCTTTATATTTTTTTCTCGTTTGTCTCCTTTTCTCTCTTTATTTTTCTATCGTTTTTCTCTTTTTCTCTCTATTTCTCTTGTTTTTCTCTTTATTTATCTCTTTCTTGTTTCTCTCTTTATTTTTCTATCGTTTTTCTCTTTTTCTCTCTATTTCTCTTGTTTTTCTCTTTATTTATCTCTTTCTTGTTTCTCTCTTTATTTTTTGTTTTTCTCTTTTAATTTCTGTCTGTCTCGTTTCTCTGCTTCTTCTCTATTTTTCTCTCTCTTTCCTTTTTTTCATTTTCTCTCTCTTAGTTTCTGTCTTTATCGTTTCTCTCTCTTTTCTCTATTTTTCTTTCTCTTTCCTTTTTTCATTTTCTCTTTCTTAGTTTCTGTCTCTCTTTTCTCTCTCTCTCTCTCTTAATTTCTGTCTCTCTCTTTTCTCTATTTTTCTCTCTCTTTCCTTGTTTTCATTTTCTCTCTCTTAGTTTCTGTCTTTCTCATTTCTTTATTTTTCTCTCTCTTTCCTTCTTTCATGAGAGAGAGAGAAATACACAGAGAGGAAGAATGAGAGAGCGAAAGAGAGAATGAAGTATACAAAAAGATAAGAAGAGGGAGAAAGAGAACGAAATACACAGAGAGAAAAAGAAGAGAGAGTGAAGTATACAAAAAGAGAGGGAGAGAGGGAAAGAGAACTAAATACACCGAGAGAAAAAAAAAGAGAGAGAATGAAGTATACAGAGAGAAAAAAAGAGAGAAAAATAGAGGGAAAAAAAGAGAGAGAGAGAAAAGGCACTTTTTTATAGTTTTAAGTTCTTATGTCTTTGAGTGCACCTTTAAATGCAGTGGTGTTGCCCCCCCCCTTCCATCACATTAAGTTTTCTCTTCAAGTTGAGTCCGAACATTGTGTATCTACCTTTTGTGTGTAGTTTCGCTGTGTAACTTGCCGCGACAATTACCATTGTTATATACCTCACTCCTCCCTCATCGTATAGTTCTTTTTCCTCCTCTCAATACTTCTCTCAACGACCAACGACGACTACGACGACGATGACGACGACACAACCATCCTGTGAGGTCCAACCGAGAGAGCCACCGCCGCACGACAAGCAACGACTTTTCTCGAAAGAGGTTTCAAACACCCTGCCCTGCGATGGGTACACACAACACACACACCCGTTGGACTATATTTTAGAACTATACACCGCAGCCCCAGGTGGTTTCCGGTCACTTTAAACCATTTAAAACCACCTTCTACTTATTTATATTGTCTTTTTTTCAATAGCATACACGAGTTTCTTTTTCTCTTCTCTTCTCTTCTCTTCTTTTTTTTCTTTCTTTTTTCTTTCATTGATTCTTTATTGCTATGTACTTTTTAACTCTCGACGCTTAATGATCCTTTGGAAAATGTCTTCGGTTTGGAAATTCATTGATGATTTCTGCGCTCCTCTCCTTTTCTGTTTTCCTCTCTTTTCTTTGGATAATATAAATTATATTTCAATTTTTCTAATTTTCCATTTCTTTTTTTATTTTAATTTTTTAGTTTTCTGAAAATATTTTAATCCTTTTTGAATTTTTATTTTTTCTAAAAATTGATAGATTTTGAAATCCATACGTATAATATTGTAGAAAATATGTTTTTGTATCCATAAATAAATTGCTGAATGAAAAAATTAATATTTACAAAAGTTTTAGCCAGGTTAAGAATTTAAAAAAATACGATTATTATTAAGTTTTAAAATGCGAAAACTCATTTGTTTTTTTTTCTAACTAATAAAATTTTTCAAAAAAAATGTTTAATATTTTTTTGAAAAAGTTTATGTTCTAAAATTAGTTAGAAAAAAATGTTTAATATTTTTTTGAAAACGTTTATGTTCTAAAATTAGTTAGAAAAAAAAACAAATGAGTTTTCGTATTTTAAAATTTAATAATCATATTTTTTTAAATTCTTAACCTGAAAACTATTTTTTTTAAATGCTAAAAACTTTTGTAAATATTAATTTTTTCATTTAGAAATTTTTTTATGGATACAAAAACATATTTTCTACAAAATTACGAATATAGACTTCAAAATCTATCAATTTTTAGAAAAAATTTAAAAAGTGTAAAAATATTTTCTGATTAATTTTTTTTAAGACCATTGAATTCCTTTTAAAAAATTACTTGAAAAATAATTTTATTAAATATTTAAAATATTTTCTTTATATGGTTGATAATATAGGTTTACCTTCCCCTTAAGAATAATTAAAAACTTGATTATTGAATTTTATAAAATTTATACAGAAAATAATTGAATTCCTGAGATTATTTTTATAATTTATAATAATTATTTAATTCTTGATAAGAATTTTACTATTTTTAAAAATAATTGATTTGTTTCAAAGAATTTATTAAAATTTAAAAAAAAATAATTGAATTCTTGAAAAGAATTTTAATATTTTTAAAAATAATTGAATTGAAATAATTTTGAAAATAATTGAATTCTTTTAAAGAATTTTACTATTTAAAAAATGAATTAAATTTTTGCGAAGAATTTTACTATTTATAAAAATAATTGAAATGTTTTGAAGAATTTATTAAAATTTTAGAAAAAAATCGAATTTTTTCGAAATGTGTTAACAATTTTTTTAAAAATTTAATTCTTCCGAGGAATTCAATTCAAATTGTTTAAAAAATAATAAAATTTTATAAATATAATTAAATTCTTGATAAGAATTTTACTATTTAAAAAAAATAATTGATTTGTTTCAAAGAATTCAGTAAAATTTAAAAAATAATTGAATTCGTGAGAAGAATTTTAATAATTTTAAAAATAATTGAATGCCTTTAAAGAATTTTACTATTTAAAAAATTAATTAAATTTTTGCGAAGAATTTTACTATTTATAAAAATAATTGAAATGTTTCGAAGAATTTATTAAAATTTTAGAAAAAAAATCGAATTTTTTCGAAATGTGTTAACAATTTTTTTAAAAATTCAATTCTTCCGAGGAATTCAATTCAAATTGTTTAAAAAATAATAGAATTTTATAAATATAATTAAATTCTTGATAAGAATTTTACTATTTTTAAAATTAATTAAATTTTTGCGAAGAATTTTACTATTTATAAAAATAATTGATTTGTTTCAAAGAATTTATTAAAATTTAAAAAAATAATTGAATTCTCGAGAAGAATTTTAATATTTTTAAAAATAATTGAATGCCTTTAAAGAATTTGACTATTTAAAAAATTAATTAAATTTTTGCGTAAAATTTTTCTATTTATAAAAATAATTGAAATGTTTCGAAGAATTAATTAAAATTTTAGAAAAAAAAAATCGAATTTTTTCAAAATGTGTTAACAATTTTTTTAATAATTGAATTCTTTCGAGGAATTTAATTCAAATTGTTTTAAAAATAATAGAATTTCATAAATATAATTAAATTTTTGATAAGAATTTCACTATTTTTAAAAAATAATTGATTTGTTTCAAAGAATTTAGTAAAATTTTAAAAAAATAATTGAATTCTTCTGAAGAATAATTTAATTAGTAAGTTAGTTAATAAGTAAATTTTTTAAATTTTGAATCACAAATTGTTTAAAAATATTTTTATTATATGTTACCTATGTATTGTTAATTTCAAAAAGTATTGAATCTAGATTAAAGCTTATTTATTTATTGTTAAAGAAAAATTTAAAAATATTAAAAATGTTATAAAAATTAAAAAATCTGCAGGTATAAAAAATTTAGATACAATTAATATTAATTGTTAATAATAATAATTAATATTAATGTTTAGATATGAGAAAATTTTATTTCTATATTATTTTGAAATTTATTTATCTTTGCATTTTTTTATATACTCTTTATACTTTTTTTTGTGATAATTTGTCACAAATGATTATCAGCGTGTGTGTACCTATATAATAAATGGCAAATAACTTATAAAATTATACTGTGCGAGGATAAAAATTGTCCTTTTTATAATTGCAACGATAAAATAACAACTGTGAACTGTTATTTTAATTGAAATAATACACATTGATGTTTCGATAATTAATGGTTCTTTAAGAGGCTTTTCTTCAAAGTGCTCACTGTGAAAACTCGTTAGTTTAGAAGGTAAAGAAATCATAGGTATGAAGTGTATATAAGGTATAAAGTCGCAAAGATTCGCGGAGGCACGTCGAGTAAATTAACGCTGGCTCTTCAACTAAATTAATTACCCTCGATAGTAATTACACTTTGAGCCGAGCCGAGAGTAGCGCTCCATTGCAAACGGTGCCACCGCTTCTTTTATACTTCACCCTTTCTTCATTGTATATATCTATACATATATATTTATTCTCTCTCTCTCTCTCTCTCCCTTCCTTCTTCTTTCTCCGTAAATGTTATCTGTCGTTTAAAGTTGTTCACACACAAAAAACAAGTCGATTAATTCTATATACCGATGCATAATACGGATAATTATTTACTGAAAATAATTATTTTTACATTATTAATTAATAATAATAATTTTCCTTTCCTCCTTTTTTGTTTTTCCTTTTTCTATAAGGATATCAAATTGAGATAAAAAACGAATTAAAAGAGTTGCGAAGCAACTTTTTGATTCGTTTTTTTCAATTTGATCTGTGACAAAAAAAATTTGTTCAGAAACCATTTTACCGGTAATAAAAATAATTTCCTAAAAAAAATATGTTTTTAGAAGGATAAATATTTAAATGTTATATAAAGGGAGTGAATGTTAAAAAGCAATTTTTTTTCTCTTTTTTTTCATTGAATATAGAAAGGAGAGGAATATAGTTGAAATATCTCTTTAGTGGCGCCAAATATAGTTTGTATTCTTAGAGTGACTTTTGACTAAACTATTTGAATAACTGAAGAGGGTGATTTTTAGTGAAATGGAGTCAATGTAGTCGAGTAGAATAAGAAAATTAAGAAAACACGCGTCGCATGAGCAACTCAAAGGGATCAATGGCGAAAGGACTCGCGCGACTTTTAGGCCCGTGTCGTTCATTCGTCCTGGGCGACACTGCAATTTTCACGCTATTCAAAAGATCCTTATTTTCCTTTTGGTGTTTGCCGGCTGATCTTGTGTGTCTATATATATACACTGCAGCTGGCGTCCATTGGATATTAGAAAATTAATGAAAAAAAAAAAAAAATTGTCAAGAAGACCTTTTCTGATTCTCTCGTCTCGTTTTTTTCTCCCTTCAATCCTTTTATTCCCTGGTTTTTATAATTTATAACGCAGGATTAGTATTATTTTTTAAATAATTATTTTGTTTGAATAATTTATAATAATTTGTTAATAATTAATAATAATTTGTTGTTTGCTTTTTTGTTTCTTAACTTTTTTTTAATAATTTTTCTTTTCAAATATTTTCAATTTTAAAATTAATGTATTAAAAAATCATCGAATTGTTGTAAGAATTTTATCAAAAAATTCGATAATAACAGAATTCCTTCAAAAAATTTTATTATTTAGGAAAATAACTGAATTCTCGCGAAGAATTTTATTAAAATTTTAAAAAAATCCTAATTAAATTCTTTTAAAGAATTCCTTTGAATTTTTTTTAAACTAATGGATTTTCTTTAATAATTAAAATTGAAAATTTTGAAAGCAATTAAACTTTATAAAGAAGAATTTTATTAAAATTGAATTGAAAATAATTGAATTCTTGCGAAGAATTTTACTATTTATAAAAATAATTAAATTGTTCCGAAGATTTTATTAAAATTTTAGAAAATAAATGAATTTTATGTTAATATTTGAAAAATTAAATCCTTTAGAAGAAGTTTCTTAAAATTGTTTTGAAAAGAATTGAATTTCTGCAAAGGATTAATTAAGGATTATTTCTGCAAGGAAATTTTACTATTTATAAAAATAATTGAAATGTTTTTAAGAATTTATAAAAATTTTAGGAAATAATTAAATTGTTATGATGAATTTTATAGAAATATCTAAAAATAATTAAATTTTTTCCTAGAAATTTAATGAAAGTTATTTCGAAAATAATTGAATTTCTTTAAAGAATTTTATTTAAATTAAGTATATTCAAAATAATTGAATTCATTAGAAGAATTTTATTATTTTTTTAAAATAATTGAATTCTTTCAATTTTTTTTTGACGAATATATTTAAAAATTGCATAGAAACTTTAAAAGTAATTTAATTTTTATATGGAATTTTTTAAAAATATTTTGAGAATAATTGAATTATTTTTATAGAATTTTAAGTTCTTGATAAAATTGAATTTTATGGAAATTTTCGAAAATAATTAAATTAGTTCGAGTAATTTAATTTAAATTGGATTAAAAATTATTTAATTTCTGCCAAGAATTTTAGTATTTAAAAAAAAAGTTGAATTGTTGCGAAGAATTTATTAAAATTTTAGGAAATAATTAAAATTTATGGAAATATTTAAAAATATTTTAATTCTTCCAAAGGATTTTACTATTTATAAAATTAATTGAATTCTTCCAAAGAATTTTTCTTTTATAAAAATAATTGAATTTTTTCGAAGGATTTATTAAAATTTTAGAAAAACAATCAAATTTTTTCGAAATATATTTTTTTTTTAAAATTGAATTCTTCCGAGGAATTCAATTAAAATTGTTTTGAATATAATTGAATTTTATAAAAATAATTTAATTCTTGATAAGAATTTTACTATTTTTAAAAATAATTGAATTTTTTCGAAGAATTTATTAAAATTTTAGAAAAAAAAAATTGAATTGTTTCGAAATGTGTTAAAACATTTTTTTAAAAAATTGAATTTTTTCGAGGAATTTAATTGAAATTCTTTTGAGAAAATAAATGAATTCCTGCAAAGAATTTTACTATTTAAAAAAATGATTGAATTCTTGCAAAGAATTTTACTATATTTATAAAAATAATTAAATTTTTTCGATGGATTTATTAAAATTTTAGAAAAAAAATTAAATTTTTTCGAAATGTGTTAAAAATTTTTTTTAAAAATTAAATTCTTTCGAGAAATTTAATTAAAATTTGTATGAAAATAATTGAATTCTTTCGTGAAATTTTATTAAAAATTTTTGAAAATATGAACAGTAATAATTAATTTTGTACTTAATAAGTGAATTTTTTAAATTTTGATTATGAAATTATTTATTCAACAATTTTTTTGTTGTCAATTTGATATCCTTAGAAAAACTGTGGTGCCACTACTTAACTAGTATTTACTTATTCTTTATACTCATTATTTATTTATTTTAACTTTTATTGGTAACTTCTTCCATCTTTAATTTAATATTTATTTTTTTATTCAATTCAAATAAAATTATTTGTTTCTAGTAAATATTTAATAATAAAATATTTACTATTAATCAGCCTGCTATTAATATTAGTCAAGTAATTAGTTATTTGAATCAAATAAATTTTTTTAGTGTATATTTAAATAAATAAATAACAGGAAAATCTCTGAGTGAATAAAAATATTAAAACAAATATATTAAAATAAATATATATTAAAATAATAAACATATTAAAAAATTAGAAAAAATACCTTGAAATAAATGCATTAATAAAATTAATAAAATAAACACATAATGAATAAAATTCGGCACACTATAAAGACTCTCGGGATCAATTGAGAAATTAAAGAGGAAAAAAAAATATACAACCCCCATTGGAATTTTTACCAAGAGTGTATGAGGGGGTGTGATACCATAAAGAAGAATGAACAAGGTAGGTATACATATATATATGTATACTAACCTGTAAACTGGACTGGTATGAATCTCGTCAGCTATTCTTTTGTGTGCACATCGTTCAAGAGAGGGCACGAGCACTTTTTGGATGACGTCGGTGAAATATTATACAGATGTTAAGGTATATAAAATAAAATAGAGGAACGCGCAGCAGTCGTCTTAAAAATTGTGTATGGATTGTGGAGGGGGACCGGGGGGGTCCCACGTAGTCGGGGCAGTTGTAAAATATTTAGGAGTCTCTCCGTTCAATTGTCAACCCAAGCAAATCACAATGGGCAGTGATCTTAGCAGCCGAATGGAACACATTAACAATGACCACCTATTCTCAAGGTATCACATGCATTTTTTTTCCATTTTCTTTTTTTTTCTCTTCTTTTTCTCTTTTTTTTTCTTCATGAGGCCCACACCGATCGCTTATTGCCGCTGATTTCTCGCTTCATTTTTCTTTAAAGCAAAAAAAATTCGTTACGCCACTAGACTAGAGAACTAGTCCATACTAATTTTTACACACACACAATGAAAAATAGGTTTTTTACGCCCTTTTTTTTTAAAAAAAAGGTATATACATTTATGTTTTATTTCTCATTTTCTGTTCGTTTTCCTTTTTAACACAATAAAGTATTTTTGATCATATTCTTGTACAAGAAATTTATTTTCAATTTAATTTTAATTTAATTTTAATTGAAAATTTTATAAAATTGACTAAATAATTAATAATTTTTTCGCTAATTGCAAGAAACAAAAAATAGCAAATAAGGAGAAAAAATCCAAAAATAGAAAATAAAAATTGAAAATAATTTTTAAAAAAATTGAAACTATAAAGAAATCTAAATTTGTAAGAAATTGTTCAGTTTTACAGAGCGAAATATTTACAGATATATATTATTAATCAAAAAGTATAAATGATTCCTAATTTTTTTTGTTTTGATTTTGATAAATTTTGAAATTTTGAAATTGGACAATAAAATAAAAAGAGCATAGAATAATTAAGACAACGGACAGCAGAATGGACTAGTTCACAAGATTCATCGGTATAATTATATATAAAGAATTAACTGTTGGAACTGGGTTGTTAGCTGTCACGACAAAGAATCGTCAAGTTACAAAAGGGTATTAAACGCCCATGATTGTCCGACGACAGTTACTATCTGGAAGTGGGGATTTGTAATTACAGTTAGGTGCAACTGAAGTGAGCAAAACCTGAAAAATACTTTATCAGTTAATTAGTCCCTAAATCTAACGGTTTTAGAAAAATCCTTTTCTGTCAATGTTCTATGAAAATATTTATCAAGAAAAAAAAATTCTCAATTTTAAGTATAATTCACAATCGAAATTCAAAAAGTGGAAGAAAAAAGGATTTTTTAAATTAAAAATTATTTCGAAACATTTTTCGAAAAGCAAACTTTTTAATAACAAAAAAATGATAATTAGAAAATAATTTACAACTGCTGTCAAAAGTGTTTCGTTTTCGAATAGTTAAAAAAAAAATTCCATACAATTTTCATTTTTTCGTGAAGAAGAAATTTGGTTTCATAACCTCGGTTAACGGTATAAGAATAGAATGAAATTTTTCAAAAATTAAAAAACAAGAAATGAAATTGAAAATAGTAAAAAATTAAATTAAATATCAAAGAAATAGTAAAAAAAAAATTAAATTGCTAGTAAGAAAAAATGAAATTTAAAACAATAAAAAGTGGAATTAAAAATAAAATCAAGTAAATTGTGTGTTCGCAAAACAGAAAATTGAGAACCGGTGAATTTGAAATGCGCTAGTGTAAACCATTTCAGTAGCCTATAAATATAAAGAGAAGCCGGCCGGCTAAATTTACTGCAGTTAACTTTTATGAGTTAGAAGGCATACAGGAAATTTTCATATCACCTCCTCTTTAAAAAAAAAAGTTCAACAAACAGTGCTAATGTGGGAAGATGTGGTAATTAAAAATACGAAATTAATTTCTAAACTCTACGTTTTTACCAAAAAATAAAGAAACAAAAAAAAATCGAAATAAAATTTAATGAAGTACCAATTTACTATTTCTGTTTATTGGAAATATTTCCCTAATTTCTTTAAGTCGAAAATATAAAAAAAATTTAAAAATAAAAAAGTTTGTGTCTAAGTGTTATTGTGTGTGTAAGGAAACAATAATTCATTCTTTCTATACGTAAATAATAAGTATAGCAATTCTCATTCACAATTATTATCTCAAGGTTTTACAACATCCAGACGTGACGTGATTCACATACATTGCTAAACGCCATGCTACACGAATGACAAAACATAACTTTAAGACTTGCCTTTCTCAACATATATTTTTATCTGAAAAATAAAATCCATTTCAAGTTCAATGAGAGGAAAAAAATTTTCTTTTCTCTTTCAGGATTCTTCTGTTTTGGAATTTGAGGACAAAGACTCGACTTTAAATGAAGTGGTGCATAAAATGTCTAAAAGGAAAAAGAAGAGACGCAGTTCCAAATTGAAAAAGTTCTTCTCGTCAGGTGAATTTCTTCTATTATTATTTTTTTATTATTATTTTTACTATTATTTGTACAATTATTAGTAACATTATTATCATTGTAAATATTGTCAACTTTCGATAAATTGAATCTCAAAGAACAAAAAAATTCAAAGTACAGTGGTTTTTATTTATCGAATGATTTAAGTATTAAAATTTTGACAACTGTCGAGAGTAGATAGTTTTAATTATTAATTAATTACTGATTATTTTTATTTTATAATAAATTCAAAATTGTAATGACAAATAGAAATAATAAGAATTTTGTTCACTTCTTTTCATTAAAAGACTAAAATTTTGTTAAATATTATGTTTTATCAAATTGAAATTAGACAGATTTTTGTTCTTTACTTCTAAGGAAAATTAGAAAATTATTAAAAATCTGTGATTAAGAAATAGAAAATTTATTTATTTTGCATTATTTTTCTTTATGAATCACAATTTTTTTTTGCAAAATTATTATTTTGTTTTAGAAAAAGAAGAAAAATATTTGCACAATTTATATTTTTAATCTTATTTTTGAAACAGGATTTTCCACAGGAATTAGACATTAAAAAATTTCAAATTCAAACCTTTTTTTAATTAAACAATTTATAAAAGTATTGTTATAAAACATGAAGATATCGATTGCTCCGAGTCGAAGACTCGGAGTCATCGATTTCTTCATGTTGATGACCGAGATATAAAATCATTATTTTATATTATAACAATATTGTTACTGTAACTTCATCAAAATTATTTTCATCATTTTAATTCAATTATTATTTTCTAGAATTTTATATTATTTTTTATGAAAATAATTGAATTTCGTAAAAAAATTATATTATTTATGAAAATAATTTGAATTCCAGTGAAATTTTTATTATTTATCAAAATAATAAAAAGTTTGCATACAATTTATTAAATTTTTTTTTAAAATAATTTGAATTCTTTTTGAGAAATTTTATTAAAATATTAGATATTGAAAATCATTGAAATTAGAAAAATGCATTTTATTTTTTAAAATACCTAATTGAAATTAGGACAAGAATTTTTTTTGACATTTATGAAAATAATTGAACTTTGGAGAAGAATTTTGTTATAATTATAAAGATAATTGAGATATTTGCTAGAATATTTTTCAAATTTTGAACATAGGTAGTTGAATTTTATAAGAAGAATTTTATTTTTTTTTAATAATTGAATTTCTGAAATTATTTGTAATTTCTCCAAAATTTATTTTTTTTTAAAGTTTCCAACAAAAATTTAAATTAGAAAATTTTATAAAATTTATAAATTTTATAAATTTTTATCTTTTAATTTACAGTTTGGAATCAAGTCAGCGAGGACGATTGCAGTAGTCAGCCCGGTAAGTTTTGAAATACGTTATTCACTTATTGTGAGTCGATAAACTCCCGACTTCACTTTCTACCTTACTGGCAACTGACTTTCGAAAAGTAATTTTCTTTATTTTTTTCAACGAAATAAAATTAAATGGGCGCAAAATATGTGAAAATAATTTCTAAATTTTTAAATTTTACAAATTTTTTTTATCAAAATTTATAATTACAATCGTTTGTAAATGAAAAATAAGAAATTTTACTCTCGAGTTGATATTGTAGTGACGAATTCTAACAGAAGATTGCTCCACTCTGCAGGAGCGCTTGAAATTAAATTTCTTCTTTATCCACATCAAATTTAATAAAATTCGATTGATTAAAAATTAAAATTGATTAAAAACTTTTTTTTGCGCTGAAATTACAAATGAATTACATATCAATTTTTTTTGACTGCACGATTTTATTATTATGATTAAAATAATAATTATTATCATTATTATCATTATAATAATAATTATTATCGTTATTATCATAATAATAATAATAATAATAATAAATATATTATTTTATTATTTTTTTTTATTTTTATTTCTATTTTTATTTATTATTACATGTTATTACGATCATTATTTATTATTATCATAACATTATTTTTCTGTTCATTTTCATTTTAATTCGTTTTTTATTTCACTAAAACACTTTCAGAGAAATAAAAAAATATTTAAAAAATAAAATTTATAAATAAGTAAATAAAGAAAAAAAAATGAAACTTAATGTTAAACTTTTCCAACTACAGTTATTATGCTAAAGGCAAAATATTGAATTTTTAGAAATACATTTTAGTAAAACATTTGAGTGAGAGTATTTTTACAATTTATCAAAACGAATTTATTATTATAATAAATAGCATAAAGAAGAACTTTGAAAATTTTCTTCTTATTGTAGTTTTATAATGTATTATATCTTTCTTGAATTCATATTTATTTCTTGAGAGATAAGTTCCCAATTTCTTATAATGCACGAGAATTTATCTGAATCGGAGTTAAATTGAAATCGGAAAATACTTCGTTGAGAAGTTCAAGTCTTTTTAAGTAGTTGCTTGATTGAAAGTCAACTCTATTCCAACTTTATATTTGATAAAAAGAAAGATTTACCATATACCGTATACCTACCTTCTTTAGTTCGTTGAAAATTGTCCTTCTTTGAATATATGTAATAATAATAATAATCGTCAAATAATTTCGAAAATTATTTAAAATCTATTATTTTTTATGAGAATAACAATATAAAATATGTTAACAATTAAAAATGTTAATTTTATAGAATATAACTGAAGATAAAATAATTTTAATTTAATTCTCAGTAGTATAACTTAATTTTAGTCAGACTAAAAATTAAATAAAAATTAAAAACATGAATTTAAGAGAATGTAACTGAAAGAAGAATAACTTTTCGAATCAGTAGTACAACTAAATCTTAGTCAGACTTCTAACCAGTAGTGTAAATAAATTATAGACTTTCTTTTTCAGTAGAAGTAGTGGATTTTAGTCAGACCCAAATTCGCATTCATGCAAATGTTATTTTCAGGGGTATAAATAAATTATAGCCAGACTTTTTAATTTTCAGTAGAAATAGTAAATTATATTCAGACAGAAGTTAATTTTCTTATGAATTTTATTACAAATAGTATAAGTAAATTTTAGTTAGTTTTTTAAGTAGTAAAAATCAGTAGTACAAATAATTTTTAGCCAGACTTTAATTTTCAGTAGAAGTAGTAAATTATAGTCAGACACCAGTTCATTTTCATATAAATTTCTTTATTAGTAGTATAAATAATTTTTAGCCAGACTTTTTAATTTTCAGTAGAAATAGTAAATTATAGTCAGACAATTGTTCATATTTACATTAATTGTATTATCAGTAGTACAAAAAATTGTATTCTGTCTTTTTTAAGTAGAAACAGTAAATATTAGTCAGACAGTTGTTTATTTTCATGCAAATTTTATTGTTAATAGTAGAAATAATATACAGATATTTTAAATAATATACAGACAGATTTTAAAAATTTTTTCAGTAGAAATAAGAGATTTTAGTCAGACAGTAATTAATTTCTTAAAAATTTTATTATCACCAGTGCAAGTTAATTTAGTCAGACTTCCTTTAAGTAGAAAAAATAGATTTTAGTCCAACATCGGTTAAATTCCACACACAAATTTTATTATCAGTAGTAAAAATCAATTATAGTCAGAAAAAATTTAATATAAAAAAAATCGAGACGAGAAATTACGAATTAAAATAATTGAATTTTTTTAATAAATTACAGTAATTAACGTAAACTGAAAAATAAAAAAAATAAAAAAAATGGAAATAATTACAAAATGTGAAAAAATAGAATGACAGTGTTTGAAAATCTTATCTCCTGTATTTGATATATATCGTATTCCCTCAAAGGGAATAAACATTACGTAAATGAAACATTTCATTTATAAATTTTCTCACGACCTTTGCTTCTTTTTTTTTACTTCCTCATACTGACTTTATCTGTGACGATGTGAAAAAAGGTCCAGTCGTTTTCCCTCCTATTTCATTCTACCCTTTACCCTCATATCCAGAGAGGGCGTTTCTCCGCTATTTATTTGTTCAGGACCAGTCTCATCTGCTGAAAACGACTTTCACCTCTACGTCATTAATTTCCACCCGGATGGCACAGTTATTGCAAAACGAAATAGTGTATTTAGGAGAAAAAATTGCATTTTTCATTAAGTAATTTCTTATATTTAAAAGAATATAAGATTTATTATATTTATTTCTTCTACGTATTTGTCAGTGAAATTAAAACAGACTCATTAAATAAAGAGAATTAGAAATTTTTCTAATGTTATTTAAAAGAAATTTTTTCTATTTACATATTTTCGATAAATGAATTTTTAATTAATTTTTAATTCATCTTTAATAGCAACCAATAATTAGCAGTTTTAATTTTAAAAAATTTTATTATCAGTAGTATAAGTAAATTTTAGGCTTCTTCAGTAGTATAAATAATTTTTCGCCAGACTTTTTAATATTAAATAGAAATAGTACATTATAGTCAGACAATAGTTCATTTTCATATAAATTTTATTATCTGCAGTGTAAACAATATTTAGGCAAAATTTTTTATTTTTAGTAGAAAAAGTAAATTATAGTCAGACAGCAGTTTATTTTCATTTAAATTTCATTATCAGTAGTATAAGTAAATTGTGGTCAGCCTGTTTAGTAGAATTAATAAATTGTATTAGTTTATTTTTATATAAATTTTAAAATAAATAGTGTTAACAATTCTCAGTCAGACATTTAAATTTTTAGTAGAAATAGTACATTACAGTCAGACAACTTCGTTTTCATATAAATTTTATTATTTGTAATGTTTAACAATTTTTAGCCAAAATTTTTTATTTTTAGTAGAAATAGTAAATTATAGTCAGACAACAGTTTATTTTCATTTAAATTTCATTATCAGTAGTATAAGTAAATTGTGGTCAAGTAGAATCTTTTTGAGTAGAATAATTAATAAATTTTATCATTTCATTTTTATATAAATTTTAAAATCAATAGTGTTAACAATTTTCAGTCAGACATTTAAATTTTTAGTAGAAATAGTACATTACAGTCAGACAACAGTTCGTTTTCATATAAATTTTATTATTTGTAATGTTTAACAATTTTTAGCCAAAATTTTTTATTTTTAGTAGAAATAGTAAATTATAGTCAGACAGCAGTTTATTTTCATTTAAATTTCATTATCAGTAGTATAAGTAAATTGTGGTCAAGTATAATCTTTTTAAATAGAATTAATAAATTTTATCATTTCATTTTTATATAAATTTTAAAGTCAGTAGTGTCAACTATTTTCAGTCAGACTTTTTAATTTTCACTAGAAATAGAAAGTTATAGTCAGGCAGCAGTTCATTTTTACATAAATTTCATTATCAGTAATATAAATAAATTTTAATTAACCCTTTTAGTAGTAAATATAATAAGTAGTATAAATAATTTTTAGCCAAAATTTTAAATTTTCAGTAGAAATAGTAAATTTTAGTCAGACGGAAATTAATCTTTATATATTAATTTTATCATCAGTAGTGTAAGTATTTTTTAGTAAGCCTTTTTTCAGTAAGCCAAATAATTTTTAGCCAGACTTTTAATTTTTCAGTAGAAATAAGAGATTTTAGTCAGACAGCAGTTCATTTTCATATAAATTTTAATATCAGTAGTATAAGTAAATTTAAGTCAGCCTTTTTTAGTAGAAACATTGAATTTTTGTAGTTTATTTTTATATTAATTTTATTATTCTCTTCAAATTTGTATCTATAAAATTTTTTCAATAATTTAATTTCCAATTAATTTTCAATTAATCCATAACAATATAGAAATAATTTCAAAATTATTCATAAAAAAATAGAACTCTAAAGATTTTGAAGGCAATGAAGGCAAAAACAATTTTTTTCAAAAGAACTTTTTTTTGTAAAAAAATATCAAAAGAATATTCGTTAAAATATTGTTCGTTTATAATCGGATCAAAAATATAAATGTATTGTATATAAAGTTTAAAAACTAAAGCGTAGAGAATTTTTTTGTATTGAAAATAATATGCTATTGTCTAAAAAGATTATTTTCTTTATTCAAGATTACTCCTTTGTCAGAGTGAATCAAAAGTTTTGATATTGAAACTTCATACACATACATATATATAGATAGAGATAGATGAAAAACTCACACAGAAAGTATTTTTATCCTCAAGCGACTATTCGCCCCGCATTCACCCACCTGAGTGGACAATGGCTCGCGCTATATTCCATATAAATACACTGAAATTCTATCTCGTCAAGATCTCTTTTTCATCTATCTTATTTTTTTCAATTTCGCATTTTCGAAAAAGAGAAAATGTCCAATAGGATTAAGTTTATAATTTTGTGATTTTTATTTCAACTTGACAATAACTGATGCAAATTGGTTTTATTTTTTTTTACTTATTTTACAATTTACTGTATTAATATTTATACGAAGAAGGGGTAATATAAAACAAAAATATATTTTTTCTGAACCTCTGCGCCGTATAAATATTAATAAAGTCTTTATGTATCCTTTCCATATATTGAGTCAGATTTTCTACTTCTTCAACATTCAGCCTTATATAGATTCAGTGGAAAGAAGCAATTGTAGTCAGACAAAACGTTTGAATTATTGAAAATTCCGTATCGATGGTATAGACATGATTTTTATTCAAGAGGGATGTTTCTATAGCTATTTTTAAAGTAGTGGAAAAAATTTAAGCCAGACAATGTTTTTATTTTTTAAAATATTATTATCAGTAGTACAAGTATAATTGTACACAGTAAAAAGTAAATCTTAATTTAAGAGCTGCCTTAAATTCAACACTGTCTGCTATAATGTTAAAGGATACGAAAAACGTGCGTAAATTCAACATTGACTGTCTTAAAAATGTTGCATCTTAATTTAAGGCAGCTTTCGTGCCTTAAAATAAGATTTTCTTTTTACTGTGTAGTCAGACTCATATGAAATTTAAACAGAAATTGTAAATTGTAAAGTCGATTTTAGTTAGTCTTTTTAGTAGCGTATATTATGAGTAGTATAAATAATTTTTAGCAAAACTTTTAAATTTTCAGTAGAAATAATAAATTATAGTCAGACAGCAGTTCATTTTTATTTAATTTTTATTGTCAATAAATTTAACAATAATTTTTTTTTTCAATAATTTTTTTAACAGTAAATAATAAATATTATCAGCAGTGTAAGTAATTTTTATTCAGATTTTATACTATTTTTAAGTAGAAATCGACCACTTTAGTCAGACAACGGTGTTATTTTTATTTCAATTCTATTACTAACAATTATAAATATAACTAATATATAATTTGCTCACAATTTTTATTCTTTAAAAATATTCTGAAAATAAATACCACTGTCAACAAAGAAATAAAATTGAATTAAGATTTTTTTCATTTCAAATATAGTACAATTTGAGAGAGTAACAAAAATTGTCAGATCATAAAAAACGAGAGTGTCTCCTTTGTTTCGGAGAAGTTGGCTGAATTAACATTCTCCAACTGTCGGAAACGCGAATTAGGGGTTAATTGTGAAAGTTTTCCCTGGCAATGTGGGTGATAAAGTGATGGTAAGCCCAGTTTGCCATAGCTGAGTCGTGCGGCCACATCAGTTACCCGCAAGGGTGCTTAATGTAAAGTTCTACACCTCGGGGTCACTTTTAATCTGTTTTCCCTATCGAAGTTTCAAGTGTTGATATACTAACCAACTCTTTTAAAAGATTCAACATTTTTTTTACTCCCTCACAAAAAAAAACATTTATCGCAAACGTAAAATGAAAACAACTCGAGTTGAAAGATGATTTCTTTGCTTCAAAAGATTTTTAACTTTTATCATTACATTCTTACAATTTTAATATTAAGTAAAAATTTTTTAATACTTAAGATTGCTTAAGATTACTCAAAATTACTTAAAACTATTTAAAATTATTTCAAACTGTTTTCAATTACTTAAAACTATCACAGTAGAACGTGAAGTGTTAAAATAACACCAGAATGGATTAAAATAATATGCAACAGTTTAATCCATCTAGGATAAAATTAACACCAGAAAGAATTAAAATAATCTATTTTGGTGTTATTTTTAACTATGAATGAAATTTTACTTTAAATAAAACACCAAAGTCAACGATTTGTAAAAATTTAACGAATTTAGCTTCTCCAGGGAGAATAGTAAGTTAGTAAGTTAGTTACTAACTTACTAACTAACTTAGCAACATAGTTACTAAATTTAATTGTGTTCAAAAATTTAAAAAAATTCTCATCGAAATTTTCAATTTTCTTTATAAATAATAAAATTCTTCTCTGATATTAAATTATTTTACAAATTTTGTAATCAAATTCTTGTCAAAATTTCAATTATTGTCAAAAGTTTTCTAAAATTAAATAATTTTCAATATCTACTATTTCAATAAAATTTTCCAAAAGAATTCCATTATTCAAAAAAATTTGAATAAAATTCTACGCAATCATTCAATTGAGGAGCAAATTTTCAAAAGCTGATAAATCCATTTTTAAAAAAATTGAGATAAACATAAATTTAATATTTTAAAGACCTCACAAATTGACCTGTCACCGTTAAATGTTGGAAAAAAAAATTTATTAACAACGAATTTTCAATTTAAAAACTTTTTGACAAAACCAAGATGACTTATAATTTTTATGTTTTTTATTTAAAAAAATTATCAAAACCTGTAAATCACTTAATTATGATAATGTTTAATTAAAAACAGAACGTCTTAAATATAAAAACATTGTTATAAAAATAAATTAATACAAATTTTTTAATTTAAAATTAACTGCAGTGGTTATGTGAAAAAAGTCATTTGTTTCATTTTCTCGAAATAAGAAAATATGGATTTATCAAGTTTTGAAAACTTGCTCCTCAATTATTTTCATAAATAATAACAAATTTTTACAGGAATTCAATTATTTACAAATTTTTTTATAAATTTCTTCGCAATAATTTAATTATTTTCATAAATAATAACATTTTTATAGGGATTCAATTATTTTTATAAAAAATAAAATTCTTTTGGGAATTCAATTATTTTCATAAATAATAAAACTCATTGCAGAATTTCAATTATTTTTAATGCAATTTTAATCGAATTCCTCGAAAAATGTAATTGTTCTTAAAAATTTTATTAAAATTTGTCCAAAGAATTTAATGATTTAAAAAATTTGTTGATAACATTTTTTATGAGAATTTAATTTCAAGAAACATGAAATTAATAAATTATTAGTTTTGTATTTAAATAATTGAATTCTCGAAGAATTTACTAATAAAAAATGGTTTTAAAAATGAATTTCAGTTAAAATTTTAGGTTATAATTAAAAATTAAGAGCATTATAAAACGTGAATTTTTAGAAATAATTAAATTTTGAAAAAGTTTCAAACTAAAATCATTGAAATTCTTAATTTTTCATATTTTTGACAAACAATTCTGTAGAATTAATTATTTTTAAAAGTTTAATAGGATTTTTATTAAAATTATTTCAAGTTTTTATTTTTCAATATATATTTAATTGCAGAATTTTCGAATAATTGAAATTTTGTAAAATTGAATTGTAAACGAATGAATTTGAAAATTCTCATAAAACTCATAGCAGCGTTTCAATTATTTTCATAAATAATAAAAATCTTTACAGGAATTCAATTAATTTCATTTTTTTTAAATTTTCTTCGCAATAATTCAATTATTCTCATAAATAATAATATTTCTACAGGGATTTAATTATTTTTATAAATAATATAATTCTTTTAGAAATTCAATTATTTTCATGAATAATAAAACTCATTGCAGAATTTTAATTATTTTCAATGCAATTTTAATCGAATTCCTCGAAAAATGTAATTATTCTTAAAAATTTTATTTAAATTCGTCCAAAGAATTTAATGATTTAAAAAATTTGTCGATAACATTTTTTATGAGAATTTTGTATTTTTGTATTTAAATAATTAAATTCTAGTAGAATTTGGTGTTTTAGAAATAATTAAATTTTAAAAAATTTTCAAACTAATATCATTGAAATTCTTAATTTTTTATATTTTTGACAAAAAATTTTGTAGAATTGATTCTTTTTAAAAGTTTAATAGGATTTTTATTGAAATTATTTCAAGTTTTTTATTTTTTAATATATATTTAATTGAAGAATTTCCGAATAATTGAAATTTTGTAAAATTGAATTGTAAACGAATAAATTTGAAAATTCTCATAAAACTCATCGCAGTGTTTCAATTATTTTTCATAAAATTATAATTGAATTTCTTGAAAAAAGTAATTATGTTCATGCAAGTTTTAATAAAATTCGACAAAAGAATTCAATTATTTAAAAATTTGTTACTAAAATTCTTTATGAGAATTGAATTTTCAGAATCATTCAATTATTCAATAAATTATATACTTTTGCATTTAAATAATTAAATTCTTGTAGAATTTTCTAATAAAAATTGATTTTCATTTCATAAAAATGAATTTCGAATAAAGTTTTAGATTATAATTGAATATTAAAAGCAATATAGCGTAAATGTTTAGAAATAATTGAATTTTGAAATTAATTTTTTCGAAAAAGTTTAATTGAATTTTCTTTTATATTATTTGAAGTTTTTATTTTCTAATATGCATTTAATTAAAGAATTTGGGAATAATTGAAATTTCATGAAATTGATTATTGTAAACAAATGGATTTGAAAATTGCCAAAGAACTTTTTCGAAAATTATTAAAAATAATTGATATAAAGTAAAATTATAGTTAAAAATTTTTGAAAATAATAATTGAATTGAAATAATGAAAATAATTTTGAAGAAGTATAATATTCTTATAATATAAAATAATGATTTTATTACTTGGTCATCTTTAATTCTTATAAAATATGAAGAAATCGATCACTCCGAGTCGAAGACTCGGAGTTATCGATATCTTCATGTTTTATAGCTATAAAAAAATTTAAGGAACTAAAATTTCATTCATTGCAAAAAATAACACCAAAATACTTAAGATTACCTAAAATTACTTAAAAAACTGAAGAGTACTTAAGATTACATATGCCAACTTGAGATTACTTAAGATTACTATTTATTTAGTTTACAAAATTATGAAATTAACTCGTTTATGATTTTTATTCAACAAAAGATTTTTTTTTAAACTTTTACACATCTCTGCTTTAATTACAAACATATTCCAGTGAAAATGTTTTCCAAGTAGAAGCAGAGGAGACAATAAACTGAATATGTGAGATAAAGTATGTGTGTCGCATTATGAAAAGTTGGATAATAAAAGAACTTTTCTAAAACTTATTTTATTGGCAGACATTTATGAAATTATCATAACTAACGTGGCTTTAAAGATTGTCTCATGTGGAAAATACGTGGCGAACAATGGGGCATAAAACACCCTGGCATATCTTTGCAAGGTTGATGCATACGTGTAAGCTTGTTAAATTCCACTATAAACATGTACAAATATGTGTTGGTGTGTATGTGTTTGTAAATATTGGTAGAAGGCCACTGAGGGTAGAGAATGCGACAGCATTCTTGATGGTTTCATCAAGTTTAGAGTATAGCTATATATGTGTAAACCGTGATCCTTTAAATATCACAATTAATCCTTTCTTTGTTCGTGAAAATTGGATATATAGTATTATATATAGGACTAATTAGAAATATTTCTCATTAGAAATTTGTAAGACGGCGAAAACTCGATGTTTGTATGTTGTAAAATACTTGCAAAATTTTCAAGTCAGACAAGATATTCATAGTATTTATAAAATTAATTGATTAAGTAGAAAAACCATTCTTAGTCAGCCTTTGATTCTAAAGTATCAAAATCAAGACAGGTATAAAGATATTATTCATTTTTAAAATATAAATAATTCTTGCTTAACTAAAATTCTTTGAACTACTTAAAATAAAATTTCTAAATAATTTATAAGGACAACAAAGGTCTTCGGTCAGACAAATAAAATTTTTATGTGTAGAAGAAATATTCTTTTTCAGAATTTTATTTACAAGTAGTACAAAGTCTTTTAGTCCAGACAAGAATTATCTACAGAAAAATTATTTATTTATAAATTTCACGTTCATTTATTTTTATAAAATAAATATTGAACACTTAGATAAAATATATTTTTTCTCCTATTGAACACATTAAAAGCAAAGTCCTTAAAATCCAATTGAGTTTGAATATATAATGTAATTTAAATAATTACAAATTCTAATTTGTTTCGAGTTCCTTTTTCTACCTTCTACATAAATAAATCGAAAAATAAAATTTTTTTTGAGACTTTGTTTTTAATGTGGAGCACAATTTATTTGCGTTAATATTATAATAACATTGGCGGAAATATATTGTGTTCCGAAGGAACGCTGAAAAAAAATATTAATTACTATATACAATATAAATATAATATATAAACCAGACAAATTTTTCTTCACCTAAAACAAAAAAAAAAAAACAGAATCAGAAAAAATGTGATAAACATGAGAAAAAATTAGCAACATGATACAAAAAAATTTTTATATTTTGCCATGTAACAAATTTTGTTCGTGAGCAAAACATGGCATGCAACAAAACTGTTGACCTGAAACAGAAGAAAATATTTTTACATGACACAATAAAATTTTACAAAATAAAACAGTAAAAAATCAAAGTAAAAAATATTTTCTCGATAAAACATAAAAGAAACATGTTGACCTGAAACAAAAACAATTATTTCGACAAACACAATAATATTTTAAAATGGTAGAGTATATTTTTTCATTTTTAAATTATTTACAATATCATAATGCAACATGAAATAAAACGAGAAATAAAACATGAAATGGAGAAAAAAATTAATTCGAAAAAATAAACATTAAACAGAATAAAAAACATATACATTCAAAAATATTTTTTTGACAAAATATAAAAAAAACATGTTGACCTGAAACAAAACAAATAATAATGTTGACCTGAAACAGAAACAAATATTTCGACAAACATAAGAATAAGATTTTAAAATGGTAAAGAATATTTGTCAATTTTTGTAAATTATTTGCAATATCTTGCAACATGAAATACAACATAAAACGGAGAAAAAACAAATTACAAAAAAATAAACATTAAACAAAGTAATAAAACACATTAATCAAAAATAGAAGAAGAAAAATTTAGCAAAACAACAGAAATAAAAAATTTTATAATTTATACAGAAAAGAAATAAGTATATTAAACTGCAAGAAAAGCGTTTGATCTAAAACAGAAAGCATAGTTTAATTAGAAAACAGTAAAAAAAATTAGAAATGAAAAAATTGTATACCTTAGAGAAAAAAAATGGAATTTGCAAATGTTGATCTAAAACTAACATGAAATTTCAACTAAAAGCAGGCCTCGGTTTTACTTTTAAGGGGCAAACAATGTTATTGTTAAATTTAATTTTAATTCATTTCAATTTTAAATCATTTCAATTTTAAATCATTTTGATTTTAAATCATTATAATTTTAATTCAGTTTAATTTTAATTCATTTTAATTTCCTTTAAAACATAAAAGAAGTTACATTATATTTCTTTAAAGGGGCAAACAATGTTTCTGTTGAATTTAATTTTAATTCATTTTAATTTTAAGTCATAATTTTAATTCATTTTAATTTCCGACGAAATTTTGACTACAGAGAATTTATACTACTGATAATTAAATTTATATGAAATTAAATCCATGTCCGACTAAAATCGATTATTTCTACTAAAGAAAGTCTGATTACTATTTACTTATTTTACTTATAATGAAATTTAATTAAAATTCAATTGCTGTTTAATACAATTTACTATTTCTACTTAAAACTTAAAAAAGTAGTTAAAAAAATAAAAAAAACGTACGTGAAATTATAATGTTATAAAAATTTATAAGAATAAATAAAATTACTTATTTCTACTCGAAACAGTCTGACAGAAAGTTGCTTATTCTTATTTACCTTTTCTATTTATCTGAATGAAAAATTTTTATGAAAATGAACCATTGTCTGACTAAAATTTTTCTCTTTCTACTAAAACATACAAATTTTTTTCCTTAAATTGTAGAAATAGTTTCTCAATTGTTTTTTTTGTGTATCTTACTTTAGTAGAAAAATACAAATTCAGTCAGTCAGTAGTTTAATTTAATATAAATTTTATTACAAGTAGTAAAAGTCAATTTTAGTCAGACGTTTTGGTAGAAAAATTTTAATTACACTTTTTTAGTAGAATTAATCAATTTCTGTCAGGAAATGTTTCAATTTTATAAAAATTGTATTAACAGTAGTATATATATATATATATATATATATATATATATATATATATATATATATATAAGTTTTAGTCGGACTTTAAAATCGTTAGTAGAAACAGTAGATTTTAGACAGACAGCAAATTTATTTTTTGTCCTACCTGCACGAAAAGTATGTCATTTCGGGCACTTAATGTGGGCGCAAAGTAACTTATTCTCGCCCGGGGCCAGGGAAGCGGTCGCAAAAGTTCTTTTACGCCCGCTGACGTCACACAAGCGGGCGCAAAAGTACTTTTGCGCCCGCTTCATCTAGCCCGAGCGGGCGCAAAAGTACTTTTACGCCCGCTTCGGTCGTGCCCTCGATGCCATACTTTTCATGCAGTTAGGACAAAAAATTATGTTCGCAACATGGGTGCAAAGGAGATTACGACTTTGGCGAGATTTCGGGACCTCAGGGACACTTTCGCACCCTCGGCTTCGCCTCGGGCGCGAAAATGTCCCCTCGGTCCCTTCATCTCGCCATCGCCGCAATCACCTATTTTGCGCCCTTGATACGATAATAACTTATATATAAATTTTTTTTTAAGTAATAAAAGTAAATTTAAGTCAGAATCAGTGGTTTAATAAATTGTAGTCAGACAATTTATAGTAGAAATAATCGGTTGCTGTAGGGCAAGGTTTTAATTTTATAAAAATTTTAATATCAGTAGGAAAAGAAATTTCATTTTAGATTCTTTCATTTTCAGTAGAAATAGTAGATTTTAGTCAGACAGAAATTTTTATTTAAATAAATTTCCAAATCAGTAGAAAAAGTGAATTTTAGTCAGGATTTTAAGTATAAAAATTAATGTTTAAGTAGAATTCGTTTTTATTTCCAATTACTTTTTAGAATCAGTAGTAGATGTAAATTGTAGTCAGCCTTTTTTTGAAATAGAAATAAACGATTTCTGTCAGGCAATATTTTAATTTTATGAAAATTTTATCGTCTATAGTAAAAGGTATTTTTATTTTATATTTATAAATTTGCAGTGCACTGAGAAAATTTTAGGGACAATGCTGCTCCGGTAGGTGACACTACTGCGTTAAATCAAGAGCTGGAGCGCAACTTTACCTACGATTCGCAGCCGCCCGGAAAAAAAGTAAGAAACTGTTCTCATGGACTTTACTCCGTGCTCATGGAACTGATCCTTACCTTTCCAAAGTCAGAATCAGCCCCGTGAGGAGTACATGCTGCCTTTTGCGGAGCGGCTGCGAATCGTGGACAGAGAGTGCCAGCGACTCTTATGAAATTCCGCAGCGTCTCCAAAATTTTCTCAGTGTGGAAATATTAGATTTTAGTCAGACATCCGTTTATTTTCGTACAATTTTTTTTTATCAGTAGTTCTAGTAGAAGAAATAGTTTAAGTCAGACAGATTTCCTTAATATATATAAATGGACTATGCCAGAAAAATGATATAAATAAATATGTTTATTCCCTGAAAAAAAATGATCGTATGGAAAATTTGCATTTACAAATCCATGACCTGATTTTCCCATGGAGAAACTGTTAAATTGGCAGGTGGAACGAAATTGATGATAGCAGTATATTACGTAATATATCTTAAGCATTATTCGAGAATCGTGTCGTGCATTATATGTGAAAAGCTTCTGAGCCGAGAAATGATTCGCTCGTGATTCTCACGGAATCGTAAATGCATTATATGAAAGATATACCTTTCTCTGTTTAGTTATTGTCATGTCCTCAAGAATTTATACAAACCTATATACATATATATATATATATATATATATATATATATATATATATATATATATATATATATATATATATATATATATATATATATATATATATATCTTTATACCTGTATACCTATATTTTGAGAGACTGAAAATATCGGGTGTAAATTGCATTAGAAAGCTTGCAAATGTTTGTCGAAAACGTTGTTTGCTTATAGGAGTGTTGAATCAGAAAAGGCGAGAAAAGGAAAAGTACACATAAACCGTTAGTGCAGGTATTCTTGAATTTTACTGCAAAATCTTCTTTCAACACATTTCACAAAAATCTTTTTACTCAGTACTTTACGGTTACTTTACAAAAAATGAGATTTTGTAAATATTTTATGAATATATATGTTTAACACTTCCCACAAAGATAGAGAGAATAGAACGAAGAATCTTCTCCTATATTTTTTTAAATTCTTTTAATTATTCCTTTTTCGAATATTTTATATATCGAATATTCTATCATTAAATAATGATTTATTATTTTACCGATAATAATGAACCATTATTGCTTTATCAATATAGTAATTAATTATCGTTTCAAAATTATCGCATATATTTCAAAAATGATATTAATATTTATAAAACGCTTTTTTTTCTAATCTCAATCAGGAAAATAGTGGTACGCTTCGATGAATCGATTCTATAATTTTGTGTGGAATAATGATGAACTGATTATTGTCGAAAGTTGCCTTTTGCTCAAAAACTTGAGAGAGATAATTTAATTGAATGAAAATCGATTTCAAACTCACTTTTCCCCTCAGTGCCTGAAGCTTTTACCAATTTCTATCTTACTCATAAGAAAGATATATATATATATCTCACTCTCTCTCTCTCTCTCTGAGAAAGATTGAATGCTTTTAGATGAGCCAAGTTCTAAAGCCAAATGTTTGCACTTGCATCCAAGTAACTTTATTCCCTGTTCCTTTTGGCATATCGATATTAATTTTGTTTTTTCAATCTTGGAAAATTTATTATACAAGAAATTATTCTTGTAAATTTTCCTTCCGTCAAAAAAGGAAAATTTATTTTTTTTATTGTTTCATAAACTGTAGAAAAATGGTATTTTTTGTAGTCAATTTTTATTCTAGATATTTTTTTCAAAAGGTTTTTGTTGAATTAAAGTGGAATTTAAAAAAAAAAATAATAGTTTTTTTTAGTTACTGAGTAGACTGAAAAACAATGGAAAGTGCTGGATATTTGTAAATTTTATTTCTCAGTTTGGTAAATTTAGTTCAATGACTAGTGATCCGACCGCAACCAAAACACGTGACAAGATTACGAAGCCATTGCCGAATGTTTGCAAATCCCAGTGCATACAATGTGGATTCGCAACTCGTATATATACAATTCTCAAAGCTCTTAAGAACTTTTGTCATAGTTTATTTTTATCCGAATTCTTTATTTCTTTAGTAAATTTATAACTTTTCTCTGGAAAAAACTATTTTATTTTAAAATTTAAATTTTCAACGAGAAGATAAAAATTTGGTGATTATGGAATAGAAATTTTTCTTTAAAACAATAGTAAAGAAGATCCTAAAGTTCTGAACGTTCAAATGAAAGAAATTTATTTATTTCTTCTACAAATTAAATTTTTATTGCAATTATTTTGCGTCACTATCCAAAAAATTAATAACTGAGTTTTTAACCGTAAATATTCCAGTTTTTAAATTTTTTGTGATTAGTAATTTATAAAAAATTAAAATATCTTCAATAAAAAATATTTCGTTCATTTGAACGTTCAAAACTTGGGGATCATTAGTAAAGTGGATATTTAACTCGACTTTGATAATTGGAAATAGTCAATTTTAGTCAGAAGTTTAAAAAAACATGAACTTAATTATCAGTAGTAAAAGTAATTCTTAACAAGACATTCAAATTTTAAGTAGAAATTGGAGATTATAGTCAGACAACAGTTCAGTTTAAAATAAATTTTATTATCAGTAGTATGAGAAAATTGTAGTCAGATTTTTTTTAGTAAAATTAGTCAATTTTATCAGTTCATTTTTACATAAATTGTATTATCAGCAGTGTATATAATTGTTAGCTACTTTTAAATCTTAAGTAGATATAAGAGATTTTAGTCAAACAAAAGTTCATTTTCAAAAAAATTTTATTACCAGTAGTAGTGATGAATTCGATCGACACATTAAAAAAAACGATCGATATTTGTTATAAATATTATGACAAAAAAAAGATATGAGAATAAGTCTAATGTTTTTAGAACGATATTATCGTTATTCGAGCAAAAGTACCGAGATTCTAAGAAATTTTATTTGAATATTATTTTTAAAACAATAAATACAAAATTCTTAATCAAATACATTCAAATAAATCCATATTTTAATTAGAATTGTTCTACCAATAGTTTGGGACCAGTAAAGAATTTTAGTACTAACAATTGTTAGAAAACAAAATAATATTCGCACAAATTTATTTTATCATCTTCTGCTGATTATCGGCTGTGGTTACTTTTTATGAATTGTAAATTAAATAATTTTTATGACCCGGATATTAATTGCAATTATTCTACCAATAGTTGGGGACCAGTAAAAAATTATAGTACTAAAAATTGTTATAAAACAGAACATAAAGTGCGATTAAAAAATATTTTTTCACCTGCTGATTATAGGCTGTGGTTACTTTTTATGAATTGTGAATTAAATAATTTTTTATGACTCGGATATTAATTGGAATTGTTCTACTAATAGTTTGAGACCAGTAAAATATTTTAGTACTAACAATTGTTAGAAAAAAGAAAATAGTTTTCGCTTAAAAAATAATTTGTCATCTTCTGCTGATTTTCGGCTGTGGTTACTTTTTATGAATTGTAAATTAAATAATTTTTATGACCCGGATATTAATTGCAATTATTCTACCAATAGTTGGGTACCAGTAAAAAATTATAGTACTAAAAATTGTTATAAAACAGAACATAAAGTGCGATTAAAAAATATTTTTTCACCTGCTGATTACAGGCTGTGGTTACTTTTTATGAATTGTGAATTAAATAATTTTTTATGACTCGGATATTAATTGGAATTGTTCTACTAATAGTTTGAGACCAGTAAAATATTTTAGTACTAACAATTGTTAGAAAAAAGAAAATAGTTTTCGCTTAAAAAATAATTTGTCATCTTCTGCTGATTTTCGGCTGTGGTTACTTTTTATGAATTGTGAATTAAATAATTTTTTATGACTCGGATATTAATTGGAATTGTTCTACTAATAGTTTGAGACCAGTAAAATATTTTAGTACTAACAATTGTTAGAAAAAAGAAAATAGTTTTCGCTTAAAAAATAATTTGTCATCTTCTGCTGATTTTCGGCTGTGGTTACTTTTTATGAATTGTAAATTAAATAATTTTTATGACCCGGATATTAATTGCAATTATTCTACCAATAGTTGGGTACCAGTAAAAAATTATAGTACTAAAAATTGTTATAAAACAGAACATAAAGTGCGATTAAAAAATATTTTTTCACCTGCTGATTACAGGCTGTGGTTACTTTTTATGAATTGTGAATTAAATAATTTTTTATGACTCGGATATTAATTGGAATTGTTCTACTAATAGTTTGAGACCAGTAAAATATTTTAGTACTAACAATTGTTAGAAAAAAGAAAATAGTTTTCGCTTAAAAAATAATTTGTCATCTTCTGCTGATTTTCGGCTGTGGTTACTTTTTATGAATTGTAAATTAAATAATTTTTATGACCCGGATATTAATTGCAATTATTCTACCAATAGTTGGGTACCAGTAAAAAATTATAGTACTAAAAATTGTTATAAAACAGAACATAAAGTGCGATTAAAAAATATTTTTTCACCTGCTGATTACAGGCTGTGGTTACTTTTTATGAATTGTGAATTAAATAATTTTTTATGACTCGGATATTAATTGGAATTGTTCTACTAATAGTTTGAGACCAGTAAAATATTTTAGTACTAACAATTGTTAGAAAAAAGAAAATAGTTTTCGCTTAAAAAATAATTTGTCATCTTCTGCTGATTTTCGGCTGTGGTTACTTTTTATGAATTGTGAATTAAATAATTTTTTATGACTCGGATATTAATTGGAATTGTTCTACTAATAGTTTGAGACCAGTAAAATATTTTAGTACTAACAATTGTTAGAAAAAAGAAAATAGTTTTCGCTTAAAAAATAATTTGTCATCTTCTGCTGATTTTCGGCTGTGGTTACTTTTTATGAATTGTAAATTAAATAATTTTTATGACCCGGATATTAATTGCAATTATTCTACCAATAGTTGGGTACCAGTAAAAAATTATAGTACTAAAAATTGTTATAAAACAGAACATAAAGTGCGATTAAAAAATATTTTTTCACCTGCTGATTACAGGCTGTGGTTACTTTTTATGAATTGTGAATTAAATAATTTTTTATGACTCGGATATTATTTGGAATTGTTCTACTAATAGTTTGAGACCAGTAAAATATTTTAGTACTAACAATTGTTAGAAAAAAGAAAATAGTTTTCGCTTAAAAAATAATTTGTCATCTTCTGCTGATTTTCGGCTGTGGTTACTTTTTATGAATTGTAAATTAAATAATTTTTATGACCCGGATATTAATTGCAATTATTCTACCAATAGTTGGGGAGCAGTAAATTTTTTTTTTATTTACTTCTGTCATTGTAGAATAAGTTTTTATTTTTTAATATAAACCAAGATTATCGTTTGAAGTTGACCGATATTTCAGTACGATACGATACATAAAAAAACAAGTGAAGAATGATATTTACTTTTTGATCATTTTTTGATAACGATCAATATGAAGTGAGATAATTGAAAATCTCGTATCGTTATGCATCACTAATGAGTAGTATAAGTAATTGTTAACCAGACTTTTAAATTTTAAGTAGAAATAAGAGATTTTAGTCAGACAGCAGTTTATTTTTAAATAAATTTTATTATCAGTAGTACAAGTAAATTGTAGTCAGACTTTTTTAGTACAATTAATCAATTTTTGCAGTTTATTTTACTATCAATTTTATTATCAGTAGTGTAAATAATTTCTATTTAGACTTTTAAATTTAAAGTAGAAATAAGAGATTTTTGTCAGACAGCAATTCATTTTAAAATAAATTTTTATTTATCAATAGTGTAAATAGTTTTTAGTCGGACTTTTAAATTGCAAGTAGAAATTAGAGCTTTTAGTCAGCAGCTGTTCATTTTAAACTGAATTTTATTATCAGTAGTACAAGTAAATTGTAGTCAGACTTTTTTTGTAGAATTAGTAAATTTTAGAAGTTCATTTTTATAAAAATTGAATTATCAGTAGTAAAAATAATTTTTAGCTAAACTTTATAATTTTTAGTAGAAAATGTAAATTTTAGTCAGACTGAAGTTAATTTTCATATATATTTTATTATAGGCAGCATAAGTATTTTATATTTTTCAGTTATCTTTCTGCTGTAGCTAATATCAGTAGTAAAAATAATTTTTCGTCTGACTTATAAATTTTAAGTAGAAATAAGAGATTTTAGTCAGACCGTTCATTTTCATAAAAATTTTATAATCTGTGGTATAAAGAACTTTTAGTCAGCTTTTCTTAGTAAAAGAAATCGATTTCAATTAGTTTGACTACTTAACTTTTAGTAGAATTTGTAAATTATATTCAGACTGCGATTTAATTTTACATAATTTTACTGTCAGTAGTATAAAAAAATATTTGTCACTTCTTTTTTTTTAGTAAAAAATGCAATTTCAGTCAATTAATAATTTTATTGCATATAAATTTTATAATTTAAGTTAAAGTAGTATAATTAAATCATAATTAATCTTTTACCAGTAGAAATGATTGATTTTAGTCAGACAATATTTTGATATTTGGAAAATAAATGAAAATTTCTTTTTCCCACGTCAGTTGATGGATATATTTTCTCTTTTGCAAAAACCTCCCCTATGATTATGTTTTTTTTCGCAATATCTATGGAGAACAAATTTACTGACACCGGAAGTGGTCCGTGTGCCAGATTGAAAGTGTAGGAAAATGCAAAAGGATACGTACCTACCTCCCTTCTATTTCCATTCAAAGAAACATAACAATCATTCTATGAAGTAGGTTATATTATCATAATACAAGAAGATTTTCTTTCCAATTCGAAATTCTTTCACATGTCGACATTACTAATGGCAACAGGTTACCTAGCAACTGCAAAATCTTTTTATTCCTTTCATTCTGACAATATCGATAATAAATTTCTCTTCTCTTTTTATAGTATATGAAAGTTGGAGAAAAATAATAGATTTTTTCCTGTATTTTAATTTTTTTTCAATCAGTAGGAAATATTCCGAATATTGTCGTACCTATCTTCTGATAAAGACTTCCACTCTGTTAATTTTTTAAAATAATATTTTATTTTATTTATTTTATATTTAAATAATAAAATTTATTTAATGAATCATTGATCGTTAATGAAACATTAATATTTTATTAAAAAAATAAAATATTTTCGATTAAAAAGTCGAGGCTAAAATTTAGGATTATTAAAAGTTAATAAAAAAGAATTTCATATTTTTTTGAAAAAAGGACGTAAAATTTATTGATCAAGAAAAATTATGTTTATTCTTTATTTTGTATTAACTTTATATAGTTATTTTTCCTTATTCTATTTTTAGAAAATTAGCCTTGACATTCTATTTGTATTTCGCTTTTTATAATAGGATTGACGTATTTACAGAGATGACTTTTGATATACGTGCGGTGCTGGAGAAATTACACTTTGTATGAATGCATCTTGTAAATTGCAGACAATAGTGTAGATTTAGTTATGGTAAAATCATTAGCATATAAATGAAACGATAAAGTCACCTTCAACTCTTGTGTTGTATAATGCCTCATTAAGCTGACTAAATCCCATTTTGTAAAATTTAACCTGTTGGACTTTTCAAATGTTAATATCATATGAGAAAAATTTTAAACATCGTAAAAATAAATTTGCAAATTTTTCGAAATTTTTTTTTTTTTTATTTTAAAAAAGGCTTACATGCTACCATACATTTTTTCAGTAGAAAAATATGATTTTAGTCGGACTAAAAATTAATTTCATATATAAAAATGAGAATCAGTGGTAAAAGTAATTGTCAGCTGGACTATTTAATTTTAAGTAGAAATAGTAGTTCTTAGCCAGACAGCTTATTTTTAACTTTTTAAGTGAAAATAGTTCATTTTAGTCAGACAAAGAATTAATAATTATGTTTTACCTTTTAAATTTTTGGTAGTAAAAGTATTTTCTAATTTTTAAGTAGTAATAACTTGTTTTAGTCAGACAGCGCTTTAATATAAAAGTCAAATATTTTTAGTAGAAAATTTCTTTTTCAGTCAGTCGTTTTTATTTCATAGGAATTTTATTATTTATTTTTATGAAAATTTCATTATTACTAGTATAAATAGTTTTTTGACGGACGTTTAAATTTACAGTAGGAATATTTAATTTTCAGTAGAAACAGTAAAGTTTCAGTAGAAATAGTAATTTTTAGTCAGAGAGTGAATTATTTTTTTAAATTTTAATTTCAGTACTTTAAGTTCATTGTAGTCAGACGTTTTTTTAGTGAAAATTATCGATTCAAGTCAGACAATGGTCTAATTTCATATTTATGTCTAATAATAATTTCAGTAGTGTAAGTAAATTGTAGTCAGACCTTTTTAAGTAGAAATAATCGATTTTAGTCAGACAACTGAATAATTTCAAGTAAATTTTATCATCCGTGGTAAAAATAATTTGTTTCTCTTTACTTTTTAGTAGATATAGGACATTTTATTTAGACATCGTAAAAATTGTAATATAAATTTTATTATCACTCTCGTAACTAACATAAATTTTATGTTATTTTGAATATTATATATTTTTAAATAATTCAAAGACTAATATAAATATGAAAAAATTTATTAATATTTCATAAGACGACAATATTCCGAGTGACAGTACTGTGTTATTTATTTTCAAAAAAAGAACTAATAGATATGTCATTGATTGTAACAAATTTCAACCCGTAAATATCATTGTTGGAATATGACGCGTGTAATATGCAGTCACTTTGACGGACAATAGCGCGATATTCTCAGTATTACGAAAGATCGTAAGCGATATGTCGATCAATGTAGCATGAATGACATACAAATTTAAGCACTCACACACACACACACACACACACACACACACACACACACACACACACACACACACATATACACAAGTAACACTGAATTATAATTTTATTCAAAAAATAGAATAAAAAAAAAACAGAATTACCGGTAGATAAATTTTCCTCATTAAAAATTTTACTCTCCTTTTATTTTTAATTCCGAAAGGTGAAAAATAAATATATCGTGGAAAAATTTTTATTTTTCAATAATTATAAAGTTTATCTCGATAATTAAGACTTTAGGAAAGTTTTAACTTTCAACTTTCTAAAATTTTAATTGTTACCTAAAAGTTATAAACTTGGAGATTTGAATTTCATCCAAGTTGTAAACTTGAAAAGTGAAGTTATTTTTTTTCTTTTTTTTTTTTTTTGCACGGTGTACGGTGCGGTGGGTAGAAATTAAAATATGAAACAGAAATTGAAAGTGCTCGTAAAAATTGTGATCTAGGACGATCATGAAATGGTTTTTTTACGCATGTATCTTGTGTTCCGATATAAAACGGAAACTTTTCTGTGATGAGATAAAATCGTGTCATATCGTAAAATGAACATCCATTATTTGCATCTAAAACCACTCTCTCATATAGATAGAATATCTAGTCTCTTTTTTCTCTCTCTCTCTCTCTCTCTCACTCTCTCTCTTTCGTTTACTCTTTCTTTTTCGTTTACTCTTTCTTTCTCTTTTACTCTTTTTCTTTATCTTCTCTCTCTGTCTCTTTTGTTTCTTTATCCTTCCCTTTCTCTTCTTCTTCTTTCTCTCTTTAATACACAGAGAAATCTTTAATATACATATATAATATTTTCATCTTACAATCTTTTGACCCAATTTCACTTCTGTAAGTTTAATCCCGCTTTTTATTAAAGCAGAAAGACATCGAAAGCATTGGACCTATTCAGATTTAATAGATATAATAAAAATCGATAATACCATGTGAATTTAACGTGGATCCTCTCATTTGGTGAATTTTATTTTACGACAGCGGTTGTATTGAACTGTATTGAAGTTTATAACATTATAAGTTTTAATATATATTTTGAATAGAATATAATTAACTTCACTTATATTTTATTTTTTCCATTGACTATATTAATCTTCGTATTCTTTCATTCATTCTGTTCGCAGTTTGAAGGTAGTTTCTGTGTATGCTTTTGGTTTTTTTTTCTTTAGAAAAATATTGTTTGACAAATCGAAAATATGCAGGCATTTTTTCATGATTCAAAATAAATTAATATTAGAAATTAAAAATTAAAAAAAAATTATGATTAACAAATAAAAAATATACTCATTTTGTTTTTTATATGCTTTTCTCTATAACAAATTTCCTTTGACTGATCTAAATTATTATTTAAATTATTCTCCTTTTTATTTCTAAAAAATACTAGAAAATTATTAATTGTTTAAAAAAATGTTGATTAAGAAGTAGGAAAGAAGGGAAAAAGTTTTACTCAAAAAAATGTTCTGTTTTATTTACGTATTTTTTTAATTGCAAAATTATTTAAAAACATCAATAACTTCTTTTTTAAATAAATATTTAATTATTGTTCTTTTTTCCATGGGAATTGAGATTATCAAAAATTTGAAATTTCAACCTTTTTGCTATCAAACAAGTTTAGAAATTAACTATAATAATTTCAATATTCTTTCATTTTTTCATTCATTCACTTTTTTTGTACCTCACACTCTAAAGTTGTCTTTTGTTTATATTTTTGTTTTTTGTTAACTCTAGATAGATTGTATATTATATTAATATGTTATAATTATTTTTATTTTATAAATATTGTTACTGTAACTTCATTAAAATTATTTTTATTATTTTAAATTATTTTTTATGAAAATAATTTAATTCCTGTAAAATTTGTATTATTTATGAAAATAATTTAATTCCTGTAAAATTTGTATTATTTATGAAAATAATTAAATGTTTGCATATACAATTTTATTAAAATTTTGTTTAAATAATTGAATTCTTTTTGAAAAATTTTATTAAAATAGTAGATATTAAAAATCATTGAAATTAGAAAAATGCAGTTTATTTTTGAAAATAATTGAAATTTTGACAAGAATTTTATTAAAATTTTTAAAAATAAGTGAATTTTGAAGAAGATTTTGATTATTTATAAAGATAATTGGGATTTTGACGAGAATTTTTTTTCAAATTTGGAACATAGTTGAATTTTATAAGTAAATTTTTATTTTTTATTTCAAAATAATTGAATTTCTGCAATTATTTGTAATTTCTCCAAAATTTAAATTTGATTGATTTTTAAATCAATTTATATTAGAAAATTCTACGAGAAAATTCAATTATTTAAATAGAAAATTATAAATTATTTATTGAAAAATTAAATGTTTCTTTAAATTGAATTCACGTAAATAATTTTAATAAAATTTTTTAAGAATAGTTACATTTTTCAAGAAATTCGATTAAAATTCTATTAAAAATATTTGGAATTCTTGGATGAGTTTTATTATTTATAAAAATAATTAAATGTTTGCGTACAAATTTATGGAATTTTTTTTTTAAATAATTGGTTTTTTTGGGTAGTTTTATTAAAATAGTAGAGCTATTGAAAATTAATAGATTATTAAAATAAGGAAAATATTTGAAAATAATTGAAATTTTGACAAGAATTTTATTAAAATTTTTGAAAATAAGTGAATTTTGAAGAAGATTTTGATTATTTATAAAGATAATTGGGATTTTGACGAGATTTTTTTTCAATTTTAAAAATAATAATAATAATAATAATTTCATAGTTTGTTAGACAAACAGAAAAGGTACAAAAATTTTGAATTTTCTTATGAATTCTATATAAAATAAATACTATAAATACTACAAATACTATAAATACTAAAAATACTATCAATACTATAAATATTATAAATATTATAAATGTAATAAATATAATAAATATAATTTTATAACTAGGCACTTTATATTACATATTTTATTTTCTGTATTTATATTTTTTGACTATTTTTGTAAGTTATATAATGTTTAATTATATTTAATTTTTTTAAAATTGATTATTTTATTTTCTACAATTTATTTTTTTTCTATCCAACTTGACAGATTATTGTAATCTGATTGTTTCCCTTTGATAACGAAATGAAAGAGAATTCCACTTATTGACTAATCAAAGGACTCGATTTAGGAAAGTTTCGCTAGAAATTTGGTCAATCATTTAGTTCCGTAATTCCATTTCATTTACAACGTTGGTATATACATATATAGTAATTTAGTTGATATAATGGTCACAATATTGACAACGGTTACATCTCCGAAACTAAATTATTGCTTTGAATATTCATGTGTATATTACATTTCATATTAATCATTCAAATCAACTCTTTATGATATTGTTTGCTCAGTTTATTGTCATAAAAAAAGAATATTACATTCTTTTTATTATCTTTCGTAGTTTATTTAGTTTATGCAAAATTTTCAAACTATAGTAACCTAATTTTTTAATTTTAGTATTTTTTATTTTGGTTTTAAATTTTCTATGTTGTTTTCAGTCCTTTCTCTTTTTAAAACTTTTCAACTGTTATTTATTTAAAAAAATTATGTCACATTTTTATACAATCAAAAACTTGACAAATTTTTTTAATAAAAAAATTCTGATTGTCATATTTTTGATTATTAAAAATCATTGCGGTTGCCATAAAAAAAATAACATAAATTTTACACAAAGTATGAATATGTGATTTCCCCGCATCAAGTTTCAACCTTTCAACTTCATAAAAAAAACAACTTTTTATCGTCCCAATTGTGATTAATGTCCATACATACAGTTATCAATGCATATAAAATATGTCAATCTGTCGGGGAAAATTTTAAAATTTACAAAAAGCGAAATGAAATCAAGATATAAAAGTAATCAAGTTATATTTGCGTATATGATTCGATATAATAAAACAAGAGTTAAAAAAATGTAACAAAAATATATATCACTTTTAAAAATCAAATATTGAAAACAAAATTTTTTTTTTATTTTGAGAAATTTAATTTCTCTTTAAAGGAAAAAAAAATTGTTACGTAGACAATAGGAAATAAAAGGAATGACTCGTCTTTTATGAAGGATCGTGTTCGTTTCACATGCGAGAAGAAAAATAGTGAAACTAGAGAACTGTGACAAATTCAGGGTTGGCTAAAACTAATTCAGTGCCATCTTTCATAACTTTCTGCAGTACTATATACATGTATAGTATAGAAAAAGAGTCTCTAAAAATTTCTCTTATCCTTTTTTCTTCTTTTTTTCGGAACCAACTTCTCTTTTATTTTCGTCCATTAATAGTCGAGCTTTATCCTCGTGCTTTACTTGTCTGCAGAATGCGCGGTTCCAAAGCATTGTTAAAGTTGACGAAACTTTCACCAAAGCGTAAAAATGTGATATTCTCACCATAAGGAAAATAAAGAGAGAGAGAGAGAGAGAGAGAGGGAGAGTTTAATTTACTAGTCCAATTATATATACTTTTATTTTTCTTGTTTTTCTTTTTCCATAAAAACCAACTGGACCTTTTTTTTAAATTTTTTATATAATAATTATAAATTAAGAATAATTTTTGAGATAAAAAATACAGTGGATTCATTTTATGTTACATTGCGAATTAGTAGTAAAAGGAATTTTTAGTTTTAGTCAATTTTATTATTACTTTTTTAGTAGAAATAATCGATTTTTGTCAGACAATGTTTTAATTTTATAAAACATTTACTAATAATAGTATATAATTAAGATTAAGCCAGACAGTAAAATTTCCAGTAGAAGTAATAGATTTAAGTCAGACAGAGATTTAATTTCATAGAAATTTTATTATTAGTTTAAAGAAATTTTAATCACAAGATTTTGAAGTAAATAAAGTCAATTTCCATCGGATAGCAATTTAATTTTATAAAAATTTTAGTAACAGTAGAAAAAGTAATTTTTAATCATCTTTTTACATTTTAAGTAGAAATAGTCAATTTAAGTCAGACCGTGTTTTATTTTCATAAAAAAATTCAACAATTTGTTGTTAAAGTATTTTTAAAGTAAGTAGTATAAGTAAATTGTAGTCAGACAATTTAGAGTAGAAATAATTCGTCTCTATAAGATAACCATTTAATTTTATAGAAATTTTAATATTAGTAGTAAAAGCATTTTTTTTAGATTTCTACATTTTCAATAGAAACGGTAAATTTTAGTCAGAAAGCAGTACTTTTTCTTGTATTTTTTGTGTCAGTAGTAAAAGCAAATTTTAGTCAGAATTTTCAGTAGAAAAATATTTAATTTTAAGTAGAATGCATTTTATCTTTAAATACTTTTTAAAATCAGTAGTACAAGTAAATTGTAGTCAGACAATGTTTAAAAAGAAATAAACGGTTTCTGCCCGACAATCGTTTAATTTCATAAAAATTTTATCGTTATTTTCTTTATTTTAAATAAAAAGGTATTTTTATTTAGATTTTTAAATTTTCAGTGGAAATATTAGATTTTAGTTAGGCAGCAGTTCTTTTTTATACATTTTCATTATCAGTAGTAAAAGCAAATTTTAGTCAGAATTTGTTGTAGAAAAGTAATTTATAATTAGACTACTGTTTTCTTTGATATAAATTTAAATTTCAGTAGTATAAACAAATTGTAGTCAGACGTCTTTGTAGTTAAATAATTGATTTCTGAATGGCAAATATTTAATTTCGTAAATATTTTATTAACAGTATAAATAACATTTAGCTAGACTTTTAAATTTTTAGTAGAAAATTTTTAGTAGAAAATTTTAGTCAATAAGTAGTTTACTTTTAGATAAATTTTATTATCAGTAGAACAAGTAAATTAAAATCTAGTTTTTTTTCTAATATTTATAGAAAAATGATTTTTTGAATCAATTACCAGTGCAGAATGGAAAAATTAATTAACAAAACTTTGTAAATAAATAATTCCTATTTTAGAATATTTCTCCTTTAGTTAAAAATAATTTTCCTGTTGAAGCTACCACAAGTTCGAAATTTGTATTATTTCTTGAAATATAAAAAAAAGTTCGCGTAGGTAAAATTTTTATATTTTTTTTCACGATAGAGAGAAACGATGCTTTTATATATATATATATATATATATATATATATATATATATATATATATATATATATATATATATATATATATATATGTTTCTCAAATTTTTACAGTCAGCATTTTAGTGAACCTTAAGTGCCCTTTGTAAATCGTACTTGAAGAGTCAAGAGACCTTTGTGCTCGGTCTTTTGCCAGTTGGGTATTGTATACAAAGAAAACTCCTTACAGTTCTGTTTTTATATTACCTCTAGGCTCTTTTGTCGAAATACATAATTTCAGAAGCAACATACAATTTTATTATAGACAACAATCATAGGCAACAGAATATTAAATTTTATTTGCTGTAGAGAGAAAAATATTAAATATTATTTTTAGCAGCGGTAACAGAATAGAAGATATTTTTAGTACAGACAAGAAAAATGTTAAATATAATTTTCAGTGTAGATGGTTTAATTTTTTATCATGTATATTTTATATTATATATATATATATACTTTATAACTTTTTATTTTTATCATTTATACTATTTTTAGTAGTATAAGCAAATTCTAGTCAGACTTTAAAATTCTAAGTAGTAGTAATTGCTTTTAATCAGACAACGGTCAATTTTCATATAAATTTTTTTTATCAGTAGTATGAGCAGATTGTAGTCAAACTTTCAAAATTTTAAGTAGTAATGGTAAGTTTTAGTCAGACAGTGGATAAATTTCACAAAAATTCTATTATCAGTAGTAACCTTTAAATAAAAAATACCTATGAGAATTTTTTTTGAAAACTATAAAATTTTTCCTTTTTTTTAACAGTGATAATATAGTATAGTGATAGTCGCCATCAATATGTATGAAACATAATGCGAAATCTATTACAAACTGATATTGCCTAGATTGAGATTTCCACATGGATAGTTATTGTGTTATTTATTGAGCATGATATTGATAAAGCAATAAAAGTTATAATTGAAGGGGTTGAAGTTGTTTTTTTTTAAGGAAAAAAGAATGATGCGTTGCAAAATCGATCAGGCATTAAATGTAAAATCGAACACCAAGCGGTAATATATCTTTCGGTATTTGAGAAAATTTATCCTCCACGTTTCGGTATGGTTTGAGAGCAGTGAGAAAAAAACTAAATAGACATAAAGCTTATTTCATCAATCAGTTCACTGTTCTTGACAATTTTTTTTTTCTAAACTTCAAACTCGGAAAATTTTTATTTTTAAAATTAGTTTTCAATATCTAAAATTAAGTAATTTAATTAATTTAAAATTAATTAATTTAATTTATTTGATTAATTTTAAAATTAATGGCAAAATTACAATTCTGTTTATTTGCATTTTCTTCATTTGAACTTTTAACTATTTATTTATTTATTTATTTATTTATTTATTTATGAAATATGAAATAATTAATTTTTTTGTCAAAACTAAAAAGGAGAAATATTTTTTTTATTGATGTGTTCATATATATTTCTTTTGGATGTAAGTTATTCGTTTGAAGTTGAGAAAAGTTTTGTGAGACTCAGACTCGTTTTGTGATTAAAAGAAGAATAATGAAAGTTTGATTGAGCCAGGGACAGGAATTAAAAAGTACAAACAAAAGTGACGAGAAGTAAAGAAAATATGATTTTGCTTTACAGTGCAGCTATGATGAAACATTATCGATACACGACATCGACAACACGTGGATGCATTCTAAGCTCTCCCATTGTATATATGTATATACACCCGTTGGAATTTAATCCCTTGATTTCGATGCAAATTCCGAACAGAAATTACCCGAGCTTGAAGAAGGAATAATCATTTATGTCTACCTCTTTGATCCCCCTTTGTTAATTACATACAAATATTATTAATTGTTAATACTCTTCATTCAAACATTAATCTCTGTAATATTCGACACATCTCTAACTTGACTATTCTCAAATTTTACTAGAATTTTTTTTTTACAGAAACTAAAACTAAAAATAAATATTGAATTTTAAAATAAAAATTGAACACGAAATAAAATAAAAATTCGAAATAAAAAACTTTTTCTTTAATTGTCTCACTAGAATAAATTGTTTTTGCAAAAATTTATTTAGTAATACTACTGACAATAGAATTTTTATAAAATTACTACGTAAATATATTTTTTCTACTTGAAAAACTACTGACAACAATGTTTTTTGTACTACTAATAATACAATTTTTCAAATTAATCCGTTGCATGACTAATACTAATGGTTAAATTTTTATGAAATTAAATAACATTAAGGATTTATAGCAAAAGCAATTTTTTAGACAAATTCTAATATTTTCAAAAAAAACCGTCGATTTTAGGGCACCAAGAAGCTTTAAGAGCTTTAAAAAATTCAATTGTTAATTAACAACTACTTTTGTTGTTGCCAATTGTTTATTATATGTTTATTTACAAGAAATTACTTTTGTAAAATAATTTTGGCAAAATTACTAGTCAAAATACTCCATCCGCCAATTAGCAGACAATCGGAATTTCGAGTTTTTCGAAGCTAAGAGCTTTAAAAAAATCAATTGTTAATAAACAATTGATTTTGTTGTTGCCAATTGTTTATTATATGTTTATTTACAAGAAATTACTTTTGTAAAATAATTTTGGCAAAATTACTAGTCAAAATACTCCATCCGCCAATTAGCAGACAATCGAAATTTCGAGTTTTTCGAAGCTAAGAGATTTAAAAAAATCAATTGTTAATAAACAATTGATTTTGTTGTTGCCAATTGTTTATTATATGTTTATTTACAAGAAATTACTTTTGTAAAATAATTTTGTCAAAATTACTAGTCAAAATACTCCATCCGCCAATTAGCAGACAATCGAATTTTTAAGTTTTGCGAGACTAAGAGCTTTCAAAATTTAAATTGTTAATAAACAATTTATTTTGTTGTTGCCTATTGCTCATTAGATGTTTATTTAAAAGAATTTCCTTTACTAAAATTATTTTGGCAAAATTTCTAGTCAAAATACTCCATCCGCCAATTAGCAGACAATCGAATTTTTAAGTTTTGCGAGTCTAAGAGCTTTCAAAATTTAAATTGTTAATAAACAGTTGATTTTGTTGTTGCCTATTGTTTATTAGAAGTTTATTTACAAGAAATTACTTTTGTAAAATAATTTTGGCAAAATTACTAGTCAAAATACTCCATCCGCCAATTAGCAGACAATCGGAATTTCGAGTTTTTCGAAGCTAAGAGCTTTAAAAAAATCAATTGTTAATAAACAATTGATTTTGTTGTTGCCAATTGTTTATTATATGTTTATTTACAAGAAATTACTTTTGTAAAATAATTTTGGCAAAATTACTAGTCAAAATACTCCATCCGCCAATTAGCAGACAATCGAAATTTCGAGTTTTTCGAAGCTAAGAGATTTAAAAAAATCAATTGTTAATAAACAATTGATTTTGTTGTTGCCAATTGTTTATTATATGTTTATTTACAAGAAATTACTTTTGTAAAATAATTTTGGCAAAATTACTAGTCAAAATACTCCATCCGCCAATTAGCAGACAATCGGAATTTCGAGTTTTTGAAGCTAAGAGCTTTTAAAAATTTAATAGTTAGTAAACAATTGATTTTGTTGTTGCCAATTGTTTATTATATGTTTATTTACAAGAAATTACTTTTGTAAAATAATTTTGGCAAAATTACTAGTCAAAATACTCCATCTGCCAATTAGCAGACAATCGGAATTTCGAGTTTTTGAAGCTAAGAGCTTTTAAAAATTTAATAGTTAGTAAACAATTGATTTTGTTGTTGCCAATTGTTTATTATATGTTTATTTACAAGAAATTACTTTTGTAAAATAATTTTGGCAAAATTACTAGTCAAAATACTCCATCCGCCAATTAGCAGACAATCGGAATTTCGAGTTTTTGAAGCTAAGAGCTTTTAAAAATTTAATAGTTAGTAAACAATTGATTTTGTTGTTGCCAATTGTTTATTATATGTTTATTAACAAGAAATTACTTTTTTAAAATAATTTTGGCAAAATTACTAATCAAAATACTCCATCCGCCAATTAGCAGACAATCGGAATTTCGAGTTTTTCGAAGCTAAGAGCTTTTAAAAATTCAATTGTTAATTAACAACTACTTTTGTTGTTGCCAATTGTTTATTATATGTTTATTTACAAGAAATTACTTTTGTAAAATAATTTTGGCAAAATTACTAGTCAAAATACTCCATCCGCCAATTAGCAGACAATCGAAATTTCGAGTTTTTCGAAGCTAAGAGCTTTTAAAAATTCAATAGTTAGTAAACAATTGATGTTGTTGTTGCCAATTGTTCATTATATGTTTATTTACAAGAAATTACTTTTTTAAAATAATTTTGGCAAAATTACTAGTCAAAATACTCCATCCGCCAATTAGCAGACAATCGAAATTTCGAGTTTTTCGAAACTAAGAGCTTTAAAAAAATCAATTGTTAATAAACAATTGATTTTGTTGTTGCCAATTGTATATTATATGATTATTTATAACAAATAACTTTTGTAAAATAATTTTGGCAAAATTACTAGTCAAAATACTCCATCCGCCAATTAGCAGACAATCGAAATTTCGAGTTTTTCGAAACTAAGAGCTTTAAAAAAATCAATTGTTAATAAACAATTGATTTTGTTGTTGCCAATTGTATATTATATGATTATTTATAACAAATAACTTTTGTAAAATAATTTTGGCAAAATTACTAGTCAAAATACTCCATCCGCCAATTAGCAGACAATCGAAATTTCGAGTTTTTGAAGCTAAGAGCTTTTAAAAATTTAATAGTTAGTAAACAATTGATTTTGTTGCTGCCAATTGTTTATTATATGTTTATTTACAAGAAATTACTTTTGTAAAATAATTTTGGCAAAATTACTAGTCAAAATACTCCATCCGCCAATTAGCAGACAATCGAAATTTCGAGTTTTTCGAAGCTAAGAGCTTTTTAAAATTCAATAGTTAGTAAACAATTGATGTTGTTGTTGCCAATTGTTCATTATATGTTTATTTACAAGAAATTACTTTTTTAAAATAATTTTGGCAAAATTACTAGTCAAAATACTCCATCCGCCAATTAGCAGACAATCGAAATTTCGAGTTTTTCGAAACTAAGAGCTTTAAAAAAATCAATTGTTAATAAACAATTGATTTTGTTGTTGCCAATTGTATATTATATGATTATTTATAACAAATAACTTTTGTAAAATAATTTTGGCAAAATTACTAGTCAAAATACTCCATCCGCCAATTAGCAGACAATCGAAATTTCGAGTTTTTGAAGCTAAGAGCTTTTAAAAATTTAATAGTTAGTAAACAATTGATTTTGTTGCTGCCAATTGTTTATTATATGTTTATTTACAAGAAATTACTTTTGTAAAATAATTTTGGCAAAATTACAAGTCAAAATACTCCATCCGCCAATTAGCAGACAATCGAAATTTCGAGTTTTTCGAAACTAAGAGCTTTAAAAAAATCAATTGTTAATAAACAATTGATTTTGTTGTTGCCAATTGTATATTATATGATTATTTATAACAAATAACTTTTGTAAAATAATTTTGGCAAAATTACAAGTCAAAATACTCCATCCGCCAATTAGCAGACAATCGGAATTTCGAGTTTTTCGAAGCTAAGAGCTTTTAAAAATTCAATAGTTAGTAAACAATTGATTTTGTTGTTGCCAATTGTTTATTATATGTTTATTAACAAGAAATTACTTTTGTAAAATAATTTTGGCAAAATTACAAGTCAAAATACTCCATCCGCCAATTAGCAGACAATCGAAATTTCGAGTTTTTCGAAGCTAAGAGCTTTAAAAAATTCAACTGTTAATTAACAACTACTTTTGTTGTTGCCAATTGTTTATTATATGTTTATTTACAAGAAATTACTTTTGTAAAATAATTTTGGCAAAATTACTAGTCAAAATACTCCATCCGCCAATTAGCAGACAATCGAAATTTCGAGTTTTTGAAGCTAAGAGCTTTTAAAAATTTAATAGTTAGTAAACAATTGATTTTGTTGTTGCCAATTGTTTATTATATGTTTATTTACAAGAAATTACTTTTGTAAAATAATTTTGGCAAAATTACTAGTCAAAATACTCCATCCGCCAATTAGCAGACAATCGAAATTTCGAGTTTTTCGAAACTAAGAGCTTTAAAAAAATCAATTGTTAATAAACAATTGATTTTGTTGTTGCCAATTGTATATTATATGATTATTTATAACGACTTACTTTTGTAAAATAATTTTGGCAAAATTACTAGTCAAAATACTCCATCCGCCAATTAGCAGACAATCGAAATTTCGAGTTTTTGAAGCTAAGAGCTTTTAAAAATTTAATAGTAAGTAAACAATTGATTTTGTTGTTGCCAATTGTTTATTATATGTTTATTTACAAGAAATTACTTTTGTAAAATAATTTTGGCAAAATTACTAGTCAAAATACTCCATCCGCCAATTAGCAGACAATCGAAATTTCGAGTTTTTCGAAACTAAGAGCTTTAAAAAAATCAATTGTTAATAAACAATTGATTTTGTTGTTGCCAATTGTATATTATATGATTATTTATAACGAATTACTTTTGTAAAATAATTTTGGCAAAATTACTAGTCAAAATACTCCATCCGCCAATTAGCAGACAATCGGAATTTCGAGTTTTTGAAGCTAAGAGCTTTTAAAAATTTAATAGTTAGTAAACAATTGATTTTGTTGTTGCCAATTGTTTATTATATGTTTATTTACAAGAAATCACTTTTGTAAAATAATTTTGGCAAAATTACTAGTCAAAATACTCCATCCGCCAATTAGCAGACAATCGAAATTTCGAGTTTTTCGAAGCTAAGAGCTTTAAAAAATTCAATTGTTAATTAACAACTACTTTTGTTGTTGCCAATTGTTTATTATATGTTTATTAACAAGAAATTACTTTTGTAAAATAATTTTGGCAAAATTACTAGTCAAAATACTCCATCCGCCAATTAGCAGACAATCGAAATTTCGAGTTTTTCGAAGCTAAGAGCTTTAAAAAATTCAACTGTTAATTAACAACTACTTTTGTTGTTGCCAATTGTTTATTATATGTTTATTTACAAGAAATTACTTTTGTAAAATAATTTTGGCAAAATTACTAGTCAAAATACTCCATCCGCCAATTAGCAGACAATCGAAATTTCGAGTTTTTGAAGCTAAGAGCTTTTAAAAATTTAATAGTTAGTAAACAATTGATTTTGTTGTTGCCAATTGTTTATTATATGTTTATTTACAAGAAATTACTTTTGTAAAATAATTTTGGCAAAATTACTAGTCAAAATACTCCATCCGCCAATTAGCAGACAATCGAAATTTCGAGTTTTTCGAAACTAAGAGCTTTAAAAAAATCAATTGTTAATAAACAATTGATTTTGTTGTTGCCAATTGTATATTATATGATTATTTATAACGACTTACTTTTGTAAAATAATTTTGGCAAAATTACTAGTCAAAATACTCCATCCGCCAATTAGCAGACAATCGAAATTTCGAGTTTTTGAAGCTTAGAGCTTTTAAAAATTTAATAGTTAGTAAACAATTGATTTTGTTGTTGCCAATTGTTTATTATATGTTTATTTACAAGAAATTACTTTTGTAAAATAATTTTGGCAAAATTACTAGTCAAAATACTCCATCCGCCAATTAGCAGACAATCGAAATTTCGAGTTTTTCGAAACTAAGAGCTTTAAAAAAATCAATTGTTAATAAACAATTGATTTTGTTGTTGCCAATTGTATATTATATGATTATTTATAACGAATTACTTTTGTAAAATAATTTTGGCAAAATTACTAGTCAAAATACTCCATCCGCCAATTAGCAGACAATCGGAATTTCGAGTTTTTGAAGCTAAGAGCTTTTAAAAATTTAATAGTTAGTAAACAATTGATTTTGTTGTTGCCAATTGTTTATTATATGTTTATTTACAAGAAATCACTTTTGTAAAATAATTTTGGCAAAATTACTAGTCAAAATACTCCATCCGCCAATTAGCAGACAATCGAAATTTCGAGTTTTTCGAAGCTAAGAGCTTTAAAAAATTCAATTGTTAATTAACAACTACTTTTGTTGTTGCCAATTGTTTATTATATGTTTATTAACAAGAAATTACTTTTGTAAAATAATTTTGGCAAAATTACTAGTCAAAATACTCCATCCGCCAATTAGCAGACAATCGAAATTTCGAGTTTTTCGAAGCTAAGAGATTTAAAAAAATCAATTGTTAATAAACAATTGATTTTGTTGTTGCCAATTGTTTATTATATGTTTATTTACAAGAAATTACTTTTGTAAAATAATTTTGGCAAAATTACTAGTCAAAATACTCCATCCGCCAATTAGCAGACAATCGGAATTTCGAGTTTTTGAAGCTAAGAGCTTTAAAAAATTCAATTGTTAATTAACAACTACTTTTGTTGTTGCCAATTGTTTATTATATGTTTATTTACAAGAAATTACTTTTGTAAAATAATTTTGGCAAAATTACTAGTCAAAATACTCCATCCGCCAATTAGCAGACAATCGAAATTTCGAGTTTTTGAAGCTAAGAGCTTTTAAAAATTTAATAGTTAGTAAACAATTGATTTTGTTGTTGCCAATTGTTTATTATATGTTTATTTACAAGAAATTACTTTTGTAAAATAATTTTGGCAAAATTACTAGTCAAAATACTCCATCCGCCAATTAGCAGACAATCGAAATTTCGAGTTTTTCGAAGCTAAGAGCTTTAAAAAATTCAATTGTTAATTAACAACTACTTTTGTTGTTGCCATTTGTTTATTATATGTTTATTAACAAGAAATTACTTTTTTAAAATAATTTTGGCAAAATTACTAGTCAAAATACTCCATCCGCCAATTAGCAGACAATCGGAATTTCGAGTTTTTCGAAGCTAAGAGCTTTTAAAAATTCAATTGTTAATTAACAACTACTTTTGTTGTTGCCAATTGTTTATTATATGTTTATTTACAAGAAATTACTTTTGTAAAATAATTTTGGCAAAATTACTAGTCAAAATACTCCATCCGCCAATTAGCAGACAATCGAAATTTCGAGTTTTTCGAAGCTAAGAGCTTTTAAAAATTCAATAGTTAGTAAACAATTGATGTTGTTGTTGCCAATTGTTCATTATATGTTTATTTACAAGAAATTACTTTTTTAAAATAATTTTGGCAAAATTACTAGTCAAAATACTCCATCCGCCAATTAGCAGACAATCGAAATTTCGAGTTTTTCGAAACTAAGAGCTTTAAAAAAATCAATTGTTAATAAACAATTGATTTTGTTGTTGCTAATTGTATATTATATGATTATTTATAACAAATAACTTTTGTAAAATAATTTTGGCAAAATTACTAGTCAAAATACTCCATCCGCCAATTAGCAGACAATCGAAATTTCGAGTTTTTCGAAACTAAGAGCTTTAAAAAAATCAATTGTTAATAAACAATTGATTTTGTTGTTGCCAATTGTATATTATATGATTATTTATAACAAATAACTTTTGTAAAATAATTTTGGCAAAATTACTAGTCAAAATACTCCATCCGCCAATTAGCAGACAATCGAAATTTCGAGTTTTTGAAGCTAAGAGCTTTTAAAAATTTAATAGTTAGTAAACAATTGATTTTGTTGCTGCCAATTGTTTATTATATGTTTATTTACAAGAAATTACTTTTGTAAAATAATTTTGGCAAAATTACTAGTCAAAATACTCCATCCGCCAATTAGCAGACAATCGAAATTTCGAGTTTTTCGAAGCTAAGAGCTTTTAAAAATTCAATAGTTAGTAAACAATTGATGTTGTTGTTGCCAATTGTTCATTATATGTTTATTTACAAGAAATTACTTTTTTAAAATAATTTTGGCAAAATTACTAGTCAAAATACTCCATCCGCCAATTAGCAGACAATCGAAATTTCGAGTTTTTCGAAACTAAGAGCTTTAAAAAAATCAATTGTTAATAAACAATTGATTTTGTTGTTGCCAATTGTATATTATATGATTATTTATAACAAATAACTTTTGTAAAATAATTTTGGCAAAATTACTAGTCAAAATACTCCATCCGCCAATTAGCAGACAATCGAAATTTCGAGTTTTTGAAGCTAAGAGCTTTTAAAAATTTAATAGTTAGTAAACAATTGATTTTGTTGCTGCCAATTGTTTATTATATGTTTATTTACAAGAAATTACTTTTGTAAAATAATTTTGGCAAAATTACTAGTCAAAATACTCCATCCGCCAATTAGCAGACAATCGAAATTTCGAGTTTTTCGAAGCTAAGAGCTTTAAAAAATTCAATTGTTAATTAACAACTACTTTTGTTGTTGCCAATTGTTTATTATATGTTTATTAACAAGAAATTACTTTTGTAAAATAATTTTGGCAAAATTACTAGTCAAAATACTCCATCCGCCAATTAGCAGACAATCGAAATTTCGAGTTTTTCTAAGCTAAGAGATTTAAAAAAATCAATTGTTAATAAACAATTGATTTTGTTGTTGCCAATTGTTTATTATATGTTTATTTACAAGAAATTACTTTTGTAAAATAATTTTGGCAAAATTACTAGTCAAAATACTCCATCCGCCAATTAGCAGACAATCGGAATTTCGAGTTTTTGAAGCTAAGAGCTTTTAAAAATTTAATAGTTAGTAAACAATTGATTTTGTTGTTGCCAATTGTTTATTATATGTTTATTTACAAGAAATTACTTTTGTAAAATAATTTTGGCAAAATTACTAGTCAAAATACTCCATCCGCCAATTAGCAGACAATCGGAATTTCGAGTTTTTGAAGCTAAGAGCTTTTAAAAATTTAATAGTTAGTAAACAATTGATTTTGTTGTTGCCAATTGTTTATTATATGTTTATTTACAAGAAATTACTTTTGTAAAATAATTTTAGCAAAATTACTAGTCAAAATACTCCATCCGCCAATTAGCAGACAATCGAAATTTCGAGTTTTTGAAGCTAAGAGCTTTTAAAAATTTAATAGTTAGTAAACAATTGATTTTGTTGTTGCCAATTGTTTATTATATGTTTATTTACAAGAAATTACTTTTGTAAAATAATTTTGGCAAAATTACTAGTCAAAATACTCCATCCGCCAATTAGCAGACAATCGAAATTTCGAGTTTTTCGAAACTAAGAGCTTTAAAAAAATCAATTGTTAATAAACAATTGATTTTGTTGTTGCCAATTGTATATTATATGATTATTTATAACGAATTACTTTTGTAAAATAATTTTGGCAAAATTACTAGTCAAAATACTCCATCCGCCAATTAGCAGACAATCGGAATTTCGAGTTTTTCGAAGCTAAGAGCTTTTAAAAATTCAATAGTTAGTAAACAATTGATTTTGTTGTTGCCAATTGTTTATTATATGTTTATTAACAAGAAATTACTTTTGTAAAATAATTTTGGCAAAATTACAAGTCAAAATACTCCATCCGCCAATTAGCAGACAATCGAAATTTCGAGTTTTTGAAGCTAAGAGCTTTTAAAAATTTAATAGTTAGTAAACAATTGATTTTGTTGTTGCCAATTGTTTATTATATGTTTATTTACAAGAAATTACTTTTGTAAAATAATTTTGGCAAAATTACTAGTCAAAATACTCCATCCGCCAATTAGCAGACAATCGGAATTTCGAGTTTTTGAAGCTAAGAGCTTTTAAAAATTTAATAGTTAGTAAACAATTGATTTTGTTGTTGCCAATTGTTTATTATATGTTTATTTACAAGAAATTACTTTTGTAAAATAATTTTGGCAAAATTACTAGTCAAAATACTCCATCCGCCAATTAGCAGACAATCGAAATTTCGAGTTTTTCGAAGCTAAGAGCTTTAAAAAATTCAATTGTTAATTAACAACTACTTTTGTTGTTGCCAATTGTTTATTATATGTTTATTAACAAGAAATTACTTTTTTAAAATAATTTCGGCAAAATTACTAGTCAAAATACTCCATCCGCCAATTAGCAGACAATCGAAATTTCAAGTTTTTGAAGCTAAGAGCTTTTAAAAATTTAATAGTTAGTAAACAATTGATTTTGTTGCTGCCAATTGTTTATTATATGTTTATTTACAAGAAATTACTTTTGTAAAATAATTTTGGCAAAATTACTAGTCAAAATACTCCATCCGCCAATTAGCAGACAATCGGAATTTCGAGTTTTTCGAAGCTAAGAGCTTTAAAAAATTCAATTGTTAATTAACAACTACTTTTGTTGTTGCCAATTGTTTATTATATGTTTATTTACAAGAAATTACTTTTGTAAAATAATTTTGGCAAAATTACTAGTCAAAATACTCCATCCGCCAATTAGCAGACAATCGGAATTTCGAGTTTTTGAAGCTAAGAGCTTTTAAAAATTTAATAGTTAGTAAACAATTGATTTTGTTGTTGCCAATTGTTTATTATATGTTTATTTACAAGAAATTACTTTTGTAAAATAATTTTGGCAAAATTACTAGTCAAAATACTCCATCCGCCAATTAGCAGACAATCGAAATTTCGAGTTTTTCGAAGCTAAGAGCTTTAAAAAATTCAATTGTTAATTAACAACTACTTTTGTTGTTGCCAATTGTTTATTATATGTTTATTTACAAGAAATTACTTTTGTAAAATAATTTTGGCAAAATTACTAGTCAAAATACTCCATCCGCCAATTAGCAGACAATCGAAATTTCGAGTTTTTCGAAGCTAAGAGCTTTAAAAAATTCAATTGTTAATTAACAACAACTTTTGTTGTTGCCAATTGTTTATTATATGTTTATTAACAAGAAATTACTTTTTTAAAATAATTTTGGCAAAATTACTAGTCAAAATACTCCATCCGCCAATTAGCAGACAATCGGAATTTCGAGTTTTTCGAAGCTAAGAGCTTTAAAAAATTCAATTGTTAATTAACAACTACTTTTGTTGTTGCCAATTGTTTATTATATGTTTATTTACAAGAAATTACTTTTGTAAAATAATTTTGGCAAAATTACTAGTCAAAATACTCCATCCGCCAATTAGCAGACAATCGGAATTTCGAGTTTTTCGAAGCTAAGAGCTTTAAAAAATTCAATTGTTAATTAACAACTACTTTTGTTGTTGCCAATTGTTTATTATATGTTTATTTACAAGAAAATACTTTTGTAAAATAATTTTGGCAAAATTACTAGTCAAAATACTCCATCCGCCAATTAGCAGACAATCGGAATTTCGAGTTTTTGAAGCTAAGAGCTTTTAAAAATTTAATAGTTAGTAAACAATTGATTTTGTTGTTGCCAATTGTTTATTATATGTTTATTTACAAAAAATTACTTTTGTAAAATAATTTTGGCAAAATTACTAGTCAAAATACTCCATCCGCCAATTAGCAGACAATCGAAATTTCGAGTTTTTGAAGCTAAGAGCTTTTAAAAATTTAATAGTTAGTAAACAATTGATTTTGTTGTTGCCAATTGTTTATTATATGTTTATTTACAAGAAATTACTTTTGTAAAATAATTTTGGCAAAATTACTAGTCAAAATACTCCATCCGCCAATTAGCAGACAATCGAAATTTCGAGTTTTTCGAACCTAAGAGCTTTAAAAAATTCGATTGTTAATTAACAACTACTTTTGTTGTTGCCAATTGTTTATTATATGTTTATTAACAAGAAATTACTTTTTTAAAATAATTTTGGCAAAATTACTAGTCAAAATACTCCATCCGCCAATTAGCAGACAATCGAAATTTCGAGTTTTTCGAAGCTAAGAGCTTTTAAAAATGCAATAGTTAGTAAACAATTGATTTTGTTGTTGCCAATTGTTTATTATATGTTTATTTACAAGAAATTACTTTTGTAAAATAATTTTGGCAAAATTACTAGTCAAAATACTCCATCCGCCAATTAGCAGACAATCGGAATTTCGAGTTTTTGAAGCTAAGAGCTGTTAAAAATTTAATAGTTAGTAAACAATTGATTTTGTTGTTGCCAATTGTTTATTATATGTTTATTTACAAGAAATTACTTTTGTAAAATAATTTTGGCAAAATTACTAGTCAAAATACTCCATCCGCCAATTAGCAGACAATCGAAATTTCGAGTTTTTCGAAGCTAAGAGCTTTAAAAAATTCAATTGTTAATTAACAACAACTTTTGTTGTTGCCAATTGTTTATTATATGTTTATTAACAAGAAATTACTTTTTTAAAATAATTTTGGCAAAATTACTAGTCAAAATACTCCATCCGCCAATTAGCAGACAATCGGAATTTCGAGTTTTTCGAAGCTAAGAGCTTTAAAAAATTCAATTGTTAATTAACAACTACTTTTGTTGTTGCCAATTGTTTATTATATGTTTATTTACAAGAAATTACTCTTGTAAAATAATTTTGGCAAAATTACTAGTCAAAATACTCCATCCGCCAATTAGCAGACAATCGAAATTTCGAGTTTTTGAATCTAAGAGCTTTTAAAAATTTAATAGTTAGTAAACAATTGATTTTGTTGTTGCCAATTGTTTATTATATGTTTATTTACAAGAAATTACTTTTGTAAAATAATTTTGGCAAAATTACTAGTCAAAATACTCCATCCGCCAATTAGCAGACAATCGGAATTTCGAGTTTTTGAAGCTAAGAGCTTTTAAAAATTTAATAGTTAGTAAACAATTGATTTTGTTGTTGCCAATTGTTTATTATATGTTTATTTACAAGAAATTACTTTTGTAAAATAATTTTGGCAAAATTACTAGTCAAAATACTCCATCCGCCAATTAGCAGACAATCGGAATTTCGAGTTTTTCGAAGCTAAGAGCTTTAAAAAAATCAATTGTTAATAAACAATTGATTTTTTTGTTGCCAATTGTTTATTATATGTTTATTTACAAGAAATTACTTTTGTAAAATAATTTTGGCAAAATTACTAGTCAAAATACTCCATCCGCCAATTAGCAGACAATCGGAATTTCGAGTTTTTGAAGCTAAGAGCTGTTAAAAATTTAATAGTTAGTAAACAATTGATTTTGTTGTTGCCAATTGTTTATTATATGTTTATTTACAAAAAATTACTTTTAAAATAATTTTGGCAAAATTACTAGTCAAAATACTCCATCCGCCAATTAGCAGACAATCGCAATTTCGAGTTTTTCGAAGCTAAGAGCTTTAAAAAATTCAATTGTTAATTAACAACTACTTTTGTTGTTGCCAATTGTTTATTATATGTTTATTAACAAGAAATTACTTTTTTAAAATAATTTTGGCAAAATTACTAGTCAAAATACTCCATCCGCCAATTAGCAGACAATCGAAATTTCGAGTTTTTCGAAGCTAAGAGCTTTTAAAAATTCAATAGTTAGTAAACAATTGATTTTGTTGTTGCCAATTGTTTATTATATGTTTATTTACAAGAAATTACTTTTGTAAAATAATTTTGGCTAAATTTCTAGTCAAAATACTCCATCCGCCAATTAGCAGACAATCGAAATTTCGAGTTTTTCGAAGCTAAGAGCTTTAAAAAATTCAATTGTTAATTAACAACTACTTTTGTTGTTGCCAATTGTTTATTATATGTTTATTAACAAGAAATTACTTTTTTAAAATAATTTTGGCAAAATTACTAGTCAAAATACTCCATCCGCCAATTAGCAGACAATCGGAATTTCGAGTTTTTGAAGCTAAGAGCTGTTAAAAATTTAATAGTTAGTAAACAATTGATTTTGTTGTTGCCAATTGTTTATTATATGTTTATTAACAAGAAATTACTTTTGTAAAATAATTTTGGCAAAATTACTAGTCAAAATACTCCATCCGCCAATTAGCAGACAATCGAAATTTCGAGTTTTTCGAAGCTAAGAGCTTTAAAAAATTCAATTGTTAATTAACAACTACTTTTGTTGCTGCCAATTGTTTATTATATGTTTATTTACAAGAAATTACTTTTGTAAAATAATTTTGGCAAAATTACTAGTCAAAATACTCCATCCGCCAATTAGCAGACAATCGGAATTTTGAGTTTTTGAAGCTAAGAGCTGTTAAAAATTTAATAGTTAGTAAACAATTGATTTTGTTGTTGCCAATTGTTTATTATATGTTTATTAACAAGAAATTACTTTTGTAAAATAATTTTGGCAAAATTACTAGTCAAAATACTCCATCCGCCAATTAGCAGACAATCGGAATTTCGAGTTTTTCGAAGCTAAGAGCTTTAAAAAATTCAATTGTTAATTAACAACTACTTTTGTTGTTGCCAATTGTTTATTATATGTTGATTTACAAGAAATTACTTTTGTAAAATAATTTTGGCAAAATTACTAGTCAAAATACTCCATCCGCCAATTAGCAGACAATCGAAATTTCGAGTTTTTCGAAGCTAAGAGCTTTAAAAAATTCAATTGTTAATTAACAACTACTTTTGTTGTTGCCAATTGTTTATTATATGTTTATTAACAAGAAATTACTTTTGGAAAATAATTTTGGCAAAATAACTAGTCAAAATACTCCATCCGCCAATTAGCAGACAATCTTATTTTCAAGTGTTGCAAAAATTATAAATTTTCAGTGGAAATATTAGATTTTAGTCAGATACACTGTAAAAAGAAAGTTACTAATTTAGTACCAAAATTGGTTCTAAATCGTAATTTGGTTCTATTTTAGTACCGAAATCAGCTCTAATGTAGAACCTTTTTTTTATAGTGTAGCGGTTTATTTTCGTAGAATTTTTTTGTCACTACTAAAAGCAAATTTTAGTTAGAATTTTTTTGTTTAAAAGTATTTTTTTATTACACTACTGTTTTCTTTGATATAAGTTTTATTATCAGAAGTTATAAAAAAAAATTATAGTCAGTCTTTTTTTCTAGGAAATTAATTGATTTCTATCCTAGTCAATTGTTTAATTTTATAAAAATTTTATCATCACCAATATAAATAATTTTTAAAAATTTATTTTATATATTTTTTTTTAATTCCTTTTTAAACAGTTACTGCTTTTCTTTAATTGTATATATTACTTATTTTTCAATTCGATTGAAATATTTATTTTCTTAAAAAAAGAAAATAATTCTCAAGTTTGTATATTGTAATTTTTGTGAATTATGTATGCAATTTTTATCCGTCAATAATGAAGGTACTTTAAATCTGTGACATATTCTTAAGGAAACAAACAATTAGAGTGAATATTTTCTAAGTTATTTTTTCAGCAAAGAATTTAAAAGGAACATGTTACTTGAATTTTCGTTTTACTTGGATGACATCAACGCTATAGGTGTATGTAAATCGAGCAAGTTTTGCATTTTTCTTTTTCACAAAAGTTGTTCGCGACTAAGATCTCAGGGGACGTGTAAGATCTAACTGAATGAAGCCTGGGAACCATCAGGACATTTTGTGAAAAAGTTTCTATTTCTACTTATATAGCTCACCTTTCTCTCTCTCTCTCTCTCTCTCTCTCTCTCTCTCTCTCTCTCTCTCTCTCTCTCTCTCTCTCTCTCTCTCTCTCTCTCTCTCTCTCTCTCTCTCTCTCTCTCTCTCTCTCTCTCTTGGATTTCAAAAGTAATTTTACATCGAAATTTTTTGCCGCGCAAGATCTTTTATTTACTTTTGATATTGAATACAATTTTGTTTGCCGAAAAGAAAATTTATTGCATAAAAATCCAAAAAATTTAAATATTAAAATATAAAATTAGAATAAAAATTCTTTTGACAAAAAAAAAATTGTTTAAAAATATTTTTTAATAAATTAAAAAAACTAAAATTTATTTCATTAGCAAATTGTGTAAAAAGAACAAAAAACAGAATTTGAAAAATTAATTTAATTATTTCGCAATATTTCTTGTTTAAAACACCGGAAACTTGATAAATTTTCAAGCCCCGCGACATTTTGTATAATAATAAATGTATATGAAAACAATGAATTTGTGGGGCTTCGAGAAGAATAGAAAATTTTCTCGTTTGTAAAATCACATCAGTCACGAACTGCCAGTTACAACTCGCATAGTCTTTAAGCGCCTTAATTTAATTGGATTAAATTCAAACGACACTTCTCTTTTTTCTAGCACAAAGTGCTTTAAACTCTTGCGTTCGAAAAGTCTCGAATAAGGCCAGAAAGTATTGAAGTCGTTATATTGAAAAACTCATTCCAATAATAAATTCGCAGCGACATTTTATTATTTTCTTTTTTTTTTTGCTTCTTTTCTTAAAAAAGAAAAAAAATTTCATCATAAGATACCACACAGATGGTTTCATTTTAGTGATAACTAACCAATTTAATATCCAAGTTTCTATTTTTTGTTGAATTTATTTATAAATAATAAAAAGGGGCAAAAGGAATTTTTAAATTGAATTTTTTTACGTATTCTCGACAAGTTTTGTAAAAAAAAAGTTCGAATGGTTTCGATAAATTGAATATAATACGAGAGTAAAAGCGTTAAAATGTAATAAAATTTATTATAATATTTTATACAAAGTATAATTGAATTGTATTATTATTTTTGAATTTAAAGGAGGAAAATTTAATATATATTAATTTCCTGTCTTGAATTTCAAAAAGAAAATGATCGCGATTCGTTAAAGATAATGAGGAGTGTTTTATACCCGTATTACGGTATAAAAAGAACTTTAGGAGAAAAAAATGAGAAAAGGGACAAATGACCTTTTTTCTTAGTCGTTAAGACATATTTTAGATATGAAAAAAGGAAATAGCATTTATTTTGAAAAAAAAGTAAAATCAACTTTTTTCAATCAGATATTAACATTTTATGAATATTTAAATATTTTTTATTTGATGAATTTAGAAAAAAAAATTACTCTTTAAAAATATAATCGACTTTGGTCAGGCAGCAATTTAATTAAATTTTTAAACTACAAAATTACTTATCAGTAGTATAAGTAAATTATAGTCAGACTTTTTTTAGTAGAATGAAAATATGTCAGTCAGACAATAATTTACATTTCAAATAATTACAATAATGATCGACAATAATTGAATTTTGTTTTCTTAACTCTAAGTAATTGTTAAACTTTTAATTTTTAAGTAGAAATGAACTGTTTTAGTCAGACATATGTTTAATTTCATTTAAATTTTATTATCAGTAGTGTAAATAATTTTAAGTCAGACTTTTTAATTTTCAGTGAAAATAATTAATTGTAGTCAGACAGCAGTTCATTTTTATATAAATTTTATTACCAGTAGTATAAGTAAATTGTAAATTGACCTTTTTTAGTAAAAATAGTAAATTTTAATCAGTTAGACGTTTAAATTCTTATAAATTTAATTGCCAGTAGTATAAATAAATTGTAGTCAGACTTTTTAAAAGTAGATGATGAAAAAAAAAATTGTAACATTTAATATTAAAATTTTCTTTTCTTTTTTGCATATTTGAAAAATTGGTAATCGATCGATCAATGTATAAATGGAAATCAAGGGAAATTTTATGGTAAAATCGAGACTGAATTAAATACTGTAGAGTTTTAGTTAAAAAAAAATATCGAACTATTTAGAAAAAGTTGTAGACTAGAATATTAATACAGCAAATACATGCGGGATGAAAAAATATATTGCCTCGTGTATTTTCCCCTGGTATTATAAAGTTGTAATCCTTTCATTCAGCTTTACATGCATGTACCTGCATGAAAATGCCGAGTAATTAATCCCTCGATTAAAGCAGAAAAACGAATTGGGATTATTAAAAAAAAATCTCCAAGATAAAAAAGAAATATTGTTTTCATCAAAATGTTTATAAAATCAGATTTTATCAAACAATTTATTTATTTCTTTTATAAACGTGACAAGTTTGTCAACAAATTTTGTTTATTTTTTTTTAACGAAATTAGAAAATTTGACATATTACACCTAAAAATACTTTCTTGAGACTTCTTTTTCCTTTATCGACGAAATTTTCCAGAAAAAATTAGAAAAAAATTAGTAAATTTTACTGAAAAATAGTAATTTCTACTAATTTATTAGTAAAATTTACTAATTCAAGAGCAAAACTCTCTACTCGTTGCTTTACTTTCAAAACGTCCTGAATATTTTAATTTTGTTATTAAAAATTGGATTTTTTTTCGAATTAACTCAAAATTCAATTAATTATTGAATTTATCGCCATGACCTTTTGGACATTTTTTTAACTATTTTCAAAAAAGCTAATTTTTCGCGGTTTATTTTTAACAAATTTAAAAATTATGTGTAAGAGAAATGTAAAAACATTTCTCTTACACATAATTTTTTTTTATTGTGAAAAAAATATTTTTCTTGAAAAAAACAAAAAATTATTTTCTCAAAGTTTTGAATGTTCAAATCAACGAATATTTTTCCTATTTAAATATTTTTAAAAGGCTACTAAAGAATAAAATGCAACTTAAACTAAATACAAAATTTACAGAAAGAAATTAATTTTCTAAATTAAGAGAAATGTATTTTTTTTTTTTTTTGCAAAATTTAAAATCTAAGGAAATATAAAAAGAAATCGTCGTTCATTTAAACGTTTGAATCTCTAGGGAGAAAAAGATTTTTCTGACTTAAATTCAAACTTTAAACCAAATTAAAATTCAGTTAAAGTTTAATTTTTTTTTTTGTTCAAAATAGAAAAAAGTTTCTCATCATTTCAAAGTGAAAACATCGTCCTGAAAAATACTGTTTTTGACTTAAACTGAAAACAAATTCAAACTCCACAACTAAATTAAAAATTAATTTTTTCCTTAAAAATAAAAAATCATTTCATGATCCATTTAAAAAAAAAAAAAAAAACTTTTGTCTTCGTAAACAACGTGTAATGAAGGTAAAACACTCAATTGAAAAGGTTGATCCCAGAGAATAAAGAGGATTTAGTGCCGGGCAGCGGAGAAAAGCAAGGACAAAAATGAAAAAAAAAGAAAAAGAAAAGAAGGAGAAGGATGGAGAAAAGGAATGAGGAAAAGAAATAAGGATAGGAAGAATGAAATTCGGTGTCAGGTTTGTGAAGGACTGTGTATACAACTCCAGTACTTATTGCGCAGGGCGTTGGCGTTGAGCAGACCACATTGAAGAAGAGAAAGTGCGAGAGAGAGAGATATAGATAACAGGGGGTGGTGGATATCAGGGGTGGGGGTGTGGAAAATCCTAGGGTGGGCAAACCGGAGACGAGCGTATCTCCCAGTCACTGTCGACACCGACACGCAATAACGTGAATTCTTGTGCGCACCCCCCTTTCACCCAATGATCAAGTGACCAAAAGAAAAAAAAAAAGAAAAAAATAATTTTTTATTTCGGTTCTTATTTGAGTTTACAAAAAAAATAAAATTGGTTTTAAAATCGTACAAAAGTGATTTTTCAACATAATCTTTACTAATTTACCAACTGCGTGTCTTCTTTAAAACAAACAAACAAACAATAAAAATTGAAAAAATTGTGAGTAAATTTTAATGTTTTTCAGTGTTTAACGCTTCTGATTTTTTTTTTAGGATTTTTCTTTGTTTTCTTTTGGTATTTTTTTGAGGAGGGATTTTTTTCGTTTCTCTCGAGGAATTTTTATTGAGAATTTTATAGAGAATTTTTTTTCGACTTTTTGAGATATTTTATTGAGGTTTTTTCTGTTGACTTTTTTTTGAGGATTTTCTTGAAAGTTTTGTTTTCAACGAAAGTTGAGTATTTTTGAGGATTCTTACGAATTTATATTTTTTGAGGATTTTTGTTGAGTTTTTTAATTAAGTAGGTTATTGAGGACTTTTTTGATGATTTTCGTTAAATATTTTTTTGAGCCATTTTCTGATGATTTCTGTTGAGTATTTTTTTGAGGATAGTTTTCTGATGACTTTTGTTGAGTATTTTTTTTATGATTTTTTTTTAGTATATTTTTTCAGGATTTTAATTGAGGGACTTTTCTTCTTAAGGATTTTAACTTTTTGGTGATTTTCTTAAAAGGACTTTTGTTGATTATTTTTGAGGATTCTTGAGAATTTTTATTTTCTGAGGATTTTTGTCGAGTATTTTTTTTCTTGAGAATATTTTTTTGATTTTTGTTGAGTATTTTTTCAGGATTTTATTTGAGGAGTTTTGCGTCTTAAGAATATTCATTTTAAAATTTTTTTGAGGATTCTTAAAAATTTTTATTCTTGAAGGATTTTTGTTGAATATTTTTCTTAAGTATTTTTTTAGGACTTTTTTGTTGATTTTCGATGAGTATTTTTATTGAGTATTCTTTTGAGGACTTTTTGAGGTCTTCTTTGATGATTTTTGTAGAGTATTTTTTTTCTCGAGAATTTTTTGTCTTGAGGAGTTTTATTTTTAAATTGCATTTTCTTACCCTCTTTTTTTCTGCCTTGGGTAGCAAATTCGAAATTAAATTTCACTCCCGCGTCGTAGAGAGCAATGCGTTCAATTTGTCTTTGAGTCTAGCTCTTGAAGTTTCTTCTACACTCCTGGCCATTAATTCGCAGAGAAAATGACATATGTGTGCGAAACTTTAGTTCAACAGTGAACCATTGCTGGGAAAGTTTTAAGTGACTTACGCGTTTTGTTCTTGAGCAAAAGATGTGTAACTTCACCTTTTCCCGCTAAAAATGACAGTTATTAGTCACCGAAGTAATTTGCATTAGCAAAAGTCTTCTTCTCGTATAAGAGAAAAATGTTCATTTTAATTTCAAAATTTTTTAATTAATTCAAATCGAGGGACAAAATAAAAAAATTGTTCGAACTGAAGAAAAAAATTAGAAACAATTTATTTTTTATTCCAATTTTTATTTAGATTTAAAAAAGTTTCGAATAATTTAAAAAGACGATTTAGAATTCTTTTTTAGAATTCTTAATCCTCGGATCTAATTTGAATGCACAAAATGAAAATGAAAGAAATTTAAAAATTTATAAATACAGAAGAGGAATTAAAAATTCTGGTAAATTCAGATGAGTTTAGTTTGTCATACTTAAAGTTTAATTTTAAATTAAACATAGAAATTTTTTTTTAGACAATATTATCTTCTCGCAGTGAAATTAAAAAAGTAGAGTGTGCAAATATTTTCTGTTCAATTAAATTTTAAATTAAAAAAGAAAATTTATAATTTCCAATTAATTATTTTGCTTTAAAAAATGAATTATTAATTTATTATTTCGTTAAAAGAGAAAATAATTACTAATTTATTATTTTATTGAAAAAAAATTAATTACTAAATTATTATTTTATTGCAAAAGAAAAAATTAATTATTTTATCGAAAAAAAATTCAATAATTAACTTTTACCAATAAAATAATATTCCAATAATTATTTTTTTTTCCAATAAAATAATATTTCAATAATTTTCTTTTTCCATAAAATAATATTTGAATAATTTTTTTTTAAATTAATTACTAAATTATTATTTTTCTTTTGAAAAATGAATTATTAAATTATTAGTTTGGAAAAAAATTATTTTTTATCGAAAGTAATATACAATAAGTAAAAATAAATATTTGCTGAAAGGAAAAATCAATTGTTTACTAAAAAATATTTTCGCTATATAGAAATAAAGTTGAAATGCGAATAAATTTTTTAAACAAACAAAATAAAAGTACAGTATTATAACATTTTTTCTCTCTTTATAATAGAGTGCAAAGAATAATAATAATCTTGACAATAATTTAATAATAATTTATAAATATAATAACTGCAATAATTAATTTTCTGGGTTTTAAATTGACCGACGTTTCTTCATATCTATTCTAATTTTCAAAAGTGCTTTCCCTATAGATATCGATTTTTCATTTCTCTCTTTAGTTTAAGTGTAGTCAACCAAGTTCAATTTCGCTTACGGAGCAAAAGCAATTTGTCTGCAATTCAAGACAAATCGTTTCGTTCTGAGATATTGGTGACCATTTCGCCATAAGGTTTAAGACACGTAAAAAATTGATTAACCACACCTCCTCTTGATGGTTTTTCTCAGTTTCTTTGGTGAAAAACAAAATTTTAAAATTGCCCCGAACAGAATGAAAACTTTTTGTACGTGACTCTCCATTACTTTTTGAGCTTTCGTACATTTATATATATATAGTACAATAGTACATATATAGTACAATAGTATAGCTATAGTACAATAATATATCTATATATAGATATATAGTTGGACTTTTGCAAACACTATATAGTATTGTCGAGAGAAAGAAACTAATGATATTATAAAAGAAAGTCGAAAAAAGAAAATTTATATTCAGTGCAATGGTGAATTCTTTAAAAACTCATCGTAAAGAAAATTTTCTTTTTCCATTTTTATTATTAAAATACGTAATTTTCTTGTCTTGAATATATTTTTCTTCATGTTTGAAAAAGCCATAATAAATATTATACATATCAAGGTTCTTTTGACTAATTTTTTCCATTGCATTCTTTTTTTTTATTCTCTATACTCAAAGAGAAATAAGGAGAAAAAAAATATAGTTTCAATTTTTTAACGGATCATTCTGCTTTGAAAAAAAATTTATATTTTCTTTTACGAAGGAAAATATTTTTTATAAAAGGATATTTGTCATTTCAAGAGAACGACATTTTTTCTCTTTTTTTATGGTTTTTCCTTTTGAAGGTTTAAGTTTGTTTCTGAAACTATTTCTTTTTTGTGTTATTGGTTTTTTATTAATATTATTTACAAATATAGTCTTGAATGTAGATAATTATTGTAATTTTTTTATAATGTATTTTTGTATTATTAATTTCTATTTTCTACTACTCTCTATTTTCTATTTTTACTTTATATATTTTACTACTCTCTATTTTAGATTTTGTTTTCTATTTTCTGTTTCCTATTTTTTTCCATTTTCTATTCTGTTTTTTATTTTTTGCTACTCTCAGTTTTCTATTTTCTATTTTGTATTTTATCTTTTGTTTTCTATTTTCTATTCTACTTTTTGTTCTCCATTTTCTACTATCTGTAATTTCTACATTTTATTTTTTTTACTTTCTATTTTTTTCTATCTTCTTTTTTTCTACTTTCTATTTTCTATTTTCTTCTACTCTCTATTGTCTATTATCTATTTTTTATATTCTACTACTCTCTCGTTTCTATTTTGTTTTTTGTTTTTTATTTTTTTCCACTTTCTATTCTGTTTTTTATTTTTTGCTACTCTCAGTTTTCTATTTTCTATTTTTTATTTTATCTTTTGTTTTCTATTTTCTTTTTTGTTTAATATTTTCTGTTTTCTATTTTTTATTTTGTTTTTTTTTGTTTGTAATTTACTACTACTCTCTATTTTCTATTCTACTTTTTGTTTTCCATTTTCTACTCTCTCTAATTTTTACATTTTTTTTTTACTTTCTATTCTTTTCTATTTTCTTTTTTTCTACTTTCTATTTTCTACTACTCTCTATCTTCTATTTTATTTTTTGATTTTTATTTTTCACTACTCCTTAATTTCTCCTCTTCAATTTCTACACTATATTTTCTATTTTAATTTTGTTTTCTTCTTCTATTTTCTATTTTGTATTTTATTTTTTGTTTTCTGTTTTCTACTCTCTATTTTCTAATTTATTTAATATTTTCTATTTTTTATTTTGTTTTTCTTTTTCTGTTTTTTATGTACTACTACTCTCTATTTTCTATTTTACTTTTTTGTTTTTCATTTCCTACTTCTCTCTAATTTCTACTTTTTTTTCTTTCTGTTTTTTTTTCTATTTTCCGTTTTCTATTTTCTCTTTTTCTACTTTCTATTTTTTATTTTATATTTTCTTCTACTCCTCTACTTCTCATTTTCGATTTTGTTTTCTTTTTTATTTTCTGTTTTCTACTTTCTACTTTCTACTTGTTTCTATTTTATTTTTTGATTTCTATTTTTTATTACTCTCTAATTTCTACTCTTTATTTTCTACCTTCTATTTTTTCTTTTCGATTTTGTTTTCTATTTTGTTTTTTATTTACTATTTTCTACTTTTTATTTCGTTTATTTTCGATTTTCTTTTTTCTATTTTAAATTTTGTTTTCTATTTCCTATTTCCCATGTTTTCTTTTTTAATTTCCATTTTCCACTTTCAATATTTTATTTTCTATTTCCTATTTTCATTTTCTATTTTCCCATTTATATTTTTCATTTTCTATTCTCTAAAACATAAAAACATTTTTGTTTACTTCCTGCAGCGACAAGTATTTTTTGTTTAATTTTGATTGCCGCTTTGTTTTGTCTCTTGTTGTGAAGCAAAATTTCAAGGTGTCCGGCAAAGTTATAATGGCGGTGTAATCTAGTAAACAAGCGAGCTTTCCCAATCTAACAAAGTTTGTTCATGTCTTGAAAGCCAGCGTTGTCAGGCTACTGTGGGCATATTAATTACTTTGATAGGAAATAGGGGAAGGACAATAATTGGTAACCCTTTTCAAATCAATGAATTTCCAATAGTTATATTAAATATAACTTTACCCTTGCTTCTTGTGTCTTCCACTTCAATGAAAAATTATTTCATGTCAACATTATTTTTCCTTTAAGTTGATAGATATTTATTTTCCTGTATTTATAAGAAAGAAAATATGTAGGAAAGATGGAAGACATAATTTCTCAAAAGAATCATGATGTGCATTATTGAAAGTAAAACGTCCAAGTATATAGTTATATATATTTTTTTCGATATATATAAATATATATTTTTTTTCGATACATATTATAAATATATAGTTTTTATGTTATATATAAATATATCGATTTTTTTAAGTATATTTTTTTCGATATATTTATATTTTTCGATATAGAAATAGTTTTTTGATTTACATAAACAAATGGAGAGAATTTCGCGAAAATTAATTAATTATATTTGTCCTCTTGTCCATTGAATAAACTCTTGTTATCCTCAAAGCCTTTAACTTAATGTTCCTTTCACACAAATCTAGTTTCACTTTTGGACCATTTAGGAGTTTGCAGTTTAACGAAAATCCCTTAGGGGGTATTTTAAAGAACTATTTCCCTTTGTTCATTATTCCTGACACTTTATCTTTTATCAGATAAACAACTTTTTTTCTGCAAAGTTTAAATTTTTTGCTAAAACTAGTATAAAAAATTTAACTATTAAATTATTTATATTCTACTGAAAAAAAATTAATAAGAACTTCTGCTAATTTTAATCGTTATTTTCTAAAACAATAGTGACAAAATTTTTCAATACCAAAATAATTGTATCTTTTTAAAAATTATTGAAAATTTTTGCTACTTTTAGTAATTTTCCACTGAAACTTTAGTAAAAAAATTTTAACTTTAAAGAATTTATATTATTCTTGTAAAAAAATTAGTGAAAAACTTTTGTTGAATTAAGTCATTTTTCACTGAAATTTTTGTTATAAAATTTTGAAATTTATAAAATAGTTATATTCCACTGGAAGTTTTTAAAAACTTTTGCAAAATTTAATCATTTTTTTGGCTTAAATTTTAGTAAAAATAATTTTAACTATTAAAACACTTATATTGTACTAGAGAAATTCAAACAAACTTCTGCTGATTTTAATCGTTATTTACTAAAACCAATAGTGCCAAAATTTTCAGTTACTAAAATAGTTATATTTCATTACAAATTATTAAAAATTTTTACTACTTTTAGTAATTTTTCACTGAAACATTAAGTAAAAAAATTTTAACTATTAAAGAATTTATATTCTTAAAAAAAATTAATGAAAAACTTTTCATAAATTTAGTCATTTTTCACTGAAATTTTTGTTATTAAATTTTAATTTTTAATTATAAAATTACTAAAATAGTTATATTAATTTTCAGAAACTTTTGCTGAATTTAGTCATTTTTGTCATGAATTTTAGTAAAAAAAAATGTTAATTAGTAAAACATTTATATTCTACTAAAACAATTACTAAAAACTTATGCTAATTTTTATCGTTCTTTAATAAAACAATAGTGACAAAATTTTTAGTTACTAAAATAGATATTATATTCAATTCAAAATTATTAAAAACTTCTGCTACTTTCTGTAATTTTCCATTAGAACTTTAGTAAAAAAAATTAACTTCTAAAATATTTTTATTCTTCAGAAGAATTAGTCAAAAAATTTAGCTAAATTTAATCATTTGTCACTAGATTTTTAGTTAAAAAAATTTTAAGTATTAAAATTTAAAATATATAAATTCTACTAAAAAATAAGTCAAAAATTAATGCTCAATTTAGTCATTTTTCACTAAAATTGTAGTAAAAAAATTTTAAATACAAAAATATTTATATTCTGCTTATAAATTAGGAATACTTTTGCTAGTTTAATAATTTTTTATTGAAACTTTGATAACAGAATTTTCAAATACAAAATTTTTTTTATTTCTCTGAAAATTATTGATAACTTTAGCTTTTTAAAATTTCAATTTTAGTTAAAAAAAATTTTAAGTATTAAAATATTTAAATTCTACTAAAAAAATAAAATAGTGAAAACTATTGATAATTTTAGAATTTTTTTTTTTTGAAATTTTATTAAAAATACTTAAATACTAAAATATTTGTATTTTACTATAGTAAAAAAATAAAAAAAATTATTATTATTATTTTAATATTATTATTAATATCTAATATTTTTTATTTCTAATTCCTATAGGAATTAGTAAAAGTTTCTCATATTTTTGTTATTTTTCACTGATACTTTAGTAACAAAAATATTACCGACTGAAATATTTATATTCTACTAAAAATAAGTGAAAATTCTAATTAACAGAAAATATCCGCCGATAAATAAATTCATCTCCTTGATATACTACCCAAGAAATTTATATTTATTTTTCTTTATCAAAACTCGTGCGAAACATTTTTCTAAGTAGCTTACACGAAAAGTATAAATGTATATTTTCAGTCTGTGGGTGAAAATTCTATTGGTATGCATTACAAGAAGATGCATCATATTTTCGATAAATGCAATTTATCCTTGTAGTTACTATATATACATATACATAAAATTTTCTTCTTCTATGAGCTTGCACGTTTGCAGACTTATCCAAAATTTTCCAAATAGAAATGTCATTCATTCTTTTCCATTTTCTTGAGGTGATTTTTTTTTCTTTTTTGTTTTTTTCGGAGGAGATTGATACAGCATTGCATTGCATATATATTTTCGTGGAAAAGCAAGCGCAGACGATGAGAAGGCGAGCGGTTTTCCATTAGTTCGGAAGGATCGTCGCTTTTGTGGGTTCTACGTGCGAGTCCATTTACTGGCGGAAAATCCATTTGCTAATTGGAGAATTCACTTCCTGTGTGCGCATTTTTAAAATCCACTGTTAGTGACTATGGTTGTGGTTCTTCTGTTCTTATGCAACTATATACTGTACCAAAAAAATATTTTTTTTTCTTCTTAACTTTAAGAAATCTCGGAAAATTTGGATACAGATTGCTGGTAATTTTTAAAAATTTGGAAATGATATTTTTCAATTTTCAAAAATTTAGAAAACAATTTTTCTCTGCTTTAAAAAGTTTGGAAAACGATTTGCCTCAATTTCTAAAGTTTGGAAAGCAATTTTTCCCTCTATTTGTGCGACAATTGAGATTTTTTATTAAAGTTTTCTTTAAAAACGGTTTTTTTTAACTGTAGTGTCTGACTAAACAACGGTTATACTACTTAAATCACTGAAAAAGGAATTTATGAATTGCCTTTCAAGGATTTAAGTAGTAAAACCGGTTATACTACTTAAATAGATTGATCAGCTTTTCAAAAATATTTTCAAGGTTTTACTCGTAGTGTCTGACTAAACAAGGGTTATACTACTTAAATCACTAAAAAAACAATATAGTAATTGCATTTTAACAATGTAAGTAGTGACACTGGTTGTACTACTTAAATAAGTTGATTAACATTTCAAAAATCAGTTCTCTGAGGTTTTACTCGTAGTGTCTGACTGAACAACGGCTATACTACTGAAACTATTTTTAAAAAATATTTTCTTGTTTTCCTTTTAATTATTTAAGCTATTTAACCGATAATACTAATTACATGAGTTCATTAACTTTTCAAAAATTACTACTCCAAGATTTTACCCGTAGCGTCTGACTAAACAACACTTATACTACTTAAAAAACTAAAAAAAACAATTTATTCATTGCCTTTTAGCTATTTAAGTAGTAAAACCGATTCCACTACTTAAGCAGATTACTTAACTTTTCAAAAATTACCACTTCTAGTTTTTTCTCATAATGTCTGACCAAACAATGGTTTTACTACTTAAATCGTTAAAAAAGGCAATTTATCGATTGCCTGTTAGTTATTTAAGCAATTTAACAAGTTATACTACTTACTTAGGTTAATTAACTTTTTCAGAATTTCCCCGACAAAGTTTTACTCGTACTGTCTGACTAAACTACAGTTATACTACTTAAATAGTTACAAAAAAACGAATTTTATTAATTAACTTCGTTTATTTAAGTATTTTAACCTGTTATGCTACTTAAATGGGCTAATTAACTTTTCAAGAGTTACTAGACGAAAACTTTAGTCGTAGTGTCTGATCAAATAACAGTTATTCTACTGAAATTATTTAAAAAAAACAATTTTATCAATTGCCTTTTAATTCTTGAAGTAATACAAGTAATTTTACTAATTAACAGAGTTAATTAATTGGTATTTTTTATTAACCGTTAAAAAACTATTAACTAATCTTTACTATATTACTACTCATGCTTGTACTACTTAAATAACTAAGGGAATCATTAAAATGGAATTTTTAATTAGTTGAGTTTATTATGTTGAATTTTTTAAATCAATATTGCCTTTTGGGGAAAATTCCTTGAGAAAAAAATGTTGCTAGGTGAAAGTTTCTAGAAAAAAGTACGAAAAAAAATTCCTAGAAGGAATATTCTAAAAATTATTAATACAAAATTTATTCGTATTGTCTGACTAGAAAATGGTTATACTACTTAAAAATTTTAAAAAAGACACTTTTTAATAAATTAAGATTATTAAATTTTAGTTTTTTTTTCATCAATATTGCTTTTTTGATAGAAAAAATATTCTCTGAATAAAAATATTTCCTGGTGAAACGTGTCTGACCAAATAACATTTATACTACTTAATTAAAAAAAGGCAATTTTTTCTTATAATTGAGATTATTATATTGTATTTTTTATACAAACATTCCTTTTTTCAGTGGATAAATACTTTGAGAGAAAAAAATCCTATGTGGAATATTCCAAAAATTATGCGCTTTGTCTGACTAGACAATGGTTATACTACTTAAATAATTAAAGAAGACACTTTTTAATAAATTAAGATTATTAAATTGTAGTTTTTTTTATCAATATTGCTTTTTGATAGAAAAAATATTCTCTTAGAAAAAAAATATTCCCTAATGAAACATGTCCGACAAAAAACGATTATACTACTTAAATAATTTAAAAAACTGTATTTTTTTAAGAATTTGAGTTTATTATATTGTAGGTTTTTTTTATCATTATTGCTTTGGTTTGTTTAGGTAAAAAATTATTTGAGAAGAAAAATTTCCCAGCAAAACATGTCTGACCGAAAAACGGTTATACTACTTAAATAATTAAAAAAGGCTGTTTATTAATAATTCAGGTAAATGAATTATAGCTTTTTTATACATATTTCTTTTTGATAATAATATTATCTGAGAAATTTTTTTTTTTTGTGAAACGTGTCTGATCAAATAACGGTTATACTACTTAAATTATTGAAAAAGGGATTTTGTAATAATTGATTTTATTATATTGTAGGTTTTTTTTATCATTATTGCTTTGGTTTGTTTAGGTAAAAAATTATTTGAGAAGAAAAATTCCCTAGCAAAACATGTCTGACCGAAAAAACGGTTATACTACTTAAATAATTAAAAAAGGCTGTTTATTAATAATTCAGGTAAATGAATTATAGCTTTTTTATACATATTTCTTTTTGATAATAATATTATCTGAGAAAATTTTTTTTTGTGGAACGTGTCTGATCAAATAACGGTTATACTACTTAAATTATTGAAAAAGGGATTTTGTAATAATTGATTTTATTATATTGTAGGTTTTTTTTATCATTATTGCTTTGGTTTTTTAGGGAAAAAATTATTTGAGATAAAAATGTTCCCTAGTGAAGCATGTCTGACCAAATAATGGTTATACTACTTAAATAATAAAAAAGATAATTTTTGTTTCTAAATACCTACCAAATTATAATACGAAACTAAATTTAATAAATAAATCAATTTTAAATAAATATCTAGTGAATAAATAAGTGTATTAAATAAATACTAAATAAGTATTAAATAAATAATAAATAAGTATTAAATAAATAATAAATAATTATTAATTAAATAAATAAATATTAAATAAATAGTAAATAAATAATAAATAAATAATTAATAAATAATTAATAAATATTAGTTCATTAAAAAAAAAATAATAACTGAATAATTTTGAAATGTTATTAAATAGAAAAAGTAGTAAAACATTTTTTGTCCTTTTCATTTGAACAAGTTTTTGTAGTATTTTCTCATAGTGGCGGGGGGAGAAAAAATGGTCCACTTGTGTAACTAAAAGATAGTATGAAAGTTTTCAGAAAGCATCTTTCCCTGCCAAAGCGAGAACCCTCTATCAAACTTGATTCATCTAACTTCCCGGACACGAAAATTTAACAGTTTTCGGAAGAGAACAAGACGATAAAAAAATAAAATTTACGAAGATAAATCTCTATTTTGGAAGATTCGAAATTTTTTCAGACAACTTATTGACAACTATGATTTAACAATTTATGTGAACATAAAAATCGAAATTTTTATCAGCGTTCAAGCATAAAAAGAGAAACAAAATATGTTTCTTATAAAAATCTTCAGGTGCAAATTTCAAGAAATAATAAACAAACGTTTTTTCATTTAAATAAAAAGTCTAGATTTAAATAGAAAATATAGATTTAAATAGAAAATCTAGATTTAAATAAAAAATCTAGATCTAAATAAAAAATCTAGATTTAAATAAAAAATCTAGATTTAAATAGAAAATCTAGATTTAAATAGAAAGTCTAGATTTAAATAAATTCAAAATTTAAATAAACGTTCTAAAATTTCCATAAATTAAAAAAACAAATAAATAAATTTTGTATTTAAATAAATATTCTACCTTTAAATTTCGAAACAGATAAATTACTAATTTTTTCCCCTCTTTTTTCTTTGAAGAAGAAAATTTATTCGGTAAAAGAGAATGAAAATTCTTTCAAAAAAAAAAGAAAGAAAAAAAAGAGAATTTTTTTCGCTGTGGGAAAATTTCGAGTTGAAAGAGTCTTGGAGGAAAAAGAAATTAAACATGTGGGAAAAAAAATAAAGTCTGAATTTTTTTTTCAAAGAAACTTAAATCAAGTATTTACTTAGAAACTAAGTGTAATAGAGAGAAAGAAGAAAAAAAAAGTTTAATCGTTTTTCTCGGCCAAGCTTAACCGCTGATATACATGACCATAATCCGTGAACTCGCCCTTTAACCTCGAGCTTTTGATTCAGAAGTCTACTCTATTCGTTTTAATTAAGTACTTAGATGCACTCCACTGCAAGCCTTTAATAAAGTTTAACTTAATTTCATATTTTATTAGAAACCATGCAGTTAATTACCCAGTGAATTTCAGTTTTCATATAATTGAAAGTTAAGCAGATTTACCTCAAGCATACAAAATCGTATCAAAAAGTTTCATCCGAAAATGGAAGTTTGTTCATCGAATTTTCGATTTTAGTGGATTTTTTTTTTTGTTTTACTATTTCTTTCAAAACAATAAATATAAATAAATGGAAGAAAAAAAAATATATTTTAGGTATTAATATTTTTCAAAAATAACTAAAAAATTAAAAATATTTACAGTGAAACCTGTCGGAATACAACTCGATTCTTTAAATTTTATTACAGTAAACAATGCTTAAAAAATTGTTTTATAATTTAATTTTGTAATATTTTTATTTTTTACAATATTCTAAAACTCAGTGAAAATAATTCTTGTATTTATTATTAACTTATTATTAATTCTTATTCGTATTTATTATTTTCTTTATTTATTACTTCTTACTATTTGTTTATTGCTTTATTATTTCCTAATTATTTACTACATATTATTACTATTACTACTACTAAATAAATAATAAATTCCATAAATAATTAAATTAATTATTTAAACCTGTCATATTAAATATTATTTTAAAAATATATTTTAAAATTATTTTTTTAAGAATAATATTTTTTAGTACAGTACAACTTTTAATTGTTAAATAGATATTTCAGTTACAATAAAGTCCATAATTTAATAGTTGAGTTAATAATTAAAAAATTAATTGTTTTATACGATTATACTAAACGAATATTATTATTTTTTTGGAAATTATTTTTAAATATTTGTGTACTTACCTATAAGTATTTATTTCTCAAAATAATTTGATTTAAAAAAATTCCATGTCGCAAAAATTCGAAAAATTAATCATATTAGTAAAAATTAAATTATTTACCAATATTGAAACATTATTTTTAAAAATATTTGTTTAAAAACTTGTGTTTTTAAAGTATTTATTTTTTAAATAATGTATTTTAAAAATATTTTTATAAAAATAATATTTTGTATAAAAAATATTTGTATAACACATTTTTTTTCTTATTAAATTGACAAATCAATTGAGTCGATAATTTCTTAGTTCAAGCCTTAAGTTAATAATTCAAAATATTAATAAATAAAAAAAATAAATAAATAAATATTAATTGTGTTAAAGTAAACAAAATATTATTTTTAGAAAAGTATTCTCAAATATTCGTTAATAAATATTTTTTGATTTTTCAAATAATTTGCTGTAAAAAAAATTTCAGGTGCGGAACAAACTCTAAAAATTAATCATTTATGTGTAAAAATTTAATTATTTCCCTAACATTAATTTTAAAATATTTTTTAAAAAATGTAATTTAAAAATATATTTTTAAAAAAATGTATTTTAAAAATATATTTTTAAAAAACTGTATTTTAATAATATTTTTATAAAAATAATGTTTGTTTTTCAAATTACACAATTTTGTCTTATTAAACTGTGATAACTTAATTAAGTCGATAGATCAGTAATTCAATCATTGAATTAATAGTTGAAAAAATTAATTAGTTTTTTACTAAATAAATAGTATTTTAGAAAAAATAGTTAGAAAAGAATATGTTTAAAAATATTATAAAAAGAATATTTCTAAAAAAATAAGTTTAAAAGAATATTTTTAAAAAATTTTTTGAAAGAAAGTTAAAATTTTTTTTTGAAAAAAAGGTTTAATAAATATTTTTAAAAGAATATTTTTAGAAGAATAGGTTAAAAAAATATTTTAAAAAAGTATTTTTAAAATAATATGTTAAAAAAAAAATTTTGAAAAGAAAATTTTTTTAAAAAAAGTTAAAAAGAATATTTTTAGAAATTATTTTTAAATGAATATGTTCAAAAAAAAATTGTAAAATGAATATTTTTTGAAAAACGTTTAAAAAGTTTTTTACGTTTTTATTTTTTAAAAATATTTCAAAAGAATATATTAGTCCAAAAAAATATTTTGAAAGAAATGTTTTTAAAAACCACGTTGATGAGAATATTTAGAAAAATATTTTTTAAAAAAATCCAATAACTATTCTTAAAAGAATAATATTAAAAAATAGTATATTTTCGAAAGAATAATTTTAAAAAGAATTTTTAAATAAAATATTTTTGAATCTTTGTGTATAAATATTTACACGATTTCCTTATTAATTATTTATTTACATAATTAACGGCCGTTCAAAAGTTAAAATACCCTTTTCGATTTTGAAAATATTTTCTTCTAATAAATATCAGAATATAAATAATATTTATAAATAATAGAAATAATTATTTATTTATTGACATAATTAACGGTCGTTCAAAAGTTAAAATACCCTTTTCGATTTTGAAAATATTTTCTTTTAATAAATATTCCAAGGGGAAAATATGACGAAAGTATATTCATATAGTAAAAATTACATCACTCAGAGAATTAATTTTAGAATGAATAGATGGATTTTTTATTTTTTTTTTTTAACAAAAAATTTTTTGTTAAAGAAATTAAATTTTCCTTTCTAATAACATTTTTCAAAAAAAAAAAAAATAAATAAAAAAATAAAAAAAAAAAAAAAATACCCCAGTGGAAGGAAAATTGTTATTGAAATTACTCGCAGGTAAAATATCGTTAGATTTCCATATACACACTATATACAAACTAGTTCGTTAGTCTGCTTTTATCACTGGCTCGTTTTCAATTCTGATACATCGGAAAAGTGGAGAAGAGAGAGAAAAAAAATACCGGACCTGTTAAATATCATAAAAATATATAACATTGTCATTTTTTTTTCCTCTTTGAAAAGAGTTCACTATAATATAATATTAACCGTGTGTAATATTTGATACTTTTATTCGATTTTATTTTCTGCTTTCATATTTTTTTCAATTTTTTTTTTTTTTTCTTCTTTTTTGAAAGATCATTTTTATTATCAGATTTTTTCTTGGTATTATAAAGCTTTTGTTAACAAATATTAAAGCTCTTTGGAATATATAGATTCTTAAAGGGTTCGGAGACGAATTCAGAATTTCAGATGCCAAAATTTGGCCGGTAAATCCTATTTCATGGCAAGATAATATCTAGAATATTGGTATAATATCTCCTTTTGTGCGACATACAAGAGGACAATTTCAGTTTCACAACTATAACTCGTTCAGTGAACCTCTTGTGGAAGATAACAATCACAATTGAGCACGTCGTCATTACAGTTACTTGTTATTCCTTGAAGAAAGCCATCTCAATCCTTTGGGATATATTAAAATATTCATCTAAATTTTTTCTTTTCTTTTTCCTCTTCTACTTCCCCTGATTGTGTATCTTTTTTTTCATTTGGACTTTCTCTTTATTGTATAACTTCTTTCATCTAAATTTTTTCATATTTTTGCAAATTTCTTTCATTTTCTATTTTTCTCATTTTTTTCGCTTTTATTTCCTTTCTTTCAAACATTTTTTTTTTTTGTACAATTTTCCAAGTGGACTTTAACTATATTTTGTTCTTCTTTTATTTTTCTAATTTATATTGTTTTATATTTTTTTTAACTTAATTTATTTTTTTATATTTCTTTATTGTTTGTCTTTTTATATTTTTGTATTTTATTTTCTTTTGTTATTTTATTTTCGTATTTTAGAATTTTTATTTTTTATTTTCTTCTGTTTCGTTTAATTATTCTAAAAGTATTTTATTTTTATTTTATTTTCACACCTGGATATTTATTTGATTATAATAATTGAATACCAGTCTATTATTAACTAAATATTTACTGCAATTAAATAAATTTTGTTCGCAATGTATTTTATTCATTATTTATATTTTATCTAAATCATATTAAATTTTGTTTCTTTTTTATTTCTTTATTTTATTTATATTCTATTGTACTTATATTTTATTTTATTTTTATTTTATTTTATGCAGAAATTATGCAAAAAGGAGTAGATTTAGCTAAATTGATTTGTTGTAATGTGATAGTTATTTGGGGTTAAGTTACTAATTAAAATAACAAAGACAAGTTTCGAGTAAATAAATCGAATGAGCAACTTGAGTAAGGAAAAGTGAGTAAACTTGAAATTCGAACGTCAGCTGTCAGATCTTCCTAAGAAGCTTAATTGGTTAGAAGATATCATCTCAAAACTCTCTTCTTGTTTACAGGGGAATATCTCAGTTTTGTTTCGAAATAGTTTCATAATTAGTTACATATAGTTCCCTAACTCCCAAGAAATAATTATTTACCAATAAGTTAACGCAAATATTAATATACTATTTGAAATATTAATTGGAATTCTTCAAATAGTATTTAAAATACTATTTAAAAATTCAAATAATACTTGAATTATTAAAAATATTGAAAGCATTAAAATTAAGAATTTACAAAATGTTGAAAATATTGAGAATATTAAAAATATTGTAAATATTAAAAATATATTACAAAATTTTATTTGAAATATTATTCGATAAATTATTTTAAAAATAATGTAAAACATTATTCGAAACATGATTCGAAATTGAATTTTTCAGTGGGGAAAACAATTTGATTTTGGTAAATTTATTTACATAATTAATTTATTTTCATTGAAATATTGTAGACGTTAATTTTATACAAAATTAAATACACGAGTTCATTAGTAATAATTTTGTGAATAATAAAATTATAGCGACATGAATAATTAAAATCTAACACTACATACAGATTATTATTATTATTATTATTATTATTATTATTATTATTATTATTATTATTATTATTATTATTATTATTAAATTCTCAGTTTAAACAACAAATTAAATAACCCCAAAAATTTAAATATTTATTTATAAATAAATAATCTGGATATTTATAATTTTCATTCATATCTTTATTTTAAATTATTTTATTATTTTTATAAAAATTGTAAATAAATATAAATAAATATAAATAAATATAAATAAATATAAATAAATATAAATAAATATAAATAAATATAAATAAATATAAATAAATATAAATAAATATTAATAAATATAAATAAATATAAATAAAGATAAATAAATATAAATAAAATATAAATACATAAATTTTATAAATCGAAACGCATCGAATTTGTATACAGAGAGGAAATCGAAAAAAAATATGAATCATATTACAACTTAAATATAACGTTCTGAATTTAAATATAGAAAAAAATCGATAAACACCTTTTATATAAACTAAATTGTCAAACACATAATTAAATTGTAATAAAAAGGGAAATTGATTATGTTAACAAAGTGAATTCACAAATATACAGTTAGAAGTGTTTAATTATTTAAAGTAATTGTTTTATTTAATGTCACGGATAAAAATAAAAATAATAATTATTATATCTCTGAAATATTATTTTTCAAGAGAGAGAGAGATAATTGACTATTTTAAAAATTACATGATTACAATGAGAATTTTATAAACGTCGTTAAAGATAATAACGGATAATTCTCTCGTCCAATGAAAATGAATAATTTATATTAATAAACTTTTATAATATGATTTACATGGATTTAAACATTGATTAAATGAACTACTTTTCACGGGTTTATTATATAATTATAACACGAAATGACCGATAAATTTACGGGTCAAAATAATGTATATTAAGGTGAATGAATTAATTAAGTGACATTTTTTATTTATACCTCTTTACCAATAATGGTGTAGAATCCAAAAATAATTTTTAAATTTATTAACTTTTATCGTCATTTATTTATATTTGGCATAATTTAATTTCGGGTTTGTCCTCTTTTACTCTTTTTTTCGTTTCATTCTTTTGTTCTCTTTTAATTTTTTTTATTTTTATTTCGTTTTATTGGTTTTACATTTGCTTTTTTTCCTTACTTTTTTCTTTCTTTTCGTTTTTACTTTTTTGTTGAATTTTTTAGTATTTTAGTTTTTACTTTTTTTCAATTTTTTAGTTTTTACGTTTGTTTCCTTCTTTTGTCCTTTGACTTTATCTTTTTTAAATTTTATTTTATTGTCTCTTTGTTTTATTTTTACTTTTTTTTTCTTTTTTTGTCTAATAATTTTATTCTTACTCTTCCCTTTATTTCTCTTTACTTCTGTTTTTTTTACTTATATTTTATTTTCTTTATTTTTACTTTATTTTCTTTATTTTTTCATTTTCCCTTTGAGCATTTTTTGCTTTTACTTTATATAAAAAATTCGTTTCCCAAAGGGATAATAAATGAATTTTACCATAAAAAATAATATTTTAAATAATTACAATTTCGAATATTACCAAAAAAAAGACGAAAAAAATCTTGTGATTAAAAAATCATAAAATTTAGATTTTTGTTGTTTTGTTCTTTTTTTGAGATACAGAGGAATTATTTCAGAATTTAATGATTTTTGTAAAATGTGTTTAGGAGACAAATGTGTATTCATGGTCTCAAAGGTTCCGTAAAATTGTAACTTTTACGATCACTAGAGGTATAACCCTTGCGTCACAAACATGCACCATGAATGATATTATAAAATGTAAAAAAAAAAATGTTTCAGAAGGGTCTATATTTTTACTAGCACATAAATTTTCTTTTTTAATCCTCAACAATAAACAATTTTTATCATCTGCTTTACATTTCAAAATAGGAAATATTCCCACTATTTTGTTTCAGATTACAATATTTTTTAACAACAACAAAAAAAAAACGAAAATTTTTCAGTTTAATTTCTTTTTTATTTTCAAATATAATTTTCATTACTTTTTTAGTAAAATAATCGTTCTAAATGTTACAAAAAATTGTCTATCAATTTTTTTCAGTTTATTTAAAACATTAATTTTTGTATTAAATAAATTTTATAAATTAAATAAATAATGAAACAGTAGGCCGATTTGTTTTAATGTAATTTTTTTCAAATTCTTTTACTTTTGTTTTCTTTTATTTAATTTTTTTTTAAATTTTTATTTTATATTTTAAATATTAATTGAAAAGGTGAAATAAATTCTCTGTTAAATAAATAAATAAATAAAAAATAGGTAGATATATGTTTTATTTAATATTAAATATAAATATATTATAGAATAAAAATGGAAAGTAAAAATATATTTTTTTGGGAATATTGAAATAACAATTAGAGGAGAAAGAGCAGGAAAAAAGTTGAAAGTGTAGAAACAGTAGAAAAGAGTAGAATCAGTAGAAATAGTAAAAGAGTAGAAAAAAGTAGAAACAGTAGAAATAGTAAAAGAATAGAAAAAGTAGAAAAAAGTAGAAAAAACTAGAAATAGTAGAAATAGTAAAAGAGTAAAAAAGAGAAGGAAAAAATACAAAAAAACCAGAAAGAGTAAAGTTTGCATTACAAAAATAGAAAGTAAAGAAAAAAAAGTAGAAAATGTAAAGGAGGAGAAAACATCCATCACTTTTTTTCTATTATCTAAGAAAAAAATTATATTGAATATCTTCTGTACAATTAAATTTTAAAGGGCGTTAAGTAGAGAGAAATTGAGAGAAGAGAATCTTGACATCGTTTTAGTAAAGGATGAGTAAATATATTTAAAAAAAAAAAAAAAAAAAAAAAAAATGGGTAAAGTGGGTGAAAGATTATTACCTTGTGAATATTCCAGCGTTTAAGTGACCAGATCTTGAGGCGCGATGCATAATACATGCGATAAAGCGAAGGCTTGTGTTTTATGCTGAGACTTGCTTTTATTTCAATTAATGACACATTTAGAGAGAGAGAGAGAGAGAGAGTTCGTGGCTTAACTTTACCCACATCTATTTGCAATGAAACAATCACAATTTACCTATGTAAACAATCGACCATCGGATTCACGCTTCATCGACTCCTTCATTTTGTCCAAGTAATAGATCAATCCTCGGAATTCAAATTGAATTTTTATTTCCGTTTTGTAAAAAATTTCTCTTTTTAGAAGTTAACAAATTTTCCATATTTTTCATAATTTTTAAAAAAATGTAAATTAAATGTAAATCAAATTAAAATAAATTAAAATAAATTAATTTCTTCGAATTCATCATAATTTTTTATGTTTTTTTTTTGTTACTGTTTTTAAAATCAAAACTAGTATTAATTTCTAAATCTTTAATATTTTTTAAGATATTAATTTTTGTTACCTGCTTTTTAAGAAAAAACAAAATTTTTTTTTTTAATTACTTATTTAGTTAATTATACGTCTGGAAATTTTCCTCACAGTCTATATCATTATTAGCTTTTTTTATTTTCCTTTTTATATTTTATAATTTATATTCTTGTAAAATTCTTTATTATTTGTCCATAAATTATTTTTTTTATATTTAATATCTTTTTCAGTTGCATTTTTAAAATACTTCATTGTGATTTAAATTTGATTTACTTATTCATTTTTTTTTTTTGTTTTTTTATACTTTTTAATTATTATTTTCATATTTTTTATATTTCTCCATTATTTTTTTGATGTTTTTTTATATTCTTGTATTAATATTAATATTAATTTTATTTGTTACATTGCTACCTTTTATATTTGTCTATTAACTTTTTTTCTATTTTTCTTTTCTCTTGTTTCTTTATTTTCTCGTTTTTTTATATTTTATTCAAAATAAATTTTTTGTATTTTGTTATTTAGTTGTAATGTTTCTTTTCCCTTTTTTATTTTTTTCTCTTTTTATATTCTTTTCCCTTTCTTTATTTTTATATAATTATATATTTTTTCATTTCTTTATTCCTTTTTTATTCTTCTTTATTAATTATTATTAATTCTATACTATTTTTTTTATTTTCACAAAAACAAATTCTAGTTGGTAATTTTTCTGATTTTTTATTTTTAAATCGAGTATTTTTTGTACTATCTATTTTTATACTGGCTTAAAGATTTGAAATTGAAATTTTCTTGGAACATTTAAGTATTAGGAAGATTATCCGTTGTTCATCAGTTATTTAATAACAGTTTCATTAATCCAACAGCGATTTTGAAAATATTAAACTCATTTCCTTTACGAGCTGCGATATTACCAGTCTGGAGCATGATCTTCTTTATAACTTTTCACGTCAGTAGTTTCAGAAAATATATTCACCACTTGGATATTAAAAGTTTAAAATTACGAATAATTATATCAGAAAGTTTATTATTTGTTTATTTAAAAAAATTTGGCTTTTTTATATAATTAATATTTCTTAGAGTAACAATTTTCGTAAAATCGTGTAAATTTATTAGATATTATATTTTAATTACAAAAACAGTTTTATTTCAATTTTTTTTCAATTCTCTTTATTTGTATTTATTTTCTTTATTTTCTTTATTTTCTTTATTTTCTGTATTTTCTTTATTTTCTTTATTTTCTTTATTTTCTGTATTTTCTTTATTTTCTTTATTTTCCTTATTTTCTTTATTTATTATTTCATTTATTTATAATTTTATTTATTTATTTATTAACGAGACAAGACCTTTAATTTAAATTTTATTTTTTCTTTTATTTTTAATTCAACATTTATTTTCATCAGTAGTTATCAGTTTTTTTTCATTATCATAATTTTTTTTATTTTTTTCCCCACAAAAATTAGTGATTTTTGTATGATAATAGCATTTTTTCGCCAGGAGAAAAATAAAAGATTGCGTGCGATAGTTTTGCAGACGTTTTCATTTCCAACTAGTGGAAATTTATGTGCCTTTTATATTTTCTGGCACCATTAAAGAAGTCCTTTATTTTGATTGATCACAAGAGATCGTAAAATCGAACGACTTAACTCGATTTTGATGTCTGACGACTTGAGATATTTATTTATATTTAAAGTTTAAGCATAAAATTTTTGAGTTAAATAAATCGACGACGACGCCATAAATATTTTAATGCAAAGAATTTTTCAATACTTCTTTCAAGTTTCTCGTTTTTTTAAAAAAAAAAAAAAAAAAACACTTTACAGAAAGTACATAAAAAAATAAAAAATGATTCATAAATAAAATAACAAAACGTTACGAAAAAACATAATTCAAAAATGAAATAACAAAGAAAAATAAAATAAAAAACAAAAAAAAGTAAAAAATAAAAAATATTTTAAACATTAATAATTTATACTCCCTGTTAGTAGAGCTAATCTAATTGCCCTGAATTCCAGAAATTCACATGATTCTTGGTTATTCCCTTAAATGTTTCTCTACGTCCAAGTGGATAACATTCAAGAATTTGAGAATTTTAATCTGAATTCCTTGACGATGTGCTGATTACAAGATTCTTTTTTATTCTTTTTTTTTCGAAAAAGTGAGTTTGGCTTTTGCGGTACATTAAAACGTTAGAAAGGCTCATTTCATTTAAATCATTGGTGGAACGTGACTCGTTGAATTTGTGTTTTATTCTCTCCTTTCTCTCTCTCTTAGAAACCAAGGGTCAGAAACATGGCTAGATACTTACGTTTTACTATCCATATAAAAAAGGCGAATAAATAACGGAGAAAAAAAATACTATAAAAAAATACGTGTGAAACATTAAAATTTGGCGAATCATTCACCATTTATATCTGATACGATAATTAATATATACGATCACCGTAAATACTGTGAAAAACAAGATAAAATATTTTTGATAAAACGATAATAGTAACTATAATTATACTAAATCTAATAATGGTAATTATTGCAAGAGGTCGTTCGAAAACTACGTCGGGTTATTTTAGCTTAATTTTCTAACCCCCTCCCACTTTGTCACATTTTTTACATACGAAATATAATTTTTCCCCCGGGGTTCATCATATTTATAACACCCCTCTTCCCTTGAAGTGTCTTGATTATAAACGATCCTAAATCCCAATAATGATACAAAAAAAATTGTTATTACTATTTAAATTAATCTTATTATTATTATTATTACTATTAATATTATTTTTATTATTATTACTATTAATATTATTTTTATTGTTATTACTATTAATATTATTTTTATTTTTATTACTATTGATATTATTTTTATTATTACTGTAAACACTAATAATAATACTAATTACTATTAACTAATTATACTGATAATCGTAAATAATAATAATTATTATAAACGATTAAAAATAACAATAATACCAAAGGTCTGACTATAATTTACTTGTACTACTGATAATAATATTTTGAGGAAATTAGTCCCTTGGCTGACGAGAATCGATTATTTCTACTTAAAAAACGTCTGCCTACAATTTACTTCTACTTCAGATAATAATAATTTTTATGAAAATATTTCGTTGTTCGACTAAAATTTACTACTTCTACTGAAAATTTAATCGTCTTGTTAAAAACTATTTATACTACTGAAAATGATATTTATACGAAATTAAATAATAAAATTCTAATGAAATTAAATAAAAAAATTTCAATGAAATTAAATCGACGTCTGACCAAAATCTTATATTTCTACTGAAAAAAATCACTGACTTCAATTTACTTATACTACTCATTATACAATTATTTTGAAAATTAACTATTGTCTGACTAAACTTTACTATTTCTACTCAAAATATAAAAGTCTGCCTATGAAGTACTTTTACCACTAATAATAAATAAACTTTATATAAAAATAAATCGTTACTGATTAAAATTTTCTAGTGACATTTCAAAATTTGTCTGACTGAGATTTTCTTATACTACTGTTTGATTTACTTATACTACTGATAATATAATATTTATTTTAAATTAAACCTTTGTCTGACAATAATCGATTATTTCTACTGAAAAAATGCCTGGCTTCAATTTACTTATACTACTGACAATACAATTTTCATAAAAAATTAACTATCGTCTGACCAAAATTCACTCTTTCTACTTAAAATTTCTTTTTTTTCAAAATTAAATTACAATTTCTTGTTATATTGCGACTTTTTTTTATATTTACCGTTCGTCTGACTGTACACTGACTATTATCACTTGACCGCTATTATATCGAAAAATGATTGATGTCCTTTAATTCACAAGAGATTAATGTCTTTGTTTGCCGATGGGTGGTATCCACTTAATTTATTCCGTAACAAAAAAAAAGAATGACTTTTACTCAATTACAATATTTTCCCAAATTTCAATATTCGGTAATAAATTTAAGTCAATCATAAAAGAGATATTATCCTCTCAAATACGAAAATTATTGATAAATTATAATTTTTATTTTATTTTTTTAATATTATTATCCTCTTAAAGGGAAAAATTACACATAACTTATATTTTTATATTGTATTCAATTTTTTTACATTTACATTCTTATGTTTAAGTGTATTAATAAAAAAAATTACATTAAATTAGAAAACTTATTATATTTATTATACGATATTAATAATTATCAATTTTAACTTCATTTCAATTTCTAAGTTTCTTGTACAATAATATATTGGACTCAGCCTTCAATTTATAAAATGAAAAATTACCAAGAGTAATTGTGAACGAAATGAATTTACTTATTATTCTTTTTTATATAATTTTGAAGAGTAATCAATTTGTGTCTAACTTGGAATAAGAAGACTGATTTCATTTCACTTGACCATATTGTCTTTGGAGGAGGAAAAAATGATTGATTATTCTTAATTTACATGATTGTCTTTGTTTTGAAGCGAAACAAAAATTGATTAATTCTACTTTATAGAATATTTACTTGAATAAAAAAGTGTAAATTTAATTTAAACTTTTACACCTGCAGTTAAATTACTTTTAAATTTTCGTCTGACATAGTAATTGACTAGTTCTACTTAAAATTTGACAATGGTACACAATTTTATTTCTATGTTCACTTATATTATTACAATTCTTTTTATTTTTTCTTCTATCTATCAGCGTAATACAATTTATTTGTCTTTTAATATATTTAATTATTTTTATAGTACTGATAATAAACTTTTTCATAAAATTACGTTGTTGTCTGGCTAAAATCGATTATTTCTACTGAAAAAAAGAATATAATTTACTTTTATTCTCTCTAAATCTGAATTAGTAAAAATGTTTACTAATTTGAATTAGTTACTGACTTTTTGCTTTTGAATTAGTAAATTTTACAATTAGTAAAGTTTACTAAATAAATAGTCATTTCTACTAGTTTATTAGTGAAATTTACTAATTCAAGAGCAAAAAGTCAGTCACTAATTTAAATTACTAAACATTTTTACTAATTCAAATTGAGCGAGTACTACTAATAATTTTATTTTTTAAAAAATGAGCAGCTAACTAACTGAAATTGACGATTTGTACTAAAAATGTCTGACTAAAATTCACTCATACTACTGATAATATAATTTTACTGAAATTAATCCGCTATCTGATTGGAATTTATTATTTCTACTTAAAACTATCTGAGTATGATTTATTTATAATTCTGAAAATAAAATTTTTATGTAATTAAATCAATTTCTGACTAGAATTGACCTTTTCTACTTCAAATTTTTAAGGCTGGATAAAAATTATTTATACTAGTGTCAATAAAATTTATATAAAAATAAATCCTTTGTCTAACAGAAATAAATTATGTTTATTACAAACTTTTGACTAGAATTGACTTTTAAAACTAAAATTAAAATTTATATATATATATATATATATATATATATATATATATATATATATATATATATATATATATATATATATATATATATATATATATATATATATATATATATATATATATATATATATATATATATATATATATATATATATATATATATATTCCCTATGAAATCTATTTATTGTCTGACTAATGTAGTATTTTTCTACTTAAAAGTCTGACTAAAAATTACTTAAACTACTCATAAAAACATTTTTAAGAAATTAATCGTTGTTTAACTAAAATCGATTATTTCTACTTAAAAAACGTCTGACTACAATTTACCTATACTACTGATAATAGAATTTTTTAAAAAAATAATTCGTTGTTTGACTAAAATCGATTATTTCTACTTAAAAGTTAAAACATGTCCGATAACAATTTACTTGTACTACTGATAATTCAACTTATGACTGAAATTGATTATTTCTACTTAAAAAAGTCTGACTACAAATAACAATATGTACTACTGATAATTAAATTTTCTGGAAATTATTTTGCTATCGAACTAAAATCAATCATTTCTTCTTAAAAAAGGTCTGACTACAATTTACTTATACTACTGATAAGTTCATTTATTCACATTTAAAGAGCTGACTAACTGAAATTAACTATTTGTACCAAAAAAATTCTCTGAAGAAAATTAGCTTATACCACTGATAATATAAATTTTTTAAAAAATAGTTTCCTTGCGTGACTAAAATTGATTATTTTTACTTTAAAAATGTCTGACTACAATTTACTTACTCTGCTGATAATTTAATTTATAAAAATTTTAGCAGCTGTCTAAAAGAAATTGACTATTTATTTCTACTAAACTTGTCTGACTATAATTTACTTGTACTACTGATAATAAAATTATCAGTAGTATAATATTATCATTATAATAATTTTCCATGAAATTAAACCAATGTCTGGACAAAATAACTTTTACTACTTTTTTATAAAATTCAGTTGAAAGTAAATCTCAGTCTGACTAAAATATACAATTTCTACTTAAAATATAAGTATTAGTGAAAATCACTTTTTTTACACTATACCAAATAAAATACAACTTTAATGTATCAATAACTCTTTGTATGTATTCAATAACTCTCAAAAATCACCGAAAAATTGCCAAATATTATTTATTCTGAAAGAATTATTAATATAAAAGAGAGGGACTAAACTTTCTATGGACGCTTAATTAGTGGTACGTTTTATTCCAGAGAATACTAAAACATGATTGATTACACGCAATCCCCTTTACACACAGACAGTAACAGACACCACTTTGAAATTGCCTTTAGATCCACTTTCTACATATATATAGCTATAATAATTTTGAACAGCAAATAGTTGAAAATTTACTATTAATGCTTTGACGATGACGGAATGGTGCTTGATTTCGAAATTGATAGTGAATTTCCAAATGACTAGTGTATATATTTGTATTTGTCGCACTCGGACTCTGTGAAGATTAAGTCGTTTGTCAAACTGTGCGCGAGATATGTTTCTCAACTCATGAGGATAATAATGTGTACGTGTCTTTGTGAAGTATCCTCGATTATCATATATAATACATATATAATCTCTAACGTAGTTTCGTAAGCAAACGCTTCACTTCATCCCGTTTAGTGCATGGTAGAAACTCTGTGTGTATTCCTCATCGCGTTGTGTCTACATATACGCGCATATATACATTGACAGAACTCTATGATGTAGATGTGAAATTTGTTAATGCACACTAACTCCCAGCAGTGTTTTCTCATAATATATAGTGGAGGGTGTAATTCAAGTAAATGAATAAACGGAATAAATTCAATTTCGTCATTTCATGCACTCAACGAATCTAGAATGAAATTCCACTTATTCCTATATATATATATATATATATGTATATATGAATATTGTTGTGCACTTTTAGAGTTATTGTATTTTTGAAATCTATTTTTGTTATGTACTTTTGTTTCGAATATTGTAACAGAATTTTATTATATTAATCCTGATGTTCCCTAATTACCCCTGTTTTTGGTAGTTTTCAAGTTTTCAACTCAAATTTCAGTGGGAAATTATTGTCCTTTGTCCGACTGAAATTGATTACCTCTACTGAATAGGTCTGACTTCTATTTACTTATACTACTGCCAGAAAACTTAGAATAAAATTAAAACACTGAAGGACTAGAAATTGAATGCCTTTACTGAAAACTGTAAAAGAATGTAATAATTTTACTGTAGCTACTAAAATTTATCTACATTTGAAGTAGTCTGACTAAAATGTACTATTTCTACTTAAAAGGAAGAAATTATAGTTTATTTATTACTAATTCTATTTATATGAAATTAAACGTCTGACTGGCTAAAATAGACAATTTCTCTCACTACGTCTGACTATAATTTACTTATACTACTGATAAAATACTTAAAATTAAATTTAACCACTAACGAACTAAAAAATTTGATACCTTCACTAAAAAGTGTACAATGAAGTAATTTTACTAAAGCTACTAAAATTTAACTGTATTTAAACTACAGTCTGACTAAAATTTACTAATTCTACTTGAACAGTAGGAAAATAGACTATTTTCTCCAAATACGTCTGACTATAATTTACTTATACTACTGATGACAAAAAGGAAAAGGAAAATTAATTCGCTTACTGACTATAATTAATTTTGTTTACTAAAAGGTATAAAAAATAAAATAATGTTACTACTGACACTAAAATTTATTAGAATTTAAACTATTGTCTGGCTAAAATTTATTTTTCTACTAAACAAGTCTAACAACAATTTACTTACACTACTGCTAATTTTATTTCCATGAAATTAAATGTCAGACTGACCTCAATTGAAAATTTTCACAAAACATGTCTGACTAACATTTATTTACACTACTGATAATAAAATTTCTATGAAATTAAATAGTTGTCTGACTAGCATTTACTAATTCTACTGAAAAAATCTGATTTTAGTCAGATAATAAAGAAATTTTCTAATAATGTTATTATTACTAGTAGTATAAGTAAATTGTAGTCAGACATTTTTTAAGTTGAACTAATTGATTCTAGTCAAACAATGAAATATTTTCTTAACAATTTATATTATTAGTAGCATAAGTAAATTATATTCAGACTAAAAATTACAAATTCTACTAAAAAAGTCTGACTATAATTTAATTATACTACTGATAAAAAACTTAAAGTATAATTAAATCACTGACTGACTATAATTTATTATTTCTACTAAACAAGTCTGACAACAATTTACTTATACTACTAGTAATAATAACATTTTTTTATCTGACTCAAAATCGATTATTTTTACTTAAAAACCGGCTGACTATAATTTACTTACACTACTGAATAAAATTACACTGATTATTGATAATAAAATTTATATAAATTTAAACCACTCTCAAAATTAAGATTATTAATCCTTCTTAAGAATGTCTGACTGTAATTTGCTTATACTACTGATAATACAATTTTTATGGAATTAAACCACTGTCTGACTAAAATTGACTTTTTCTACTTAAAATTTCATAGACTGACTACAAATTACTTTCACCACTGCTACTAAAATTGACATTAGATTAAATTTAATTTCTGCCTGACTAAACTTTACTATTTCTATACTTAAAATATAAAAGTCTGACTAAACATTACTTTTACTACTGATAATAAATTTTTTATGAAATTACTCCGTTGTCTAACGAAAATCGACACTACTGATAATAAAATTTCGATGAAATTAAATAGTTGTATGACTAGCATTTACTAATTCTACTGAAAAAAAATCTGATTTTAGTCAGATAATAAAGAAATTTTCTAAAAATGTTATTATTACTAGTAGTATAAGTAAATTGTAGTCAGACATTTTTTAAGTTGAAATAATTGATTCTAGCTAAACAAAAAAATATTTTCTTAACAATTTATATTATCAGTAGTATAAGTAAATTATAGTCAGACTAAAAATTACTAATTCCAATGAAAAAGTCTGGTTATAATTTACTAATACTACTGATAAGTGAATTCAAACAAAATTAAACGGCTGTTTAAGTGAACTTAATTTTTTTTAAAGTCTGAATAAAATTTGTTTCTACTACTGACAAAAAATTTCAAATAACAGAAAACGACTGACTTGAAACTAACTATTTCTGCTGAAAAGTATAAAAATTGAAGTAATTTTACTCTATCTAACCGTATTTTTTAATAATAAAAGAAATATGTATTGTATTCTTAACTTTTATAATAAAGAAAATATTGTACTAAAATATAAATGTATATAATATAAAATATTTTTTAATACATATATATACTTTTATTTTTAAAATACTTCCTCTCGATTTTCCAACGGAAAAATAGTTTTATGAAAAAGAAACTTGAACTTCTTTTCACACTTTGCATAAAAATTCTTTCATTTTGATTTCCGGCATATAGAGAAAAATATGAGTGCCCGCAGTTGAATAACACGTTGCAGCATGTGATATCCCCTTGTGCATTTATATTCGCGCAAGCAAGCGCAGATATAATTCCGTCTCTCGATCTCGAGGAAAAACCACGTTTTCTCCTCCCTTTAATCCCTTAACCTTTTACGTTCGGCTAATTTAATTTTTTTTTTCACAAGATAATCTGAAATTATGAAACGATGCAAAATCTCAGAAAACTAAAAAGAATTAATGATTTTGTAAATAATATTATTTACTTTTTTATATTATTTACAAACAAAACTAAATGTAAACACACAAACAATTTTTTAATATTTAATGGTAACATTGTCCTTATTTATTTAATAATTTAATTTTATTGAGTTATTTAATGTTATTGAGAAAATTGAAAATTAGAAAGAGTTTTAAATTTTAAGTAGAAACAGTAAATTTTAGTCAGACAATCGTTCATTTTGGAAAATATTTTGATATCAGTAGTTGGAAGTTTTTTAAGTAGAAACAATCAATATTAGTCAAACAACGAATTATTTTCTTAAAACATGTATTATCAGTAGTATAAGTAAGTTTTAGTCAGACATTTTTTAAGAAGAAATTATCGATTTTAGTTTGATAGCGAAAATAATTTCTTAAAAATTTAATTATCAGTAGTACACGTTAATTGTGGTCAGACCTTTTTACGTAGAAATAATCAATTTCAGTCATAAGTTTTATTATCAGTAGAATAAGTAAATTTCAGTCAGACATTTTTTAAGTAGAAATAATTGATTTTAGTCAAATTGTATTTATCAGTAGTATAAGTAGATTGCAGTCAGACATTTTTTCAATGATAATGATTATTTTAGTCAAACAACGAAATATTTTCATAATAATTTATATTATCAGTAGTATAGATAAATTATAGTCAGACGTTTTTAAAGTAGTATAAATAAATTATAGTCAGATGCGCTTTTTTAAGCGGAATTAATCAATTTAATTTTTTTAAAATTTTTTCCATAAAAATTTTATTATCAGTAGAACAAGTAAATTGTAGTCAGATCATTTTTAAGTAAAAATAATTTATTTCCGTTAAACAACGAAATATTTTTTTAAAAATTTTTATTAATAGTAGTATAAGTAAATTGTAGTCAGAGGTTTTTTTAAGAATAAATAATCGATTTTTGTCAGACAACTGAGTAATTTCATAAAAATTTTATTACCAGTAGTATTAGTAAATCTTAGTTGGAAAGTTTTTTAAGTAGAAATAATCAATTATAGTCAAACAACGAATTATTTTTTTAAAAATTGTATTATCAGCAGTATAAGTAATTTGTAGTTATACCTTTTTTTCAAGTAAAAATAATCATTTCAGTCAAACAACGAAATATTTTCATAAAAATTTATATTATCAGTAGTATAAGTAAAATATAGTCAGACATTTTTTAAAAACAAATTATCGATTTTAGTCAAATAATTTTCTGATTTATTATTACAATAATCATTATTAGTATTATTATTAACTTTAGTAATATTATCAGCATATTTTTTTCGTTCTAATTATATTTTATTCCAATAAGTTCTCAAACTTTTTTTCTCTCACCATTTTTCTCATGGTTTATTGCTCAACTTATAATGTATTGAAATTTTTAAAAGTCTCAAGAAAGGTTTATTACTTAACATCTCTTTTTATGGGAAAAGTGTTTTTGTGCAAAGATTCTATAAAGACCACCTCTCAGACTATTTTTGTAATAAAATTTTTATTATCTTTCTGAAACACTAATAGAACAGAAGAATAAGCAAGTGTAAACCATGAAAGATTCATGTGTCTATTGCAGTATATATATAAAACTTTAAATTTTCCTCAAAAATATATCTATACTATATTTCTTCCTTATTAGACGGTATATTTCATTTTATTTCATTGTTAAAATATATGTATATTTTTTAACTCTAAATTTTTTTTACCCCTTTCTTTATGTGTTTAAAATTTTCTATTTTTAAAAAATGTGAAAATGTTGGCGAGAAAAAGTGAAATATAAAAGTCATTTTTGCTCGCAAATGAAACTTGTATTTCGACATTCTGAGCTACCGAAATGTGGAAACGACTTAAATTTGTGAGACTTTTATAATAATAAAAGGACTTCACACGCGAGTAGTGAGTAGTTTCACGGAAAATTGGGAATTTTCTCTCTCACTCTCTCTCTCTCTCGTCCTAAAATTCTCTTATATTAAAAGCAAAGAGGGAAATTGTTTAATTGAATTGAAAGAATTTTTAATTTTCAAAATAAAAAGAAAGTTTTTCTGTAAATTAATAAGTAACTAGAAAATTGTTATTTTCTTCTTTTTTCTCTCGAGAGAATATTTTTAAATTAAAAACAAAAATGAATAAAGTAAAGATTTCTTTTTAGTGTAAAAAATCAAATTTTGTAGATATTTTAAAAATATTTCGAAAAAATTAAAAAAAAAATGTTTTGGAAATACTTTGAAAAAATTTAAAAATACTTGAAAAAATTTAGTTTTTTTTAAAAAAGATGTTTTAGAAGCAAATGCTTCTTGAGATTTCTAAAGTACGGCTTTATATACATTAAATTATCGAACAAGTAAGCGTTGGATAATTGGACTTAAATAGTGAAATTATGGAGCAGTTATCTATAATGGTTGTACAATCAGGCACATAAATAACTTCCAGTACCCAAGTACTTCCTTCCTAAGTACCAATTTCATTATTATCATTTTCTTATCGAAATCAGTATTTTTCTATTTCTTTTATTTTCTTTCAATTACAATTTTTTACATTTATACAATTATAAAAATATTCACTTTTACCTAAATATTCTAATTGTCTGAAAATTCTCCAGAAGTTACAAAATTATTTTTTCACTAACAAAATATATCCAAAAGTAAATAATTATTATTTTAAATATATTAACTAGTTATTAGTATGATTATACTAATTATATTTTATATTAATTTAATATAATTAGAATAATCATGTTTTTAAGTAAAATATATTTAAAATAATAAATATTTAATGTTTAATATAAATATTTTTAATATTTACTAATTACTTTTAATATTAACTATTTTTAATATAAATACTTTTAATATTTAATAATATTAATATTTTTACTAACAAATATCAACAAAGTTAGTAATTAAAATAATTTATGAAATTGAATTTTTACAATTATTTCCATTTTTAATTTACTTCTTGTGTCATAATTGATAAATTTGATTGACCAACTTTGAGAGCAGTCTAGCAATTTAAATTATTATATTGAAGCACGAATTTGAGTTTGGAATCCAATGAAGTACAATTCTAAAGGGATATTGCAACAAGACACATCCTTGAGTTGTAAATCAAGATTCAGAACCAGTAGAGAGTTGATACACCTTATCCAACACGACAATAGAATTGTATACCGATATATACAGAAACTATAGTCCATTCGCTATGAAGTTGACCTAACTCTCAGCATGCATACATATATGTATATAATATATATAGATAGATACATAGAATACCAATATGAATATCTCTCAATCGCGACAAAATCAAATAATTCAATATTAAAAAAAAATTGAATTTAATCATCCAGCAAATTTTATGAAAAAGTGTCTTTAATAATATTATAATTCTAATATTATTAATAACACAGCCACACAAAAAAATAAAAGTTCTGATCTGGGGGTCTCACTATGTAGACTTCGAGATTTTGACATAACCTCAAAAAACCAATATGGCGGACACATTTTTGAAAAGTTCATCGGATTCGCTTGAAATTCGTTACTCGGGGTTTTTTGGGGTCGCTGATTACGAATTTGAAGTCAGATTTCAAAAATTCAAAATGGCGGATTCAATATGTCTGTGTCAGCCATGTTGGATCCGACATTTTGAATTTTGAAAAACCGACATCAGATTTGTAATCAGCGACTCCAAAAACCCCAGAGTAACGAATTTCAAGCGAATCCGATGAATTTTTCAAAAACGTGTCCGCCATAGTGGATCCGCCATTTTGAATTTTTGAAATCAGACTTCAAATTCGTAATCAGCGACCTCAAAAACCCCCGAGGAACGAATTTCAAGCGAATCCAATAAACTTTTCAAAAATGTGTCCGCCATATTGGTTTTTTGAGGTTATGTCAAAATCCTGATCTGATGAGGTTAAATGGACCTCGAATTCGGATTCAGCGACCCAAAAAACATAAAGTCTACATAGTGAGACCCCCAGATCAGAACTTTTTTTTTTGTGTGGCTGTGTAATTCAATCAAGAATTCACCAAGAAATTTATAAACTAATTTGACAATATTCGAGTATTCGGTTATTTAGATCAAATAAATTTTCTTTTCTGTATTGTCTGACTGAAATTGATTTTTTCTACTTGAAAAGTAGTAAATCAAATTAATTTTACTACTATTTTTAAAATTTCTATTAAATTAATTTTATGTCTGACTAAAAATTACTTTTCTCACTGATTCTATATTCTTTATGAAATTCATTTATTCAATGACTGCGATGTAGTATTTTTCTACTAAAAAGTTTGACTAAAAATTACTTAAACTGATAATAAAATTTTTAAGTAATTAAACTTTGTCTGACTAAATTCGATTATTTCTTCTGTAAAAATGATGGACTACAATATATTTATCCTACTGATAATAAAAATTTTTATGACAATATTTCGTTGTTTGACTGAAATTTATTATTATTACTTAAAACATGTCTGACTACAATTTACTTGTACCACTGATAATAAAATTTTTATGAAAAAAATTTTTAAAAACTAAAATTGATTAATTCCGCTTAAAAAGCGCGTCTGACTATAATTTATTTATACTACTTTAAAAACGTCTGACTATAATTTATTTATACTACTGATAATATAAATTATTATGAAAATATTTCGTTGTTTGACTAAAATAATCATTATCTTTATTTGAAAAAATGTCTGACTGCAATCTACTTATACTACTGATAAATACAATTTTACTAAAATCAATTATTTCTACTTAAAAAATGTCTGACTGAAATTTACTTATTCTACTGATAATAAAACTTATGACTGAAATAGATTATTTCTACGTAAAAAGGTATGAAAACAATTAACTTTTTTAACTTGATAATTAAATTTTTCGGAAATTATTTTGATATCGAACTAAAATCGATAATTTCTTCTTAAAAATGTCTGACTATAATTTACTTATACTACTGATAATAAACATTTTTATGGAAAAATTTCCATGTTTAACGAAAATAAATTAATTCTACTTAAAAAATGTCTGACTACAATTTACTGCTACTACTGATAATAACATTTTTATGAAAATATTTTGTTGTTCGACTAAAATAAAATATTTCTACTTAAAAAACGTCTAACAACAATTAACTATTAACTATATACAATTATTATACTACTGATTATAAATTTTTTTTTATCTGACAAAAAACCAATTATTTTTACTTAAAAAACGACGAAACACAATTCATTTATACTACTGATATTACAATTTGTATGAAATTACTTCGTTCTCAGACTAAAATCGATTATTTCTTCCTGAAAAACATCTGATAACAATTTACTTATACTACTGATAATAAAATTTTTATAAAATTGTTTCGTCATCTGACTGGAATCGAGTACTTCTATTAAAAAAACGGCTGACTATAATTTACTCAAACTACTGATACTTACTGAAATTTATTATTCGTACTAAAAATGTCTGACTACAATCTACTTATACTACTGATAACAAAACTTTAATAAAATTAATTCGCTATATGATTAAAATTTATTTTCTCCTGCCTTTAATTAACTTGTACCACGAATATTAAATGTTATATGCCCCTTACTTAACTTATCAGAAAATTTCTATGAAATTAAACAGATGTCTGATCAAAATCGATTATTTCTACTGATAGAATGTCTGACTACAACTTACTTACACTACTACTAATAATATATTTTTTTAAATGAACTGTCTTACTAAAGTTTACTTTTTTTTACTTGAGATGTAAAATCCTGACTTCAAATTACTTTTACTACTAAAAATCAACTTTATAAAAATTAAATAGCTCTGTGATTAAAATTTTTAATTCTCACTTTAAAAAAGTCTGACTGAAATTTGATTATACTACTGATAATAAAATCTCCATGAAATTATACCAATGTCCGACCAAGATCGATTTTATTTACAGAAAAAATGCCTGACTTCAATTTGCTTAGACTACTGATAAACCAAATTGTTATGAAAACCTACCATTGTCTCACCAAAATTAACTATTTCTACTTAAAACTCAAAAGCCTGACTACAATAATTAATTAATTAATTAATTTGTTTGCTAATTATCAACTTTATATGAAATTAAACGGCTCTCTGATTAAAATTTACGATTTTTACATAAAAATTTGTCTGACTGCAATTTGCTTATACTACTGATTAATTTACTTATACTACTGATAATATAATATTTATTTGAAATTAAACCTTTGCCTGACTAATAATAATAATAAAATATTCATTTTAGACTAAAAAAATAAAAATACTAACAAACTACTAATAATAATACACAAAAGAAGAAGAATAACAATAATAATAAGTGCAAAAATTTTTAGGAGAATATTTGTGGGGGTGCATTTTTATATATTTTATTTTTACTTTTATTGGTAAGAAAATAGCGAATAATAATATTTGTCTTGTATCAATTTTTGGGGTTTATAATTGTTTCTTTGAAATTAATTCGTAAAGAGAGAAAGCGTGAAAGAGAGAGAAAGGATGGATAGGAAAGGGAAAAAAAGAATGCTAAAGAGAGAGAATGTGTGAGAGATGGTGTTGCATTTGTGCGAACAAGTTTATGCACGAGGAGACCGAAAACGGATATAGTCGAGGATTTACTTCCGACTTTTTTTTTCATTTCCGGACATTTTATTTTACCACCCTTTGCCTAACGGAATGAAATCTGTGAAGCTGTCTGTTGAAAAAAGGGGGATGGTCCATTCAATTGAAACGGTCTATTTTTGTTTCTTCTACTCTACTACCTCTTCACTCATGCTCATCAATTTTTATTTTTCCCCCTTTTTTCGGCCATACATTCGAGCATATTTCACATCCGAAGAATTTGTGTATTCCACAAAAATCATGTTCATTATATATTCATTAAAGAATGTTAAATATGCAACAATTTCAGTTTACGAAAAAAAAAATTAAAATAAAGATGAAAATAATTGTGATTTTTAAAGAACTATTATTCACGAGTAATTATTATTTTAAAATGTTTGTTAATTAAAAAGATTATTTCAACGAAGTTATTAATTGAAAACATTATTAATTAAAATAGTTATTAATTGAAAAAATTATTATTTAGAAAAATTATTATTTAAAAATATTGCTAATTTAAAAAGTTATTAATTGAAAGAATTATTAATTAAAAAATTATTATGTAGAAAATTTATTAATTTGTAAAAATTATTATTTAAAAAAATCATTATTTAAAAAAACGATTGTTACTGTATTATTATTATTATTATTTAAAAGAATCATTGTTATAAAAGTATTATTTATTTCTCTCAAATATAATGCGCAAATCGCAAGAGTATAATATCACTAAAGAAGGACGTGACCAGAAATTTCCGAGATTGTTGATTGTTGATTCAATTTACTTTGGTAAACGCACGACAACATCAAAAGTATCGGGTCAACAGCAATATATTTAGAAAAAAAGAGTTTATAAAATAAAACACAAAAACAAGAAAGTTTCAAAAAATAAAACATTTTTTTACTCCAACCCATGAAACAAAATCCTTAGTGTGTACAATATGTACATATTAATGTGAAAATTGAAGAGGAAAACCGGAAGATTTAGAAATAAAATACAAAATCCGGAAAGGAAACAAAAATTTCAAAAAAAAGAAGAAAAATAAAGGGAAAAAATTCAGTGAGTTAAAATAATAAACAATGAAGAAAGACGAAAGTAAAACAAAAATTAGGATAATTGGAAAAAATTTAAAAAAAATGGAATAGTATAAAAACTCAGTGAATTAAATATTTCTTTTCCAAGAGAAAAAAAAAATTCTCTTTAATTTCTACTCGACTCTAAAAGAGTAGATATTTAAATCCGAAAATTTTCCATTCCCTTGTTTTTTTTTAATCTTAATGTCGAGAAGCAATAGGAATATTTTCCACTTGAAATTGTTGTATTTCACAATAGTCCGGAATATTCTATTGTGAAATTCGTTTCTGAAAGACGATTGTTTCCTGACCCGTGTATTTCGATCTAAATTAAATTTAACGAAATTGAATTCAATCCGTTGACTTTTTTCTCCGTTTATTATATATAAAAAATATATAGATGTATTTATTTTCAGTAAAATATTATTTAAAAATATGTATATTTTTTATGCTATATAAAATTTTTTTTCATGTTTTATTTATTCTATAAATAAATAAATAAATAAATAAATAAATATTTTTATGTATATAAAATATGCAAAATAATAATTAGAAAATTTTTTTATTATTTACTTACTACTTTTATTTTAAACCAAAAATATTCATAGTTATAAATAGAAATTATTTAGGAAAAAGCAGACAAAGAAATGGAGGATCCTTTAATTTTCTTCAAAAGGACCTAATCCTGCTCGAGTTTGATAGTTTTAACTGAATGCTGCTCGAGTACTTTGTTAGATTGGCAAATTCTCTTGAGAATCAAGAAGCACGTTCACCATCTTCCACGTTCAATTGGATCTTTAATTAGCTACTTAACAATTCAACGGACTACTTATTAGCAATTATTATTCACAATCAGATACTTTATTGGGAGTAAATAATAAAACTGTCTTAATTAATTTTTGCTAATTTAAAATCTAATAATTTAAAAATTAATTAAAATTAAATATATTCAGATTTTGTCTTAAAAATTACTAATGCTACAATTATTATATTTACTATATGCTTACTATTACTATTTTTATTTTTATTTACTTGTTAAAGTAATTTATAGTCAGCTTTTGAAAATTTTAAGTAGAAATAGTCAATATTAGTCAGACAGTGGTTCAGACTTTTTTTTAACTGAAAATCATAAATTTTAATCAGAGAGCTGTTTAATTTTATATAAAGTTAATTATCAGTAGTAAAAGTAATTTGTATTCAGGCATATTAAGTAGAAATTCTAAATTTTAGCAAGACAGTTCACTTTCAAAAACATTATTAGTATTATAATTATTAATATTATTGTATTATTAGTAGTGTAAGAATATTGTGGTCAGGCATTTTTTTCAGTAGAAATAATCGATTTTGGTCAGACATCTGTTTAATTTCATGGAAATTTTATTATAAGTAGAGTAAGTGGCATATAACTTTTAAATATTAGTAGTACAAGTAAATTAAACTCAAAATTTTCTAATAAAAGTAATTAATTTTAATTAGACAAAGAAAAATAAATTTTAATCAGACAGCGAATTAATTTTATTGAAATTTTCGTTGTCAGTAGTATAAGTAAATTGTTGTCAGACGTTTTTAAGTAGAAATAATTAATTTCAATCAAACAATGAAATATTTTTATAAAAATTTTATTATCAGTAGCACAAGTAAATTATAGTCAGACTATTTTTAAGTAGAAATAATTTATTTCCGTTAAACAACGAAATATTTTCATAAAAAATTTTATTATCAGTAGTATGAGTAAATTGTGTTCAGACGGTTTTTAAGTAAAAATAATCGATTTTAGTCTGATAATAAAAAAATTTCCTGAAAATTGTATTAAAAATTATTATTATTAGTAAAATAAAATATTGTAGTAAACTGAAATTGTGGTCAGACAATTTTTAAGTAAAAATAATCGACTTTCGTTAAACAACGGAGTAATTTTGTAAAAAATTGTATTATCAGTAGTTAAAGTAATTTTTAGTCAGCCTTTTACGTTTTAAGTAGAAATAGTAAAGTTTAATCAGGCAGAAATTTAATTTAATGTCAATTTTAGTAGCAGTGGTGAAAATAATTTGTAATGGAATTTTAAGTAGAAAAAGTCATTTTTAGTCAGGCAGTAGTTTAATTCCATAGAAATTGTATTGTCAGTAGTATAAGTAAATTACAGGCAGACATTTTTAAGAAGGATTGGTAAAATTTATTCTGAGAGCGGTTTAATTTCATATAAATTTAATTATCCATAACCAGTGTAATTTTATTTAGTCCCTTTCATTTTAAGTAGAAAAGTCAATAGTAGTCAGATGTCAGACTTGGGTTTAATTTTGTTGAAACTTTATTATCAATTATGTAAGCGAATTGCATACTTTTTTTATTTTTTTTGCAAATTTTGAAGAAGAATTAGTAAATTTTATTCAGAAAGAGCTTTAATTTTACATAAATTTCATTATCAGTAGTAAAACTAATTTTTAATCTGACATGTTTCAGTGAAATCATTCGATTTTATTCAGTCTGCTAAAATTAAATTTTAATATTTTTCATAAAATAATTTAAGCTTTAATGAAATTAGAATTTTTCTATTAAAATCAAAAGGTTGACATTTTAATTAAATCATATTCTCTCAATTACGATTAAAAATTAAACTTAACATAAAAAAATTAATTTTGTTGACAGTGTGAGATTTTACCTTCTCATTCTAAGAGTAATTATTACAATTCTGCACTATATGAATAGTTGAAAAACGAAAATATTTGTTTCTGTAAAAATAACCCAACTGACGTTATCTTGATCTGGTTTATTAATATCAGAAAGTAATAAAGAAATGTCAGGGAAAATTAATGTTTTTTTCTTTATTAATAAAGAAAGTTATTAACTTTTATTATCTCCCCTTTGCAAAAGGACACATCCCTGATCTGCTTCATTTTAACTTTGTCGGACTTGAAGTTGTAAGCTTTATTCGTGATTTATTTTCTTTTTCCTGCAACGCTCAGTTATTAATTAAAGTCAGCAGATTTTTAAATCAACTTTTGTTCTTCTTTAATTCATTTCAAATAATGGAATTATTTTCAAAATTTATGCGAAAATGGAAAATAGACCACAGGAAAAAATAAATAATTAAAATAATAAACAAAAAAAATAAATAATACAAAATATTTTTTTTTAATTTATTATTTATTTCATTTGTTGTAATTTGTAAATAATAAAACACAAACAAAGGTTTTGTTTTTATTAGTTCCTATCGTTAAAATTACCACATACATAAATTTTCTAATTAATGTAATTAAAAATGTGTTTTTTTGCCTCTCTCTTTTCTCTCAGTGTAAATTATTTCTTGTAATTATTTTATAGTCATTGGTTGCCAGACTGTGAATATTTTATATCACTCGGTATTTCCCCACTTTTCACCACTTCATATTCAACTGACGGCGAAGCAATTAACTCTGTCAAACGAATCTGTTTTAACCCGTCCACGTGGCATTTTGCCAAATTGAAAATTCGTCATGGAAATTCATTGACACAGGGAAACAATTGTTATACACCAGAATTCAATTCTTGCAACTAATTAAAGCAATTTTGTTCGTGTTTCTTTATAAATTCGCATTTTTTGTCCCATCAATATTTACTTTTGTGCAATCTCACTATTATATCACTAATTAACTATAGAATTTCAAACAATATCAACATCAATGAATTTTAAGGGAATGAAATATGCACTTTAATTGAAACAAACTGTTATTATATTGATTTCTAGTTTTTCATTATATTTATAAGTTTATAAATTTTCTAAAACTTTATTCATTTTCTGAAACTGATTATTAAATCCTTGAATTTATCACTTAATATTAATATAAATATTAATATTAATATAAATATTAATATAAATATAATTATTAATATCAATATTAATATAATTATTTAATACTTTTTCTAAGACTAATTATTAATCCTTCTCATTAAAATGAAAAATTAAATAAATAAAAAAATCTTAAATGTAACCATATTTCTTTGTTTTTTACATAATTTTACAATTTACCTTTATTTGAAAAATGGAAAAATTAAATTTGCGGAAATTACAAGAGCTGGTAGCAGTATGTCTTTTGATGACGAGAAAAAAAAAGAATTTTTTTTTTGCGAACATAACTTTGAAGCTCGTTTAATTCTCATTGTAGAACAGAAGAGGGTTAACTCCGATGATGACCCTCCAATTGTTTCCGGTTCTTGGTGAACAATTACGTGCAAAATGCTCTATCTAAAACCGCAGCATCCAACAATTTTTTATTTTCCCTGCAAACTCATAACAAAAAAAACCCAGAGAGCTTTAAAATTTCTTTAAATTACATCTGTCAGTATTTTACTATTTTTGTATGAAATTTTTTTCAATAAATAATATTTTATAACATTTAGAATATTTTAATATTGATGATACTAATTATTAATAATAATAAATCAGAAAATAATAATATTATTTTTTTATAATATTTGAAAATTATAATATTATTGTAATTAAATTACGAACGATTAATATTTTTTCTTTTCTATCAATTGTTTTGAATTAAAAAATTTTAATAACATTTTTTTTTCAAGGAATTCAATTAAAATAATAATGAAAGTAATAAAATATTAATAAACATGCAATTGAAAATAATTGAATTGTAAGAAGAAATTTTATAAAAATCTTGAAAAATAATTGAATTCCTTTAAACTATTTTATTATTTATGAAAATAATTAAATTTTTTTGAAGAATTTCTTCCAATTTAAAAAAAATAAATTCTTTCAAGAAATTTTAATAGAAATTTAATTAAAAATAATTGAATTGTAACAAAAATTTAATTTTTTTAATTTTTAAAAATAATTGAATTTTTGCAACAAATTTCTATTAAACAATTTACTTCCTCTGAAGAATTTTACTATTTTTAAAAAGAGTTCAATTACTAGAAAGAATTTTATAATTTATGTAAATAATTGAATTCTTTGGAGAAATTTTTTTAAAATTTTCTAAAATAATTAAATTGCTTCGACGAATTTTATTATTTAGGAAAATAATTAAAATCCTGCAAAGAATTTTATTATTTATTGAAATAATTGAATTTTTTCGAGATATTTTTTTTTAAACTCTACTCAAAATAATTGAATTCTTTAGAAAAATTTTTTTAAAATTGGCTTGAAAATAATTGAATTAATGCAAAGAATGAAAATTTTTCTGAAATAATAGAATTCGTTCAAAGGATTTTTATTATTTATGAAAATAATTTAATTTTTCCAAAATAATGTCTAAATTTTTATGAGAAATTTAGTTAAATTAAAATTGTATTAAAAATAATTGAATATCAGCGAAGAATTGTTAATTTTATTGAAATTTTTTAAAATAATTGCATTCTTTTAAAAAATTTTAATAGAAATTTAATTAATAATAATTAAATTGTATCAAAAAAAATTTTTTTCAATTTTGAAAAATAATTGAATTTTTTCAAAAAAATTCTATTAAACAATGAATTTCTCTGAAGAGTTTTACTATTTTTTAATAGAGTTTAATTAAAAGAAAGAATTTTATAATTTTTGTAAATAATTGAATTTTTTTGCGAAATTTTATCAAAACTCTATTCAAAATAGTTGAATTCCAATAAAGAATTTTACTCTTTATTGAAATAAAGTCTTTACAAAATTTTTTGTTATTTCTACTCAAAATTAGTAAATTCTTGAGAAACTTTATTATAATTATATTTAAAATAATTGAATTCTTCTGAATAATTATATTATTTATAGAAATAATTGAATTCTTTCGAAAAATTTTATTATTTATAGAAATAATTGAATTGCTTTGACGACTTTTATTATTTAGGAAAATTATTAAAATCCTGCAAAGAATTTTATTATTGATTGAAATAATTAATTTTTTTTTTGAGAAATTTTATTAAAATTCTACTCAAAATAATTAAATTGCTTCAAAGAATTTTATTGTTTACGAAAATAATTAAAATCTTGCAAAGAATTTTAGTATTTATGGAAATAATTGAATTTTTTCGAAAAATATTATTAGAATTAAATTCATAATTATTGAATTGATTTAAAGAATTTCATTAAAATCTTTTTTTTAAATAATTAAATTTTTTCAATAAATTTATTTAAAAAATTATTTTAAATAATTAAATTAAAAAAAGCAAATTTTATCAAAATTGTTGATAATTGAATTTTTTGAGAAATTTTATCAAAACTCTATTCAAAATAATTGATTTTCAGTAAAGAATTTTATTATTTATTTTAATAAATTCTTTACAAAAATTTTTTAAATTCTACTCCAAATAATTAAATTCTTTTGAGAGATTTTATTAAAATTTTCTTGAAAATAATTGAATTCATGCAAAGAATAAGAATTTTTGTGAAATAATTGAATTTCTTCAAAGGATTTTTATTATTTATGAAAATAATTTAATTTTTACCAAAAAATGTCTGAATTTTTATAAGGAGTTTAGTTAAAATTCTATTAACAATAATAATTGAATATCAGCAAAGAATTGTTAATTTTACTAAAATTTTTAAAAATAATTGAAACTTTCCGAAAAATTTTATTAAAAATTGACTGAAAAATAATTTAATTCACTCCAAGAATTTTTATTATTTATGCGAAAATAAAAGTTCTTGGTATGGATTTTAATAAAAATTTCGAAAACAATTTAACTGTTTGTGTTTTCATAAATTTTATTAAAATTTAAAAATTTTAATAATAATTAGTTAATATTAAAAAAAAAATTTTTTTTTAATTAGTCATTAAGTGAATTAAAAAAAAATTACTTTTTCTTAAAAAAAGGATTGTTTTTTAATTTGAATTAATTCCAAAATTGTATTTGCTATTTAGAAATAAAAAAATTTGATTTATCTTCTCTATTATTTGTTGAATAACAATATTTATTTATACTAATCAATCTTTCGCATTTGTTTCAGGTAAGTATACGAGTTGCATTATCTTTTCAAAAAATCGAAATTGAACGTAAGTACTTAAAAGATTATCATCGTTGATCTATAATTTATTATAGATAGGAAAATGAATAATGACACACGTCATTGTCATTAATTAAATTATTGAATCGAGAAAGCTTCCTTTATCTTTACTCGATATAAGGGAAAAGAAATATATTATACAAATTACACTCGTATCTAAAAATTTGATCTCAATTTTTCACCAATTCTATTATTTCTTTCTTTGTTTTCTTCTTGTACACACACACATACACCGGAAATGCTTGCTTTCACGGACAATTCACTTGAAAAAAAAATAAAATATCGTTTCCGTTTTTGGGTGCAAACATATACAAGAGTTTTTATTCCCACCCTTGATTCTTTCAATAACTGTATAGACGAAAAAAAAAACCTCTTGTTTGTTGAGAGGGAAGAAATATCAATCAATTCAGAGAAGCTGCAAAAAAATTTTTTATCAAATAAAAATTCCTGTATTTTTTAATCAAAAACATTAATTTTTAAAAAATAAATAGAAACATAGAAAAAAATTGAATGACTTGTTGAAATGTGAAATTTCCTTCACATTTCAACAAGTCATTCAATTTTTTTTTTCTATTTATGATTCTATTTATTTTTTTTATTTATAAATTATAAAAGATAAATTTTCGCCAAAAAAAAGATTATTGAAACTTTTGAATTTTTAAAAAAGTGAATGAAAGAACTTCGACTAAAAATATTAAATGAAATGTTGAAATTTGAAAAAAATTGGTTATAAATTAAATTTCTCCGGGTAAAAAAGAGGTGATAAAATTTTTTTTACTATCATCACTTAAAGATTGAAGTGATAAAATTTTTTTTCCGAAAGAAATCATAAAAAATTTAGTGTGACTCATACATTCATATATATAAAATAAAGTATATTAAATATGTATTAAAAGGAAAATCGATGGGCATAATTCGTTATATGGAAATCGATAGATAAAGAATCGTTCGTTTCTGACAAAAATTTCCGATTATCTTTCAGTATCGTTAAAGATTTTGGCTTCTTGCCATTTTCTACCAAGATATCCGCACAAGGGAAACATAAATTCTACTCTGTTTTCTCTTTTGTTTTTTTCACCTTTTTTTTTGTTTCTTTTTTTTAACAGACAAAAATACCTTTTTCCTTTACCTATCCCCGGAGGTGTGAGAGAATGAATGTCAGAAAATAACTATAGGCTTCCCAGGAGATATAAAGAGGACGACTTTTTCTCTCAACTTTCCTGTAAACCGCACACACAACCACAAATTTCTATCCCCTTCGAACCTCTTAAAAGCGAAATCCCTACACGCTACATTTTTTATTTAAACTGTTTATACTTGAAATCTGATCTTTCGAATGTCGATGTGTAACCTACATTTAATAGTTGTTTCGAATTTAAAAAAAAAAAGAAAAAGAAAATCGATATTATTTTTCTGGTATATTTGAAAAATTTCTGTATTAGTTTAGAAAATTTTACTTTTTTTCGATTTTCTTATACAATTTTAAAATTAAAATTAAAAAGTAAAAATATTTTTGATAATCTAGAGACGAATTTTTCGTGTATTTATTTATCAGAAATATTTTATTTATTTTGAAAAAATAAATAGTACTTTTTTTCTAAAGGAAAAAATTTCCCCTTGGAATCAATATGAAAATTATGATTGAATATCATATTTCTAGAAGTCTAAAAATATGAAATATTAATGTTGTGATCGTAGTTTAAAGTTTATATGTTTCTATTCCCTTAGCATTGGATTGAAAGAACAATAAATAATTTTTATTATCTACTTTCGTAAAAAATATGTCTTTTGTTTAAGAATATAAAAATTGAATCCCTAAAGCTTTTGGTTTTTATATAAACTTTAAATAACCCTCTTAAAATATTGTATAAATCATAAATCACCATTTTCAAAATGTATTTTTTATTTTTTATATTTATTCACTTATACATTATTATTTGAATTGGACATTCTATATTATAATTAATATTATTATTATTAATTATAATTATTATTATAATTATTATTAATATTAATAATATTAATATTTAATATACATAATAAAAATAATGATAGAAAATTTTTAATTTGTCACGCAGTGAAAATTATCATCTTTGTTAGAAAAAATAATAATTAAAGAATTAAATAAGCAATTAATAATTTTCATTTTTAATTAATTTTATTTTAACTATTTTTATCATAATAATAATTTGTATTGTACTAATTGTCAGAATTTCCTTGAAATAAATAAAAAAAATTTTCCTGCCCTTGATTAAATACTATTAGCTTAATCTGGTAACTATTTTGAATTAGTATTTCGAGTAAGTGCACCGGGTTAAGTGGTGAGAGGTGAAAAACGTGACTTTTCGGAATAATTTAGTAAACAGAACCTTTCATTATAATATATTATTCAAGTTCCCCTAGAGATGCATTTAATTCAAGAGGCGCAAGGACCTGGGCTTAAATATTGCATTTTACTGCCTCTTCAGATAATGTACATGTATTATTTTCTTCACCAATAATCTTCTTGAGATGCATTTGCAAAAACGAAAATTTCAAAAATATTCATTTCAGTTTTTTTTTATTTCTCGTGTTTGACTAACATTTTAATATAATTTTTTTATACTTAAAATTTCTAGTCGAATCTTTTATAAACAATTAAAAAAACAATAGTCTGATTGAAATCTGTATTTTCTAATACAAAATTTAAAAATCTAAGAGAAGGTCTGACTAGAATTTAGTTATACTACTGACAATATAAAATTTTTTACTACCGAATATTTTTTAGTAATATATTTTTTTAATACTATATATTTTGTTAATCACTCTAGAGTAATAAAAATCTATTCATTGCTAGCTGAGATAAACAATTAATATTTTTCCAAAGTAGTAGTATAAATCAATATAATGCCAGACTAGAAAATAAATTACTCTACAGTAGTAAAGATAAATGTAAAATCAGAAAAAAGATAAAAACTGAAATTAATTCGAAGTAGTATAAGTCAATATAATGTCAGACAAGAAATATAATTACGGTAGTAATAACCTATTGTCAGACAGTACAAAAATTAATATTCGTCTCAAGTAGTATAAGTCAATATAATGTCAGACTAACAATTTAATTATTCTACAGTAGTAAAAGTCGATTTATTGTCAGACAAGAAAAATAATTAGTATTCGTCCAAAGTAGTAAAAGTCAATTTAATACGAGGCTAGAAATTTAATTACTCTTCAGTAGTAAAGATCAATGCATAGGCAGACAAGAAAAATAATACTTTCCGAAGTAGTACATGTCAATATAATGTCAGACTACAAATTAAAGTATTCTACACTAGTAACGACCATTATACAATCAAACAGGAGATAAAAACTGAAATTGATTCGAAGTAGTATAAGTCAATATATTGTCAGGCTAGCAATTTTATTATTCTACAGTAGTAAAAGTCGATTTATTGTCAGACAAGAAAAATATAATTACAGTAGTAATAACCTATGTATTGTCAGACAGTACAAAAATTAATATTCGTCCCGAGTAGTATAAGTCAATATTAAATTGTCATACAAGTAGCAGAATTAATCTACAGTAGTAAAAATCAATACAGAATCAGACAGGAGATAAAAACTAAAATTTATTCTAAGTAGTATAGGTCAATATAATGTCAAACAAATGGTTAAATTATTCCACAGTAGTAAAGACCGATTTATTGTCAGACGAGAAAAATGAGTAATATTTCCTCGAAGTAAGTATAAGTCAATATAATGCCAGACAGGAAATTGAATTACTCTACAGTAGTAAAAACCAATACATAATCAGACAGAAATTTAATAAAAAAATTAATTCAAATTATAATATTGATGCAAAGTAGTATAAGTCAATTCAATGTCAGACAAGCAGTTAAATAACACTAAAGTAGTGAAAACCAATGAATAATCAGACAGGAATTAAAAACTAAAATGAATGCAAAATATATTGAGTGGAAGTAGTATAAGTCAATATAATGTCATCCAATATTTAACTGAAATTTTATTTTTCTACTAAGAAGTCTGACCGAAAATTGCTCATACTACTGATAATGAAATTTATATCAAAAGAAAACTACTCGTCTGACTATAATTGTCTATTTCTACTAAAATGTCTAAATAAAATTCACTGTTCACTCGAAAATTTTTGCAATTAAACTGCAATCTGACTGAAATAGATTTTTTCTACCAAAAAATTCCGAGAATAAAATATTTTTACTACTTTAAAATGAATTGCAAATTAAATGGTAATTTTTAAATATAAATGTGCCATAAACTTAAAGGAGTTATAAACTATTTCTTATTTATTAATTTATAAACTTACTATTACTATAGATACTTCGTGAATAATTTTTCCACTTAAAATTCTTCATTCTCAAATTATTATTTCTACCCAGTAAATACATTGACCAGAAAATTATCTTTTCTCATACTTATGCAGTAACAAAAGAATTTCTTTCAGCGAAAATTTGAATTTACGTCAGCAGAATAAATTTTAAAGATAAAATAAAGTTATATCTTTAGAAGTAAAAACTTTATGCCCCAACAATATTAATAATCAAATTTCAAAATAATTATATCACATATAGATATAAACAGACAGATATATATATAGAGTTAGAGAAATACCTCGTGAATGATATAGTAATTAAAGAGATTTAATTTCATTAATCCAAAATACACGTCGGTTTCTCAGTATTTCGATATCAATTAAAAATAACTCTTTCTCATTTACCCTCTATTTATACCTATATAGATACACAGCATATGATAAATTCATATTCGAGCAATCATAGAATATTTCATATATTGAAACATGAGAAAATATTTCTCTTTAAGAATTATAAAACTCTTTTTTTTATCTTTCGATTTATCAGAAATATTTAAAAAGAAAATATTTTATAAAAATATTTCAATAAAAATATTCTTTGATATTTCAATGAAAATATTTTCCCAAGGGGGGGCGAGGGGACGTCGTGGATAAATAAATGGAATATTTTGTTTTTATGAATATTGAGAATATTTATTATTAAAAAAACAAAAAAAAATATTATTAGACTGAAAGAGAGAGAGATCAATTAAAAAAGTAAATCCTTTATCAGTATTTTTCGTTGGAAATTTAACTTTTCTGATTTTAAATGAAAACAAACAGATAACTTCTCGAAAGCTTATTCGCTTAATCATTTTTTTCTCTTCTCAATTTCTCTCTTCAGTGAAAAAAGAGTTTTATGAACAAAATCTTCTTTTGAATTTAAATTGAACAATAATCTCATTTACATTTGAAAAAAAAAGTTTGAGATTCACAAATTTTCATATCGCATAAAACGAAAGCCATGATCTTATTTTCTTCCTTTGCCCTTAAATCGATTGTTAAATTCTTTATCAATTTTTAGTCAGCAGTTATTTTATGATTTTATTTATACTTTTTTTATTTTGACAATTAGTTTCTTATTTTTTTTAATTTTTCCTTTTTATTTTTATTCCTATTTTATTAATTTATTTTATATTGTTTTTACAAATAGTTTAGAGTAAATTTTCGTAAAATATTGAGTTTATAGTCTTTTTAAAATCTTTTATTTTGACAATTAGGTTCTTTTTTATTTCCTTTTTTTGTAAGAAAAAAGAAATTAGAACTTTAACCTTTTTCGCGAAAATTTTTTCTTGTAGAATATATTTTTTCTAGGCGTCTATTAATTTCTCGAAAATTATTTCTCTCTCTCTCTCAAAGGGAAAATATATATATAGAATGGCCACTGCAGCTAAACCAACGTGACCACAATTGTTCAAGCTGATAGTTGACCTCACCCACTTATCCATATACCTGAAAGTGAAAATAAATTTAATTTACATTTTTTTTATAATTTTAAAAGATTTTCTTTTTACCACTCTATAAGTGTTATTCCTAAAATTTTCAACCCTATTTCAAATTTAAATAATTAATAATTAATTTAAATTTTAAATAATTTAATTAATTAATTAAGAAATAATTAAAAAATAAAAATATTATTATTATTATTATTATTATTATTATTATTATTATTATTATTATTATTCTTTATTTTAATTTATATTTTGGATAAATAAATGGAATATTTTGTTTTTATGAATATTGAGAATATTTTTTATTAAAAAAACAAAAAAAATATTATTAGACTGAAAGAGAGAGATTATTTTATTATTATCTTATTCTTCTTTCTTCTTTTATTTTAATAAATTTAATTATTAATTATTTAATTAATTTTTTTAATTTTTTTTATTTTTTTATTTTTTATTTTTAATAATTAATTTAAATTACGAATTACGAATTTTGAATTTAAATAATTAAAATAATTCCCAGTTTTAAATTTAAATAATTTGAAGAATTTAATTTTTCTTAATTTTAATATTTTGAAATAGAAATATTATTCACGAAATTCAAAATTTTTTGGAAAATGTAAAAACCGTTCTTTTGAATAAAGAAAAAGTTTTGCTGGGAATTTGAGGGAAAAAGTTTTCTTTCTTCCCTTTAAAGTGAATGAAAAGAGATTTTAATTGAGAAATAGTTTCTTGTGAAATGAACACGATTTTAACTTTTCTAAACTGAGAGCAAATAGTTTGAATGAGCCATTAATATTTTTTTTTAATTTTATTCTTTCTTTGTTTTTTTTTTCTTTCTATACTTTTCATACTTGTTAAGCAATGTTAAATGGAATTTTGCATCAAAAAAAAAGGAAGAGGAAAAAAATGGCAAATGCAGAATATCTAGTCGCTTTTTCTCATTGATGATTCATAATGGCGCAATAGATATCTGATGTCTTCCACTTGCCTGATGTTCAGCGAGTCACCTCCATTAAACTAATCGATAACACTCTGATAAGCTTGGTTGGCTTATCCTTCTTCCGTTTGAAACTCTTACAAACTTCCTTCTAACAATGGCGAAATCCGGAATTTACAAATTCTAAAAGGGAAACAATCTTATTTTCGAAAATGCACTCTTTCCTTTCTCTGATCTCTAAAATGGAAAAACCAAAAGCGTTCTTTTACGCTTATTTTTTATCTTTTTTTCATTTTGGTTTTTTTTCCCTTTCTTTATTTTTATTTTATTTGTTACTCTATTTTTTATTTGTATTTGTTTCTCTTATTTTTTTATTTCTTTGATTGTTATTTCTTTAAATTTATTTTTTGTTATTTTTTTAAACTAAAATTTATTCAAAGTAGTATAAGTCAATATAATGTCAGACAAGCAGTTAAATTACTCTACAGTAGTAAAAACCAATAAATAATCAGACAGGAATTAAAAACTAAAATTAATTCAAAATATAATACTGATAGTAAGTAGCATATGTCAATATAATGTCAGACAAGTAGTATAATTATTCTACAGTAGTAAAACCAAAACATAATCAGACAGGAGATAAAAAGGAAAATTAATTAAAAGTAGTATAAGTCAATATAATATCGAACAGAAAATATAATTACATTACAGTAGTAATGACCTATATATAGTCAGACAGTAAACAAATTAAAATGCGTCACAAGTAGTATAAGTCAATATAATGTCAGACTAGCAATTTAATTATTCTGCAGTAGTAAAAACCTATGCACTGTCAGACATAAAAATAATTAATATTTGTCCGAAGTAATATAAGTCAATATAATGCAAGGCTAGAAAATTAATTACCCTACAGTAGTAAAGACCAATATACAATCAGACAAGAGATAAAATCTGAAATTAATTTCAAGTAGAATAAATCAATATATTGTCAGACGAACACTATGATTAATCTACAGTAGGAAAACATATTAAAAATTAGTAAAAAATAGTAAAAAGTATTAGTAGTAAAGTGTCAGATAAGTAAACATATTCGTTCACAGTAGTATAAATCAATATAACGTCGAACAAGCTTTTTATAATTACACTCAGCAAAGACCAAAGTCAGACAAATATAAATGTTTAGAAAAAGAAAATTAGCGAAACTATATGCGTAAATAAGTGTAGACATTTTCCTTGTGATAATTACATTTTATATTAAGTTCAACTTTATGGAAAGTAAGCAAAGAAAAGTCTCGTAAGTAGGAGTCGTGTGAGGAAAAAAAAGTCTCGTTTCATTCGTAATTTTTCACGAAGAAGAATTAATTACAGTTAACACCACGTTACAAGGCTTAATTACACAACAGCAGCAGCAGCACATCGTGACCACGCGAGGACGCGCTTATTTAATCCCGTTGAGAATATAACATGTATATGCATTTAACACACACGGGAAAAATAAAAGGCGAGAAAATGAAATTCACCGCTGAATATATTTATAAAAAAAAAGAAATTTTAAATAGCGACAATATAATGCGCAATTGAAAATTGAACCATATGAAAAATTTAAAAATATAATATGGTCAGAAAGGGAATTTTTGAACTAAACAAAATTTTCTACAAAGGAAAAATAAAATATACATGTATACGGAATAAGAAATTATATCTAGAACATTAAAAAAAATTCCCTTTTTTTCGCTTTCATTACTTTCTATAACAAACTTAATGGTAAATTCACTCTCAAGAACCTTGTGATTGCTACAATATCTCTGAGGAGGTATTTCACGAAATAAGAGTTTCTAGGGAAAATAATGAATACCTTGAAGCTCAACCATATACCCTCGAGGTAAATTTATTTAAACGAAGTCATTCGAAAACGGATGTCTATCTTTCTTAGGTTTTAGTATTATTTTTTTCTCTCGTCTTTTATTTCCTCTTTTCTCTCTCTCTCTTTCTAGTTTGGTCTCTCTTTTCCTTAACTATTCGACCTTAACACTCGACCCATTAATTTTTCATCGAGTCAGCAGACCTGCCCCTCAAACTCCATCACTGCCTTCTTTTTCATCTTCTTCAACTTCAGTCTCCGCAAGCATCCAGACGAAGCTTCGTTCAAGCACCACTTATCCCTTAGTTCACTAAAAGCGAAGAGTGAATAAAAATGTCTTTAGGACCGCAAAAGCAAAACGTAGATTGAACTCATAGTTCGATGATCGATTCGTTGTCCAAACTTTGGTAATATTGAGTTGAATAGAATTGCATTTTTAAAATTGCATTTTTTTCCAAAGGGGCTAAAAATACACGATTTTTTGTTTCCTTTAAATTTAGATTTTTTTTTAACTTGTTATAACTCTTTGTGTGGAAAATATAATGAAAAGTAAACTTTATATATTTTTTTTTGTCTGACAATACATAGGTTATTACTACTGTAATTTTATTTTCTGTTCGACATTATTTATTTATTTAACAAAATCAAGTTCCTAGGGCTTAAAGCCCTTCGAGGAACAAATACTTATGTATAAATAATTTTATTTCACATTATATTGTCTTATTTTACTTGGAATTAATTTTAGTTTCTATCTTCTGCCACAGTAAAACGTGAGGTGTTAAAATAACACCAGAATGGATTAAAATAATCTGCAACAGTTTAATCCCTCTAGGATTTTAAATTAACACCAAAAAGGATTAAAATAATCTATTTTGGTGTTATTTTTAACTATAAATTAAATTTTACTTTAAATAAAACACCAAAGTCAACGATTTGTAAAAATTCAACGAATTTAGCTTCTCCAGGGAGAATAGTAAGTTAGTATGTTAGTTACTAACTTAGTAACTAACTTACTAACTAACTTAGTAACATAGTCACTAAATTCAATTGTGTTCAACAATTTTTTAAAACTTCTCGTCAAAATTTCAATTCTTTTTATAAATAATAAAATTCTTCTCTGATATTCAATTATTTTACAAAATTTTAATCAAATTCTTGTCAAAAATTCAATTATTTTCAAAAGTTTTCTAAAATTCAATAATTTTCAATATCTACTATTTCAATAAAAATTTCCCAAAAGAATTCCATAATTAAAAAAAATTTGAATAAATTTCTACGCAAACATTCAATTATTTTCATAAATAATAAAAATTTTTACAGGAATTCAACTATGTACAAATTTTTTTTATAAATTTCTTCGCAATAATTGAATTATTTTCATAAATAATAACATTTTTACAGGGATTCAATTATATTTATAAATAATAAAATTCTTTTAGAAATTCAAATATTTTCATAAATAATAAAATTCATTGCAGAATTTCAATTATTTTGAATGCAATTTTAATCTAATTCCTCGACAAATGTAATTATTCTTAAAAATTTTATTAAAATTCGTCCAAAGAATTTAATGAGTTAAAAAATTTTTTGATAACATTTTTTATGAGAATTTAATTTCAAGAAACATGAAATTAATAAATTATTTATTTTTGTAATTAAATAATTGAATTCTCGTACAATTTACTAATAAAAATGGTTTCTAAAATGAATTTCAGTTAAAATTTTAGATTATAATTAAATATTAAAACCACTATAACGTGAATTTTTAGAAATAATTAAATTTTAAAAAAGTTCCAAATTAAAATCATTGAAATTCATAATTTTTCATATTTTTGCCAAAAAATTTTGTACAATTAAATCTTTTTAAAAGTTTAATAGGATTTTTATTGAAATTATTTCAAGTTTTTATTTTTCAATATGTATTTAATTGCAGAATTTCCGAATAATGGAAATTTTGTAAAATTGAATTGTAAACGAATAAATTTGAAAATTCTCATAAAACTCATCGCAGCGTTTCAATTATTTTCCATACAATTATATTTGAATTCCTTGAAAAAAGTAATTATGTTCATGTAAATTTTAATAAAATTCGACAAAAGGAATTCAATTATTTAAAAATTTGTTACTAAAATTCTTGATAAGAATTGAATTTTGAGAAACATTCAATTATTCAATAAATCATTTACTTTTGCAATTAAATAATTAAATTCTTGTAGATTTTTATAACAAATATTGATTTTAATTTCATAAAAATTAATTTCAGTTAAAATTTTAGATTATAATTGAATATTAAAAGAAATATAGAGTGAATTTTTAGAAGTAATTGAATTTTGAAATTAATTTTTTCGAAAAAGTTTAATTGAATTTTCCATTATATTATTTGAAGTTTTTATTTTCTAATATGCATTTAATTGAAGAATTTAGGAATAATTGAAGTTTCGTGAAATTGAATATTGTAAACAAATGAATTTGAAAATTGACAAAGAACTTTTTCGAAAATTATTAAAAATAATTAATATAAAGTAAAATTGTTGTTAAAAATTTTTGAGAATAATAATTGAATTGAAATAATGAAAATAATTTTGAAGAAGTATAATATTCTTATAATATAAAATAATGATTTTATTTAATGATTTTTATTTTTTTTAATTTTTTAATTTTATTATTTTTTTTTTTATTTTAATTAATGATTTTTATTTTTTTTTTCATGTTTTATAGTTATAAAAAAATTTAATAAACTAAAATTTTACTCACTGTAAAAAATAACATCAAAATTGATTATTTTAATCTTTTTTGGTTTAATTAATTTTAGTACTAAATTCCTGTCTGATTATTTATTGCCTTTCACTACTGTAGAGTAATTATACTGATTGTCGGACATTATATTGACTTATACTACTTGGCATCAATATTATAGTTTTAATTAATTTTTATATTAATTTCCTGTCTGATAATGAATTGGTTTTTACTACTGTAGAGTAATTATACCACTTGTCTGACATTAAATTGACTTACACTACTTCCTATCTATTCTATACTTTGAACTAATTTTAGTTTTTAATTCCTGTCTGATTATATCATTGGTTTTCACTACTGTAGAGTAATTTAATTGCTTGTCTGACATTGCATTGACTTTTACTACTTCGCATCAATATTATATTTTAAATTAATTTTTGTCTTAATTTCTTGTCTAATATTCTTGTCTTAGTTTTTTTAAGGATATCAAATTGAGACAAAAGACGAATCAAAAGTGTTGCGAAGCAACATTTTGATTCGTTTTCTATCTCAATTTGATATCCTTAGAAAAATTGTGCATTGAAATATTAAAAACATCTTTTCCTCTTCTTCTTTTAAATATTAAAAAAAAAACAAGTGAAAATAGATTCATTTATTTTTATGAGGTTTTTTTTCGAAAAATTACTCTCTACATATATTTATATTTTATGCAAATGTGAATAAAATGAAAATCGATACTACACGATATTATCGTAAAAGAAATTCTTGACAAGCTTTTCTGAACAAATTTTTTTTTTCTGACAATTTACTGTGAAAGTTCTCATCACTAATTTGAAAACTTCCATATACATGTATGTGTGACTTATATACCTACGATCTTTCAACTTATTTTCCTCCTAACGAAAAATAAAAAAGAAAATTTTTTTTCCTTTCGCATTGTTTTTTTCTTTGCTCGAAACTATTTCCTGGGGTCTTTGCTTTTAATACTTTAATTCCCAGGATATCTTAATCTTAGGCACTTTGTGTGCAATGATATAAAACTAACGACGAAAAATGGTGAAAGTTTACAGAAGATTAATACAAAAAGAAAATTACTGTATATACTATTTTGGATGAGGAAAAAAATATGTGATCAAAGGGCGAAAGAAAAAGAAAATCAAAAGTGTACTCCTGGGGTATTGGAATATTTTTATAGAATAGAAAATATTTTCAAAAAAATCTAAAAGAAGTAAAAATCGAAAAAGAACTGAGAAAATCAGAAGAAAAGTAGAAACGAAACTTAAGTTGCTTCTGAATAAAAATAACATTCACATAATAAATTATAAGTATTCTTTTTATTTATTTTTTTTTATTTTTACCTCTCAGTTTATTTTTTTAACAACTTTTTTTCCTTTTTCGCCAGATTTGACACAACTTTGACATAACAAATATGAGTTTATACCACAATAATGTTGTCTGCATAAATTTTACTTTAAATTTGAGAATGTTATCGTTACTTGGAAATACAAAGTCATGAATATTTCATTTATATACACGTCTATATAGACCAAAAGTTAAGTATGGATAGAACTTTAATCATTATATAGAAAACGAACTTAAACTTTAACTATATATAGTTTATTTGAAAGGAAAATAGTTTTAATATTTCTTGTTCATACACGTAAAACCAATTTCTGATATAGACAATGTCATAATTCTTCATGGAATTTGCGAATCATATTCAGAGAGTGTAAAAGAGAGAGAGAGAGAGAAGAAGAGAAAATTCCACTTCGTCATTGCTGCGAAAATTATGATTAATTGATCAAATTGTCAAACGAAAAACCATTTCGCTAAAATTAACCTTTTTTCCAACATTAAAATGTTATCTTTTATCTGCGTCTCGAAAAGTTGACCGATAAGATTTCTTTTTCAAATTTTCTCTCAACTCAAGGGAAAATATGATGAGCTTAAAAAAATGAGAGATAAAGACTAAAAATAAATATAAGTAGTATAAGTCAATACAATGACAGACAAGAAATTAAATTATTCTACTTTAGTAAAGATCAATATACAATCAGAAGAAAGATAAAAACTGAAATTCATTCGAAGTAGTATAGGTCAATATTAAGTCAGACTATCAATGTAATTACTCTAATTATTAGAAAATTAGAAATTATTAAAAATGGTTATTAATTAATAATTATTAATACTATTATTATTTATTTAATAGAAACCTTTTGTTGTCCAGAAAAAAAGAAGAAAAAACACAGTTTCCTCGAGCAGAACGATAAAATTCTGCGGTATCAAAAAGTAAAATAGTAAATTTTGAAAAGTATTCATTGGAAATTATCCATTTGTCGTGATTGGTCACCACTTTCCGGTCAACAGTCGATGAGTTTGAAAACGCATGAATGCCTTAGTTTCCCATTTTTCACTCTTACTCTCGGAGTGCATATAGAATGGTGATTCTGGTCTACCTCACTAACTGTTTTTTACGTTTCAACAAATTTAAACTATTGTGAGAGTTTATAGAGAGAACGAGAGAGAGAGAGACAGTAATTTTCATCTGATTTCAATTGATTCACGGTTGACATAATATTTGTCAAATTATTTACAATATGCTTCCTATTACAGAACATTAGTGTTTCCTTTATTAACTTTTTACAACGCTCTATTCTCGTTATTTATTATTCTCCCCGAGAAATATAGTAAATTTTAATATAATATTATTATGTTTCAAAATATTCATTATCCAGAGTTGAATAATGGAAAATTACTGTAGATATTTTAGATAATTTTACGTTCACTAATTTTTAAAAAATATAACCAAATATATAAAATACAGTCTTTCCTCTATAAGGAAGCAAAAATTAATAAATAAAAATAAATATTACTAAATAAGTAAAAATAAATAATAACCAAACGATAATAATTATTTGGATAATTTACTTTGTTTTAATTTTGTTATTCATAAAGTTTGTTTCGAGTTTTTCAGAAAAGAAAAAATTGTGCCTCTATTTTAAATATTAAAAGAATAACAAAATATTAATATTGTGTCAGGTAAAAAGTATTTTTATAGAATGATGAATTTAAAAAATATTTTAATTTAAACAGAAAAACCTCCGGTGATATAAATAATATTTGTTTGTTTCAAAATTTTTGTTATGAAAAATAAATTTTCCTCTGTCGGATATAGAACCATCAGTAAAGTATAATAAATAGAGAAAAAAGAATTTATGTTCATTGAAGATCTTTTTTTTTGTATAAAATCTATGTTTATTTCTACTTTTTTTAAAAAATAAAATATACAAGAAAAGTTATGTTGTTAAAAAATACACGACATATTAAAATTTTTATATTTAAATATTTACCAAAATTACTTATATACTAATTAACTAATATAAATAAATATAAATACTAAATTACTAATATATAAAATTAAACAAAATTGAATAATCACTCACTTCGGAATTAATTTTTTCTATCGAAAAAAAAAATATTATTCCGATAAAATTAAAAATTAGAGGAAAGTAATAATAAAAAGAATTGTCTAAATTTTAAGGAACAGAGAGAGAGAGAAAAAAATGTGAAATGAAAAGTAAAGCAAGGAATCACGTATTTTTCCAGGATTTTGAACGTGTAGTTTATTTTACTTGGAGATGTGGTTTGAAAAAACTAAAGCAAACCCCTTACGTTTTCGCTAAAAATGATTCAAAAGGAATGACATTGGCAGAAATAACTCTATCTCAAAACGTACCTTTTATATATATATATATATATATATATATATATATATATATATATATATATATATATATATAAACGTTCCCACAAAATCCATCGCTTTAGTCATCCTTCTTTCTCTCATTCGTTCTAGTTCTGATTTCCTGTTCGCCTTGTCGACCCCAATTCGAGATGAGAAATGAGATTTTCCAAATTGTACGTGCACACGATTGTGCGCGTTTACCAATTAATGCTGGCCATTTTAATTATCATTATAAATTATCATTATAAAATTCTCATTTACTCGGAGAATTTTTTTTTTTTGCTTTTTTTATTCCCCGTCCTTGTCAAATTGATTTCACAATTATTAGCTCTGAAATAATTTTTCCAGTTTTAAACGTTCAGACACAAACGAAATTTATATTTTCTGTTCAAATATTTTTTTTAAATACTAGAAAAAAAATTTTACTCTTAAAAAATCAAACAATTTAAATATTTACTTTAATGTTTACTTTAAATAATAATCTTTTTTTAAATTTTAAATTAAATTTAAAGTTTAGAAATAAAATAAGTGACAGGAAAAAAAACCTTATTTTTATAGTGACAAACCTGATTAGATATTTAATGAAATTAATCACAATCTTAAGTAGTACAAGTCAGTATTTCGTCAGACAAATTCAACAAAATTATTTTTTTCCAAGCACAATTTATTATTCGAGTGAGTTAAACAAAAGAATTAAAATTAATATCAAATTAAAACCAGAGTGGAAAAATCAATGGGCGATCAGACAGAGAAAAATAAATTGTAATATTGATTCGAAGTAGTATAAGTCAATATGATGTTCGACAATCAGTATAATTAATCTACAGTAGTGAAAACCAATAAATAATCAGACAGGAATTAAGTGCTAAAATTAATTCAAATTATAATATTGATAGGAAGTAGTATAAGTCAATATAATGTCAGACAAATAGTATAATTACTCTACAGTAGTAAAAACCAATTTATAATCAGACAAGAGATAAAAAGTAAAATTAATTTTAATTCAAAGTAATATGAGCGACAATATAACGTCGAACAGAAAATATAATTACTTTACAGTATAGTAATAAACTATTTATTGTCAGACAGTAAAAAAAATTAAAATGCGTCCTATGTAGTATAAGTCAATATAAAGCCAGGCAAGAGAACTTTAATCACCCTAAAGTGGTAATGACTCATAAATAACCCGAAAGTTGATAAAAACTAAAATTGATTCGAAGTAGTGGAAATCAATAAAATTTCAGACACAATCATTATACTCTCCAGTAGTAAAAACCAATAAATTATCAGACAAGAAATAAATAAAATAAATAAAATAAATACAAAAATAAATTAAAACTATAAAATTGATGCGAAGTAGTGTAAGTCAATATAATGTCAGACAAGCAGTATAAGTACCCTACAGTAGTAAAAATCAATCTATAATCAAACAAATGTTAAAAAATAAAATTAATTCCAACTAGTATAAATAGTACCAAAAAAATTACCATTGTCGAACTGGAAAAATTGTCAATAAATATATAGTTACGAATAAAAGAAATTCTTCTAATCAGACTTTAGTAATAAATTTCCCCCACAAAGGAATCGAGTCGAATTTCCGGGGGTATTTGAGATAAGCCTATATCACAAAATAGTGTTTCTCTCGTAATGATATTTATAGGTAATGTCCTTCCTTGTTTTTTCCGGTTTTTTTTTCTTCTTTTTTTTCTGCAACAGTATTTTCTTTAGAGGTATATTAAGTAATGAATTTTTTGGCTAAATCTAATTTCTCAATGGATTATAATCTCGATAAGAAGAATTATTGATCCCCAGTTATAGACAATTATTTATCCTATTATTGTAAGGATATTATACTATTATTTATCATTTTGTTTTAATGAAAATTTATCAACTTGTTTTTACACACGGACACAAATTAAATTATACACAATTAATCAAGTCTTTGTGAAAGATCGTGAAATTAAATTGCTGTTATCAAAATTCACCAACCACCATTGTACGCTCATAAATTATCTTCAGTGACTTAATCACACTTAACATAAAGTGCTGATATATATTATATGTGTATGTATGTGTATATATATTCAACACACGAGGAAAACTCCTCTTCGCGTTGATTACATTGATGTAGTTATCTGTTATCAGAATTAAATTATAGTCGCCAAGGTTATCTATTATCTAGGCATTGACTGTAATAAAACTTATCATAAATTTTCTTCTTACTATTTGATCATATTATTTGATAATTTAAATCCATATTTGCTAAATTGTCTTTTTATTCTTTTTTTTTATAACGAAACTTGTATTTTAATCAGAAAATATTTTTTCAAATTTTTTTCGTAAAGCATATTTACTAATTTATAAACTATTCAATAATTCAATAATTTTAAAAATTTATATTACTTGCAAGTAGTACGAGTCAATATTTTATCAAACTATTTTGTATTAACTGAATTATTATTAACTGTATAATTAATAATTACTTCACAGGCACATTAGTAAAAACCAATATATAATCCGTCAGGAAAAATAAATTATTTCAAATTAAAAATATTGACTCGAAGTAGTAAAGGTCAAGATAATGTCAGACGAACAGTATAATTAATCTAAGTAACAATCTAGTAGTAAAAACCAATACATAATCAGACAGAAGATAAAAAATTAAAATTAATTCTAAGTAGTATAGGTCAATATAATGCCAGAATAGAAAATTAAATAACTTTACAGTAGTGAAAATTAATAGTCAGACAGAAAATAAAAACTAAAATTGATTCGAAGTAGTATAGGTCAATAAAATTTCCGACAAAAAAATAATTATAGTAGTAATAACCCATGTATTGTCAGACAATAAGAAAGTTAACATTCGCTCACAAGTAGTATAGGTCAATATAATGTCAGACTAGCAATGTAATTAATAATTATTCTACGGTAGTAACGATCAATACATAATCAGACAAAAAAATAATTCATATTCGTCCAAAGTAGTATAAGTCAATATAATGTCAGGCAAGAAATTTAATTAACCAACAGTAGTAAAGACCAATACACTATCAGACAGGAGATAAAGACTTAATTTAATTCCAAGTAGTATAGATCAATATAATTGCAGACAAATTTAATCACCCTTCAGTAGTACAAGCCAATGCATTGTCAGACAGGGAAAATAATTAAGTAGTATAAGTAAATAAAAAGTCAGACGCCAAATTATTTTCATTTTCAAAATTTAAAAAAAAATTTTTTAAATTTATTACACTAATATAAATAAATTATAAAAAGTCCTCGTAGGTAAAAAATAATTACGAGATATTGAGTTTTAAACGTTTTTTTTTCAATAAAAAAAAATTGAAGGACACTTAGAGACATAATGCTGTAATTTGATCGAATTCGCTCAATTATCTTAAAGTGTTTAAATACACAGATATCTACTAACCCTGTTATTGTTAAAACATATATATCAATGTTCGTTCTCGCTTGACATGACAAGGACAACTGCATGTAACTCCACTTTCACGCTAATTGAACCAAAACTGAATTGCCACTGCAATCAAAACCGATTGTTTGGTAACTGTGGTTTTCAGTTATTCTATTACAATTCAAAAAGTTTCACGAGTAATTATAAACAACTGATTGATGAACGTATAAACGTGATGACAATAGATAATGTTTTTCACAATTTTCTTTTAAAAAAAATTTCTGGTATTCACATATCATTCCAGAGAGTAAATTAAAAATGTTCACCCTTTAAAATTTTTTAATTCACATTAAAAATAAAAAAAAAATCTCAGAGTTCGTCTGTTTTCGACAAATGTAATTTTTCACTTTTGAATTTTTAATTCACATTTTTTTTTTTCGGTTCGCAAATCCTCGAGAGTTCGTGTAACTGACTTTTGGACAAATGAAATGAAAAAAATAAAATGTAAAAATAGATGGAATGTAGAAAAAAAATGTTGGAATTGGAAAAGAAAATTAAAAGTGGAATTGCGAGGAGAAAAACAGAGGAGTCAGTTGTCAACGGGTTGCATTAGTCCACTCTGATGATTCTTGGACATTTTGTTGGTTTCACTGCTTTTTGGATTCTCATTTTTTTTTTATATTCAGCAGAGATAATATCACGCTCTGAAAGTCGAAATTGCGGAACGAGTGCCAACATTCACTTTCAGTATAATGTATTTCGTCGGAAAGAAAAATTTATATTGAATGCTAAGGAGCAGAAAAAAAAATAAATCAAAATTGTTTTCTTCAATTTTTTATTTCTTAAATTTCTTAATTTTTATATTAACTATAAAAATTCAATTTAAAATGTAAAATTAATTTTAAGTAGTATAGGTCAATATAATGCCAGGCATGAAATTAAATTACTTTACAGTAGTAAAGATCAATACATAATCAGACAGGAGTAAAAAACTAAAATTAATTCAAAGTAGTATAAGTCAATATAATGTCAGACTAGAAATGTAATTATTCTACAGTAGTAAAGACCTATGCACTGTCAGACATAAAAATAATTCATATTCGTCCGAAGTAGTATAAGTCAATATAATGCTAGACTAGAAAATTTAATTACCCTACAGTAGTAAAGACCATTACACAATCAGACTGAAGATGAAAACTGAAATTAATTTCAAGTAGAATAAGTCAATATAATGCCAGACAAGAAATTGAAATATTTTACAGTTGAAAAGAAAAATACATAATGAGGCAGAAGATAAAAACTAAAATTAATTCGAAGTAGTTTAAGTAAATACAATGTCAGACAGGCAATAAAATCGATAAACAGTAGTAAAGATCTATGAATTGTCAGACAATTAAAAAATTAATATTAGTCCAAACTCGAAAGTAGTATAAGTCAATATAATGTCGGACGAACAATATAATTATTCTACAGTAGTAAATATCGATGCATTGTCAGACAGGAAAAGTAATTAATATAGATACGAAGTAGCATAAGTCAATAAAAAGTCGGCCCTTAAAATTTATAAACCCTCCAATATATATAAAAAATTAAATTAAGCAAAAATAAAACAAATTCTATAAAATATACACCATTAGGTATAGTCGAACTAAAGTTTTGACATTTTTCTAAAAGTTTCGTAAAAAAAAGTTAAATATACGATTTTTTTGAAAGATTTCCGTTCAGTTCGGTTCTACTTGAACGCGTAAAGTTTTAATTAAACTTCAATATTTGCTTTTGTACTAAATGTTAAGATCACAATGCGGATAGTGCTATTCACTTCTCCCTATATGAAGGGATTATATATATGTATAATAATATATATAGTCGGTTGGTAAGAGGAGCTGATCCTTGTTGAGAAATCGCACTGTCGTCACTTAGCTCGATTACCTTGTCATCCACGCTGGAGTGAGAAAGGCAGAATTAGTAACGGCCATAATAATTAGGGCACGATGACGATGAATCAGCTCTCGAGTTAATAGGGAAATTACTTTAATATGCAAACAGTAAAATTATCATTTACTGAAATTGTCATCTTCAAAAATTAGCATTTTATTTTTTTAAAATAATATATAGGCACGTCGATAGTGAATTGTGCTCGAAATTAATTTTTAATTATTTCAACTAGCGTAGGCGCGTGAATTGTTATTCGAGCGTCTACGCACGCGGCTTACTTCTCGCACACCTTTTAAAATAAAATTAGCAATTTTAAAAATAATTGAACGTAAAAATTTATAATTCAAATTTTTTTTTATAAAAATAAAATATGAACTGAAATATATAGTTTTAATATTACTATAATTATAATAATTATATATTCTGACCTAGGGAATTCAGGGAAAAGTCAGAATTTTTTTTTAAAAGTACTGAAAAAAATTAAATTTTCAGAATTCATAAGAAAATTCTAAATTTTTGTGTCTTTTTTGTTTGACTCATAAATTATAAAATTAACATGAATTCTAATACAAAACCTTCAATTTCTTCTATTTCTGACAATAATTTCTTTTTAAATAACTTAAATCTTGAACAACTATCATAAAATAAAAAAAAAATTATTTAATGAATAATTTTACAAATATTTCAAAATTTATTCAATTTTCAAAGAGTTAAGTTTACACAATTTTCAGAAATAAATGCACTTCAAACGGTTTCAATTTAAAATTTTATAAAATTTTAATGTTGAATAAATTTAATTATATAATTAGAAATTTTAATGAACTTAGATTTTAGAAAAATTTTAATAATTCAAAATCATCTAAAATTAGTTGAATTTGTAAATACGTATTTAATTACTTTATTAAAAATAATCGATATATAAAAGAATTTTAGTTAAAAACACAAAAAATTAAATTTTGAAGAAGTTACAAATAATTGCAAAAAATTCAATTATTTTCAAAAGTACCTATTAAAATTTTTATCACAAAATTCAATTATGTTCCAAATTTACAAAAAAATCTCGACAAAATCCCATTAATTATCGTTATAAATAAAAAAATTCTTCAAAATTCAATTTTATTCAAAAATTATAATAAAATTCTTGTCAAAATTTCAATTATTTTCAAAAGTTTAATAGTTAATTAAATATGTATTGACAAATTTAACTAATTTTAGAAGATTTTAAATTATAAAATTTTTTCTAAAATCTAAATTCATTAAAATTTCTAATTAAATTCATTTAACTTTGAAATTTTATAAAATTTCAAATTGTAATCATTTGAAGTTCATTTATTCATGAAAATTGTAAACGCAACTCTTTTAAAATTGTATTAATTTTGAAATAATTCAATTATTTTCAAAAGTAATAAAATTTTTATCACAAAATTCAATTATGTTCAAAATTTACAAAAAAAACTCGACAAAATCCCAATTATTATCGTAATAAATAAAAAAATTCTTTAAAATTCAATTATTTTCAAAAATTATAATAAAATTCTTGTGAAAATTTCAATTATTTTCAAAAGTTTTCCTCATTTCATTAATTTTTATTATCTAGTATTTTAATAAAATTACCTGAAAGAATTCAATTATTTAAAAACAATTTTAATTAAATTGTAAGCAAACATTTAATTATTTTCATAAATAATAAAAATTTTACAGCAATTCAAATATTTACAAATTTTTTATAAATTTCTTCTCAATAATTAAATTATTTTTAATAATAATAAAACGCATCGCAGAATTTCAATTATTTTTAATACAATTTTAATTGAATTCCTTGAAAAATTTTACTATTCTTAAAATTTTTTCTTAAAATTCGAAAAAAGAATTCAATTATTTAAAAATTTGTTACTAAAATTCTTTATAAAAATTAAATTTTAAGAAACATTCAATTATTCAATAAATAATTTACTTTTGTATTTAAATAATTGAATTCTCGTAGAATTTTCTAATAAAAATTGATTTGAAAATAAATTTTAGTTTAAATTTTAGATAATAAAATAATAATAATAATAATAATTAAATATTTAAATGATTTAAAAACGAAATTATTCTTTTCGAATAATTTTATAATTAAAGATATTCGTAAATAAATTTAACAGAACATTTTTGTCAATAAAATTTTTTCTTTATTTTCTAAAAATTCAAAAATTTTCAGTTTCATTTTTAATTAAATTTTCTAATTGGCAAATATAATTTATAAACATATTTTTTTCCTTTATTTTTAAAAAACTGAATTTTTTTAAAACAATTGAAATTAGGAAGTAGAATTGATGCAAATTATTTCTTTATGAAAATTGAGAATTTTCTACAAAAATATCAAGAAACAGAAATATCTAATGTTTTTCTTCCCGCAAAAGGGAAAAATGAGTTTGTAAATGTATTGTTATTATGAAATAAATTTTATGCATAAAATAGGTATATAACTCAGATTTTTAAAAATTTTAATAATTTTAAAAGTAATCAAATTCTTTTTCAAAATTCAATTATTTTTGAAAGTTTTAATAAAATTCTTGTCAAAATTCAATTTTTTCAAAAATTTTATTTTTTAATGAGATTTTTGTCAAATATTTAATTATTATATTGAAAAATTTTCCTCAATTTCATATGAATTCTATTATTTATAAATTTTTTATAATATTCTTCGCAACAATTTAAATATTTTTTGAAAAAGTAATAAAATTTTTTACATGGATCGAATTATTTCCATAATAATAAATTTCTTTTTAGGAATTCAATTATTTTCGTAAATAAAACTTTTCGCAGAATTTCAATAATTTGTAATACAATTTTAATCGATTTCCTTGAAAAATGTAATTGTTCTTAACAATTTTATTAAAAATCGTCAAAAGAAATTAATTATTCAAAAATGTTTTGATAAAATTCTTTATGAGAATTCAATTTTAAGAAATTTTTAATTATTCAATAAATTATTTATTTTTGCATTTAAATAATTGAATTCTCGTAGAATTTTCTAATTAAAATTGATATAAAAATGAAGAATATCAAAATTGAGACAGAAGTAAAATAAATAATTTTCAAAATGTTTTCTGATTTTTAAACAATTTTTAATGCAAACCTACTTTTTAGGGTTTATTTCATCGATACGATTTTCGGTTCTGTAAACATTAACGACTAGCGAAAGGATAAGAAACATTGAGACATATGTCCCCTGGCAATTGTAACAAATGACGTTGAAAATTCCTTAAATCTTTTGAATTATCGTACTTCACAGTCGTAAATACTATTTGTTGAATTTATCGACATTTTTAAAATCGAAATAAAATCCCATGTAAAAGAATTGCTGCAAAAAATCTGTAAAGCTGCGTTGAAAAAAAATTTCTGTAAATCTATGCAAAAGGTATGTTACAGCAGATGAACGAACAAAGTCCCTTTTTAATCACTTTTGAGTTTCTCAGTGTTAATTATTCAAAAAAAAAAAAAAAAAATATCAAATTTTAATAGTCAAATTTTTTATTCGTTGGAACATTGTTCCAGAATGTTTATTTTTTTTTTTCCTAAAGAAAAGAGAATTTTTTGGCGAAAATTAATAGCCAGTTGCCAAAGTCAAAAATCAGCGGCATTTTCGACAAAAAGGCATTTATAAAGATTTTTTCCCCCATTTTTATCAGAAATTGTGGTTATTTAAATTACGAATGATTATATATATATCTACAATATCAATGAGCAAACAGAATTTGCCACACGGGAAAATGCTCAAATACGGAAATTGTCGGTAATGTTTGCTGTGGGTGAAGTGGAGTGAATATATATCGAAAATAAAGTTAAATAAAGAGGAAATTATCGCATGATTCATTAGTGTAATAATAATAATAATAATAATAATAACAATAATTATAATATTAACAATAATAATAATTATAAATTTATAACATAATTATACCTAATATTAATAAAATATTGCAGAATTCTCAATTCAAAAAATTGGGGAAAATAAAAAAGAAAAACTGAAAGAAACAAGTTTTCATAAAAAATCTAAAAATAAAACAAGAAATCAATTTTTCCATAAAGAATAAAATTTTTACTGAAGAAGAAAATTTAACAAAATTGAAAAATTTAAATATTGTCTCTCAAAAAAAGAGTATTACAAACTTATATATGCATGTAAAATTGGAAACGATTTGACGATTTGGTTTATATTGAATGTAAAATACAAATACGATTGATAAGAAATGAGAAGAAATTTAAAATAAATGTTCCAAGTAAAAATGGAGAATAAAAAAATTTCCCTTCAGTTTTAAACGCTTAAATGATCCGAATATTTCGCTCGGTTGAAATATTTTTAGAAATCCTTCTACTCAAATAAAAATCGATAAAAATTAAATATTTACTTAGTTAAGAACTAGTTTTATGAATGCAAAAAAAATTTTTTTAAAAATAAAATTCAGTATAAAAAAAGTTTATTGAACGTTCGAAATTTTAGGGTCAAATAATAAAGAGTGGAAAATTTTGCACGCGAATAATTATAAATTAAATAATAAATTATTAATAAATTATTTACTTAATTATAATTTTTACATTCTTCTTGATATTAAGAAAAATGTTTTGTCAGAATAAAACTTATCTTTACTACTTATTTTATAGTTACCAGAATGAAAGCAACTTTTGTCTGAATAAGATATGGTTTTAGTACTGGAATAAAATTAACAACAGATACAAATAACTTTAAAAAAAAATCCACTACTGATAGTTTAGTTAAAAAAAGAAAGATTATTTTGTCTGACTAAACTTTATTTCTACTACTTATTTTATAGTTACCTGAATAAAAACCAAATTATTTTATATTATAAGAATATTGTTACTGTAACTTTTTAAAAATTATTTTCATATTCTATTATCTAAAATTTAAAATAAAATTCATTTTCAAATCAATTTTTCTTCAAAATATCAAAAAATATTTAAATTGTTGCGAAGAATATTATAAAAAATTTATAAATAATAGAATTCATATGAAATTGAGGAAAATTTTTCAATATAATAATTAAAAATTTGACAAAAATCTTATTAAAAAATAAAATTTTTTAAAAAATTGAATTTTGCCAAAAATTTTATTAAAACTTTCAAAAATAATTAAATTTTTAAAAAGAATTTGATAACTTTTGAAATTATATAAATTTTTAAAAATCTGAGTAATATACCTATTTTATGCATAAAATTTATTTCTTAATAACAATACTTTTTACAAACTCATTTTCTTTAATTTGCATCAATGTTATTTCCTAATTTCAATTGTTTTAATAAAATTCAGTTTTTTTAAAAATAAAGGAAAAAAATATGTTTATAAATTATATTTGTCAATTAGAAAATTTAATTAAAAATGAAACTGAAAATTTTTGAATTATTAGAAAATAAAGAAAAAAATTTTATTGCCAAAAATGTTCTGTTAAATTTATTTACGAATATCTTTAATTATAAAATTATTCGAAAAGAATAATTTCGTTTTTAAATCATTTAAATATTTAATTATTATTATTATTATTATTTTATTATCTAAAATTTAAACTAAAATTTATTTTCAAATCAATTTTTATTAGAAAATTCTACGAGAATTCAATTATTTAAATACAAAAGTAAATTATTTATTGAATAATTGAATATTTCTTAAAATTTAATTTTTATAAAGAATTTTAGTAACAAATTTTTAAATACCTAATTGAATTCTTTTTTCGAATTTTAAGAAAAATTTTTAAGAATAGTAAAATTTTTCAAGGAATTCGATTAAAAGTGTATTCAAAATAATTGTAATTCTGCGATGAGTTTTATTATTTTCGAAAATAATTGAAATATTAAGAAGAAACTTATAAAAAAATTTGTAAATATTTGAATTCCTTTAAAATTTTTATTATTTATGAAAATAATTAAATGTTTGCGTAAAATTTAATTAAAATGGTTTTTAAATAATTAAATTCTTTCAGGTAATTTAATTAAAATAGTAGATATTAAAAATCAATGAAATGAAGAAAACTTTTGAAAATAATTGAAATTTTCACAAGAATTTTATTATAATTTTTGAAAATAATTGAATTTTGAAGAATTTTTTTATTTATTACGATAATATTTTTGCAATAATTTGTAACTTCTTCAAAATTCAATTTTTTTAGTGTTTTTAACTAAAATTCTTTTATAAATCAATTATTTTTAATAGTTAATTAAATATGTATTGACAAATTTAACTAATTTTAGAAGATTTTAAATTATTAAAATTTTTCAAAAATCTAAATTCATTAAAATTTCTAATTAAATTCATTTAACTTTGACACTTTATAAAATTTCAAATTGTAATCATTTGAAGTTCATTTATTCATGAAAATTGTAAACCCAACTCTTTCAAAATTGTATTAATTTTGAAATATTTGTAAAATTATTCATTAAATAATTTTTTTATTTTATGTTAGGTGTTGAAGATTTAAGTTATTTAAATTTAAAAAGAAATTTTTGTCAGAAATTGTAAAAATTATTTTCATATTGTATTTTTATCTAAAATTTAAACTGAAATTCATTTTTATGAAATGAAAATCAATTTTTATTTGAAAATCAATTTTTATTTGAAAATTTTACGAGAATTCAATTATTTAAATACAAAAATAAATTATTTATTGAATAATTGAATGTTTCTTAAAATTTAATTCGTTTAAAGAATTTTATTATTTATAAAGATAATTGGGATTTTGACGAAACTTTTTTTTAATTTTGAACATAAATGAATTGTGTGACAAAAATTTTTGTATTGCCAAATTGAACTAATTTTAGAAGATTTTGAATTATTAAAATTTTTTCTAAAATCTATGTTCATTAAAATTTCTAATTAAATTCATTAAACATTAAAATTTTATAAAATTTCAAATTGAAACCGTTTGAAGTTCATTTATTTATGAAAATTGAAAACGCAACACTTTTTGAATTTAATTAATTTTAAAATTATCATTAAATAATTTATTTATTTCATGATAGTTGTTGAAGATTTAAGTTATTTAAAAAGAAATTTTTGTTTGAAATTGAAAAAATTGAATGTTTTGTATTAGAATTCGTGGTAATTTTATAGTTTACGAGTAACACAAAAAATTTGAAAAAAGACATACAAATTAAGAATTTTCTTATGAATTCTAAAAATTTAATTTTTTCAGTACTTTTAATAAAAATTCCTGACATTTCCCTGAATTCCCTAGGTCAGAATATATGATTATTAAAATTATAGTAATATTAAAACTTTATATTCCAATTCATATTTTATTTTTATAAAAAAAAATTTGTATTAAAAATTTGTACGTTCTATTATTTTTAAAATTTGCTAATTTTATTTAAAAAAAAGTGAGTGCGTATAGTAATAATTAGCTGTCAATCGAAGGACTTGAAAAGAACGTAAAGTTTGAAATTAACTTTCGAAAATCTCCAATTAGAAATTAGAGTCTTTTTTTTAAAGATAAAGGGAGAAGGAATTTCCAAAAGGTTTATCTGTAGTAATTGATCAGGCCTTCCTTCTTTCATGTCCCCTTCATTTCTTAACTTGGAATCCACATCCATCGTGAGAACGTGGGTTTGGGGTGGCAGTGTAAGGCGATCGTAAGGTTGGGTAGAGGGAACCGTGGGGCCACCTGTTGCCATGACTACCGCTATGAGAGCAACAGCCTCGAGGCTGATTTAAATCTCGTTTTTGATCTGTGCGATATTACAGCTTGTCACGAGACACAAAAAAAGCAACCGGCAACAACATCCCACGTCAACTAGTTTAAAATAATCCGAAAAATTGCAATTTATTTCTTCCTTTTTCCAGCGAAAAAAAAAAACTATTAATCATCTTTTTTTTTAAATAACGTGAAATCAGTCAGTCTAGAGAGTGTTTAGACAATTAATATCCGTCATATTTGTTTTGTCATTGAATTCAGTGAAAAATAGAAGTTTATCTCAATAAAATACTGCCGGATGTGCATCGTCAATCATGAGATAAAAAAAAAAATTTTTTTCCTTTAAATAAAAATTAAAATTTCATGAGAAAAAAATTTGAAAAATTAAGGAAAAGTTTTTTTTGTAATTAGGATTAAAATTAATTTCCACTTTTTATATTCTTACACTTTTTTGTGGCAGATTTTTTTTCAACTCATTTGTAGTATGTTTTTAAACTTTTTATTTTCACTTTGATAAATTTTATGAAAAATTATAAAACTGAAAATAAAAATTTATCAAGGTCAAAATGTCAAAATTATTCTAAAAAATATTTCACTTGATAAGGAAATAAACGAAAATATTTATTCACACAATTTTTATACCCCTTATACAAAATTAAAAAAAAAATTAAAATCAATACTTCGAATGAATTATTTCGACACGAGGTGAGAGGAGTTCGAATCGCTAATGTTTATATATACATATCGAACCCCTGGTCTTGTGAACTGTTTTTAATTAATTCCCTCGACACAGTCTTTTACATAAGAAATTTAAACGGCAAAAAAAAAAAAATGTCACTACTGGCGAAGAGAAAATAGAACATCGTAAAATTGCAAATTTCTTTTTTCCTTTGCATATCTCGAACCTATTCGGACATTGCTCCGCCTTCGTTTTCTTTTTTCACATCCTTAAAAACATCAATTCAGCAAAAAAATTTACATCTAATAAATAATTCTGTTCACGTTAGAAAACGTTTAATCAAAAAAAGATGAAGAAAAAAAATGTTCACCGTGTTTAAGAGTCCACAACTGTCAACATTTAAAAAGCAATGAATTTTTTTTTCATCTTCAAGTATTCTTCTCTTTCTTAGTTAAAAAAAATTTCGACCCAAATATAATTCGTGATAAGTCACATTTCTCCTCTAACCACTATTCTTATTCAAATGTTGAGTGACTCTCAAAAATGGGTCAAATGTCATTTGTGTCAAACCGGTCGTATTGTTTATTTTAAAATTTTGAATTTATTTTTTTATTTCTTTATAAGCAATTTTATTATAATTATTATATTATTTTATTATTTTTATTATATTATTTTAATTAAGTAGTTAGATTAAATAAATTTAAAATTGATTGTCTGATTAATTAGAATAATAAATACAGCAAAAGAAATTGAAGATGTTGTCTGACTGTAAATTACATCTATTACTGATGCTGTAATTACAAAAATAAATACCTTGCAGTCTGACTAAAATTTATCTCTACTACTTAATTTATAAATACCACAATTGATGCAAATTTCGACTGACTTAAATTTGGTTTGCATTTCTGTTACTAAAATTTTTTAAAAAAATATAAACAAATTTTGTCTGACTATAACTTATCTCTACTACTTATTTAATACGTAGTTAATTTTGTCTGACTAAAACTTACATTTCCTATTTTTTTTATTTTTTTAAATTATAAACAAGTTTTGTCTGAATAAAATGCACTCAACTGGAAAAGTTCTATAGAATTTCACTAGAACGATTCTTTAAAATTTCTACATAAATTCTACAAAACTTTAATGATTTTTATATAGAAGAATAAAATTAAAAATAAATATAAATTTCATTAAAAAAAATGGAAAGAAAAGTTCGTAAATTGTACGATATAATTTGGAAAATTTTAGAGAAATACCAAATGATTGCAAAATTCAATTATATTGAAATGTAATAAAATTCTTAGTAGAAATTAAATTCTGTTCAAAATTTTTTTTTAAATTCTTGACAAAATTTCAATTATCTTTATAAATAATAAAATTTTTTTCCAAAATTTTAATTATTTGCAAAAATCCTCAATTTAATGATTTTTAATATCTATTATTTTCATAAAATAATAAAAATTTCACAGAAATTCAATTATTTTTTTAAAGAATAAAATTCTTTTTAGAAATTTAATTATTTTCATAAATAGTAAAACTCATCGCAGAATTCCAATTATTCTTAATCAAATTTTAATCATATTTCTCGATAAATGTAATGATTATTAAAAAATTTATTAAAATTCGCCAAACGGATTCAATTATTTAAAAATTTTTTATGAGAATACAATTTTTTTGCAAAATTAATTTTTCAAATTATTTTTTGTATTTACATTATTTAATTCAAATAGAATTTTATAATAGAAATTGATTTAAAAATTAATTTCAGTTAAAAACAAATGAATTTAAAAATTCTCAAAAAACTATTTCAAAAATTAATAAAAATAATGGATTTATTTGAAAAATTTTAGTTAACACTAAAAAACATTTAATTTTGGAGAAGTTACAAATTATTTCAGAAATTCAATTCTTTTTAAAAGTACCTAATAAAATTCTTAGCGGAAATTCAATTCTGTTCAAAAATTTTTAAAAATTCTTATCAAAATTTCAATTATCTTTATAAATAATAAAATTCTTCTTCAAAATTCAATTATTTTCAAAAATTTTAAAAAAATTCTTGGCAAAATTTTAATTATTCGCAAAAATTTTCCTCAATTTAATGATTTTCAATATCTATTATTTTCAAAAACAATTTAAAAGTTTCACAGAAATTCAATTATTTGCAAATTTTTTATAAATTTCTTCACAATATAATTCAATTATTTTTACAAATAATAACTTTTTTACAGGGTTTCAAAGTTTCTTCTAAAAAATTAAATTCTTTTTAGGAATTTAATTATTTTCATAATATTTTTTTTTTTAGAAAATATTGGATTATAATTTTTTATAATATTATTTTTAATAAAATTTTAATCGAAGTCCTCTATAAATGTTGTTATTATTAAAAATTTTATTAAAATTCGTCAAATGAATTCAATTATTTAAAAATTTGTTGACAAAATTTTTTATCAAAATTCAATTTTAAAAAACATTTAAATATGCAATAATTTATTTTTTGTATTTAAATAATTGAATTCAAGCATAATTTTATAATAACAATTGATTTAAAAATGAATTTCAGTTTAAAGCAAATGAATTTGAAAATTCTAAAAAAATTATTTCAAAAATTAATAAAAGTAATGGAATTTTTTGAAAAATTTTAGTTAACACTAAGAAAATTTAATTTTAGAGAAGTTACAAATTATTGCAGAAATTCTATTGTTTTCAAGAGTAATAAAATCCTTCGCAGACATTTAATTATGTTCAGAAATAGTAAAAGTCTTCTTAGGAATTCAATTAATTTCATAAATAATAAAACTCAATGCAGAATTCCAATTATTTTAATACAATTTTAATCGAATTTCTCGGAAAATGGAATTATTCTTAAAAATTTTATAAAAAATTGTCGAAAGAATTCAATTATTTAAAAATATGTTGGTAAAATTCTTTATCAGAATATTGGATTTTAAGAAACATTCAATTGTTCAATAAATTATTTATTTGCATTTTATTTATATTTAAATAATTGAATTCTAGTTGAACTTTCTATTAAAAATAAATTTAAAAATTAATTTCAATTATAATTTTAGATAATAATTGAATACAAATAGATTTTAAAAATAGTCGGAGAACTTTTTCGAAAATTAATTGATTTAAAGAAAAATTTTAGTGAAAAATTCTTAAAAATAATAATTGAATTGAAATTATGAAAATAATATTAATACTAAAATATTCTGATAATATAAAATAATGATTTTATCAATTTGCCATTTTTAATTATTATAAAACATGAAGGAATCGATTACTCCGAGTCAAAGACTAGGAGTAAACGATTTCTTCATGTTCTATAGTTATGAAAAAATTTAATTTATTCTTTTCAGTAAAATGTTCTCTTATGAATAATATTACCAATTTTTTACTGGAATTTGTCATATAAATCAAATGTAAAATTTAAATACACAATAATATAAAGTTGAAAAATATTATTTCACGAATTTAAATTACAAGATTTTAAGTAAATTTAGTCTCACTGAAATTTAGCTCTACTAATAATTTTTTTTAGGTTACTAAAATATAAAGAAGTTTTGTTTGACTAAAACTTATCTCTACTACTTACTTAAAACAAGATGAAAATTATTTAATTATCTATTGATTACATATTAAAGATTTCATTATCGATTTATTTTGTTTATTTATTTGTTTATTTATTTGTTTATTTATTTGCTTATTTATGCATTTAGATTCACAAGCAACTAATAATAAATAATATTTATTTGAATATCCGTGTGAGTAAAGTATTTTACGACAATTGCTTTGTTTTCTATTTATGGAACAAATAATATAATGAGATAGACGAAAAAAAATGCCAACTGAATGAAAATGATAATGTTATCGAGGACAGTCAACTTTGAAATAAATTTTTCTTTTCTCTTTCTCTCTATCCAGACATTTTGCATTTATTTCACAAAACTGTTGAGTTTCTTTATTCAGAAATCCGCATTTCTGTTTTTCTCTTTTCACCCCTTTAATTATCTTACCCGTTGGCATGGTTCTGATATAATTAAAAATAAATTTAAAACTCCTTTTTTCGAAAGCTTTAATTGCATACACTCTCTTTAATAAATGAATGTAACGACAAACAAGAAGAAGATTTTGTTTATATTCAACTTCAAACGAAATTTCTTTTTTCCAACTGAAATATAGGTGTACCTATATATATCTATATATATATAATAAATTAAAAAGAAAGAAGAAAAATTCTTTGAGATACACACTTTTATCAAAATAGATTGAGAAAAAGAGTGAAATATTATTATTATTATTTATTTATTTTCTTTTTCTTTTGAAACAAACAAACACTTTGCGAGTAAACTCAATCAACGTCATTCAATGGAATTCGTTTTCTATTTGAGTCTTACATTCACATACGATATTATTATCATTTTTATTGATTTATAATTATTAAGTAACTTTCGTTTTAAATAAAGAACTTAATTATTTTTTTATTTTTTTTAATAGGTTATTAATAAATTTCTTTTAGAAAATTTTTTTTGTTTTTAATTTTAAGTGCTAATAAATTATATTTTTAGCAGGAATAATTTTGTTAATTTGGTTTAGGTGTAAATTTAGATTTTAGGTAATTAAGGTAATATTCAAATTATTAATATAATATTAATTAATCTTTTTTCATATTATTATTAAATTATTTATGATTTTTAACGAAATTATTAATATTATTGATATAAATAAAATAGTAATAATAATATTAATAATCAATATTAAAAATTAAAATTCTAAAATATTAAATATTAATAATAATAATAATATGAATATTTTATTAATTAGGTAATAGAAGTGAAAAAAAAAATTATTTTTTGCCCCTATTAGCATTCGGAGATTATTTCCTGGTGGGGAATATTGTTTAATGGTTTTTTATTCGCGGGAGACGAGTATTGTAATCTTTTAAATCACATTACGTTATCTTTTCAGTTCGAAGGAGCGTATTTTGTGATTTACGTTTCTTATCGGTTGACTTCGAATTGGTTCTTTGGCACTCGAGACATTTCTCTTTTTTTCCAATAAGAAAGCTTACTTTGGTTCTTTCAGAAAGGTAACAGCGTGAAATGAATGGTGAACTTTTTCTTCCTGAAACGTACTCACTAACCTTAATGGCATAGATTTAGAAACTTTAGCGAACATTGCTTGCATTTTGACTTGATGGAATATTTTCCTTTTCGAAAAGAAACATCAAATATCCAAGGTATACGGAAGTCAAAGTAAAAAAAAATATTTGCATCTTTAACAAAAAAATTAACTTCTAATTTTTTTTATTTTTCAAAATTTATATATTTCATTTTTTTCATTTTTGTTTAGAATTTCTATTTATTTCTTACTTTTTTTTTGTTGTTCTAAATTATAATTTGTAACGAAATATTTAGTAGCAAATTCTGTTGGCTGACATAAAATTTATCTGTACTACTTATTTTATTGTTAGTAGAATTTGGTTTGTCTGACTAAAATATGGTCTGACCTAAAACTTATCACTACAACTTATTTTATTTTAACTAAAATTTAGTTTAGTCTGACTAAAATTATCTCTACTACTTATTTTTTCATTATTACCAGAATTTAGTTTGTCTGACTAAAAAATATCACTACTACTATTTTTTTTTTTATAGTTTCCAATTTAATGCAAACAATTTCAAGTTCCTCTACACATTTTTGCTGATTATTTTCCCGCATAAGTAGAACAGAGACCTAAATATTTCCTCAAAATTGGAAAAATTTTTTCGGACATATATTTTTCGATAAATGTAAAATAATGCATTAAATTTCCATTTATATGGATCCCATTAGAATGCGTGAGTTTTCTCCTTAGAAGAGAATATAGAATATTAAAGGAATGCTCACTCAGAATACATTTTTGATTGTAAAAGGAAAGAAACGATATGGACAGTTTATTATAATAAACAGAGAAAAGCGTTTTTTTCACTCTTTCGATTTATTATTAAAACTAATGCATTTTTTCTACTATAATAACAATAAAAATAAGTAAACAATAAAAATAATAATAATAATAATAATAATAGTAATAATCATAATAATAAAAAGAAAATGTGCAATAAAAGTAAAATTCAGACTCGAAAACCTTCAGCTCAAGTTATTCGAGTTTCTTCTGGTTTTATTTATTAAAAAATATTCAGAGTACTGAATATACGCGCTCTTTGGTCTTGTTTGTAAATATTAGGATTTCAAAATAAAATGTTTTGCACTTTTTTTCTTTTTTGTAAGCACGTTTACATGTAAATGAATAAATAAATATGAAAAAGACCAGCAAAAAAATATGAAAACGTAGATTGAAGTAAATCTTGATAAAAAACTAACGAACATTGAAAAATTCAGAAAACATTTTTTGTGAATATTTCTAAAAATATAAATATTTTTTAATTGTTTTAATTGGTATTTTTTTACAAAAAAAAATTATTTTTTATTTTTGAAAAAAATAATTCTTAGCTAAGTCAATCTTGAATTTTAATTATTCTTTTTGTAGAGTAATTTTTACAAATATTTAATCATTCGAATAATAAAAATAAATTATTATTTATTTTATTTTGTTTAAAAAAGTAAAAAAATTCATAATTAGAAGAAAACGACCGCAATATGAACGTAATTTAAAAAGAAGAAACAGTAAATTTATTCACTAAAAAAAGCTTTATTTCGTTTTCCAATGAAATAAAATATTAACGGAACAGTGCAATTTGTTATGGTAAATAGGTTTTTTGAACTAAGTAAACATTTGCGGTTGAGAAATGGAGACGACAGAATACAGCGAGAAACATTTCATGACAAAGTCTTGTGAAACTGGTGATTCAACACGTACAAGAAACATATAAACGTGAACGTATACATGTATATAGTAAAATTTCCACGAAATGAATATTTGCACACGATGTATAAACAAGTTTCACTAAGAGAATATTGAGTTCACTCCCTTATATTTTGAACTCTTGGCTTTTGCGTTTGCCCCCAAAAAGACATTAAAGAAATTCATCTTTATAAGGCTTCTTCCTATATACTTGAAAACTTGTAAATTATAGAGAAAAACCTTCTGAGCTTTGTTGTGTTCGCGTTTGAACACAAAGAAGAAAAAAAGTTTTATAAATATGTTCAAGCAAAGAATGATGAGAAACTTGTGAATTTAGGTTAAGCAAAATATCTTTCCCTTCCAGGATTGTGAGAAGAGAAAAAATAGTTGAAATAGAAAATAGAACAGTGAATAGAAATAATAAATTCAAACCAAGAATTTCGAAAAAAAGGAATTGAGAGGAGAGAAACAGAGGATAGTAATAAATAACGCAGTGAAAAAAACTGAATAGAGGAAATTTATTCGAAAAAAATAAGATACTAAATTAGAAGCAAAAAAAAGAAAAATAGAAAAATTACTTAGAAGAATACTAAAAATTCAGAAAAAGAATTAAAATAATGTTAAGTATACAGAAAGTACTGAAAAATACTTAAAAATACTAAATAATACTAAAAAATACTAAAAAAAAATAAAAAAAATTCTAAAATAACTGGAAAATACTAAAAAGAAAAAGAAAAATAACAAAAAAATAATAAAAATGATAAAAAAGGTAAAATAATTTTAAACAATACTTACAAATTTCTAAAAAAAAAATTCTATACAATACTATTTTTATAAGGAAACAAAAAAATGAATGTAAGAACTCTTTTTTATAAAGAACAATTTGTTTTCCAAGTTAGGAATGTTAAAATAAAGACAAGAAAACGAAATAAAAAAAATACCAAGAAATACTAAAAAAATGTACTGAAAAATACTAAAATTTAGACTAATTATGCAAAAAAAAAAAAAATAAGAAAAATACTAAAAATTACTTAGAAGAATACTGAAAATTTAGAAAAATAATTAAAATATTATTAATTATACAGAAAATTCGGAAAAATACTTAAAAATACTAAATAATACTAAAAAATACTAAAAAAAATACTAAAATAACTGTAAAATACTGAGAAGTAAAAGTAAAACAACAAAAAAAATAATATAAATGATAAAAAAGCTAAAAATACTTTTAAACAATACTTAAAAATTACTAAAAAAATTCTATACAATACTATATTTCTTTAAGGAAACAAAAATATAAGTCAAGAAGTCTCTTTTTTATACAGAATATTTTTTTCCAAGTTAGGAATGATAAAATAAAGACAGAAAAAAGAAATTGAAAAAAAAATTTAAAAATACCAAAAAAATACTAAAAAAAATACTGAATATACTCAAAAATACTAAAATTTAGACTAAATATAAAAAAAAAAAATCAGAAAAATACTATAAATTACTTTAAAGAATACTGAAAATACCAAAACAGACTATAAATAATAATAATAATAAAAGAACAGTAAAAAGAATACCACAAATAATACTAAATACACTAACAATTATACCTAATATACAAAAAATACTGAAAAATTCTAAAAATTCCCTAAAAAAATACTAAATAAACTAAAAACGCTAAAAAGATTACTAAAATGTAGGTATTAAAAAATTACTAAAAAATATTTTATACAATACTTTTTCTATGAAACACAAAAATATTTAAATAAAATACTCTTTTTCATAAAGAAATTTTTTTTTCCAAGTTAGAAATGATAAAATAGAGATAAGGATACAAAATTTAAAAAAAATACTTAACAAATACCAAAAAATACTAAAAAAAATAAATATACTGAAAAATACTTAAAATTTCTTAAAGGAATACTGAAAATACTTTTAAAAAATACTATAAAAAATAGTAATAAAAGAACACTACACGGAAAAAAATTAATCTCTAAATTAGTGATTAAATCTGAGATTTAGGCATAAACTATCACTGAAATCGGACGTAAGATGTAAGCAGATCACTAAAACTTAAATTTGGTATTATATCTAATCCGAATATTAGTATTGTGAAGAACACGTATTTCTTATGCCTAAAAATGATATTAGGAATCTCAAATTTTATGACATGGAACATATGTTCTAAACTATCAACTTACTTGAATAAATTCAAATCTAATATATTATTTGAATAAACAATATTAAACATTTTAGTCGTATATTTATATAATTCGTATTTTTGTAATAACTCGATGTAATAAGAATTTATAATTTATCACAATTTAGAGTGAGAATTATTCACAAAATATTTATATTGTTTTCCCTGTATGAACTATACATTGACAAGTATAAAAAAGTAGTTGGATATTTTTAAAACACAATACGAATTTTATATTTTTATTTCATTTTTTTGTTTTAACGGCGTTGGAAGGTCTGTAAAATTTGTAGGTTACAATTATCGCCCGACAAAATACGGCACACTGACTGATTTAAATGACGTGAAATAGGTAAATAAACATTTTTCAATCACTTTTTCTCTAAACACAGACACTTTTTACAAAATAGGCCAACATACAACGGGTAAGAATCTTCTTAATAACCTAAATTCAAAAGATTGTTTAAATTCATGCAGAAACGCGGTTGTAAAATGTAAAATTGGAAAGTGATGTAAAGCTAAGAATATAACAGCTGGACCATTGTGCTCTCTGCATGCTTCTGCCCTCTTCTGGCGACTGGCAGTAAACCGCTTCTTGTTGTCTGTCATTACATTACTTTCCAATTTTACATTTTACAACCGCGTTTCTGCATGAATTTAAAAAATCTTTTGAATTTAGGTTATTAAGAAGATTCTTACCCGTTGTATGTTGGCCTATTTTGTAAAAAGTGTCTGTGTTTAGAGAAAAATAGTGGTTGAAAAATGTTTATTTACCTATTTCACGTCATTTAAATCATCAGTCAGTGTGCCGTATTATGTCGGGCGATAATTGTAACCTTAAAATTTCACAGACCTTTCAACGCCGATAAGTCTAATAAATAAAAATAAATGTTCCACGTGATGACGCGAAAAACATTCATAAAATACGGAAAATGAAAACGGTTAATTGTATGTAATTCATATAAAAAAAGTTGTGAAATTAACAAATCTCTAAATCAGAGATGTGAATTTATGGCGTTTTCTGGTATAAAGTTTGACAGAATCAAACGCAACTTATCACAGTAATTGTGACTATAATGTTTAATTTAGATACACTTATATTTCATTGGACTTGAAATTAATATTATTTCAAGTTTAGAGATTAATTTTTTTCCGTGTAATAAAAATAACAGATATAATACTAAATACACAGACAATTATACTTAGTATACAAAAAATACTGAGAAACACTAAAAATAATACTAAGAATACTGAAAAATTCTTAAAATACCAAAAAGAATACTAAAAAAATTAAAAACGCTGAAAAGATTACTAAAATGTACTTAAAAATTATTAAAAAATATTCTTTACAATTCTTTTTCTATAAAAAACAAAAATATAAGTCAAAAACTCTCTTTTTTATAGAGAATATTTTTTTTCAAGTTAGGAATGATAAAATAGAGTCAAGAACACAAAATTTGAAAAATTATTAAAAATATACTGAAATAATACTAAAAACAATATTAAATAAACAGAAAAATAATAAAACATATTAAATAGAATTTTTTAATTTTAAATAAAAAAAACTAAATTAGAAAAATACTTAAAGAATATGAAAAATACTAAAAAGTACTAAAAATTCACAAAATACTAAAGTGTTAGAAACGCTACAAAAAATACAAATAAATACCTAAAAATTTGTAAAAAAAAATTCTGTTATAATACTTTTTTTATAAGGAAACAAAAAAATATGTGTTAAAAACCCTTTTTTATACAGATAATTTTTTTCCACGTTAAGAATGATAAAATAATAATTAGCAATAATAATTTCAAACTAAAAATTTCGAAAGAGAGGAAAGGCGAGGAAAAAAAGAGAGGAAAATAATGAAGAACTGAGTAAAAAAAATACTAAAAATAATACTAAATGGACAAAAATACTAAAAAAAACTAAAAATATCAAAAATAATAAGAAGATTACTAAAAATACTTTTAAAAAATGGACAAAAATACTGAAAAAACTAAAAATGAAAAGAATACTAAAAAATATTTGGAAATTAATAAAAAAAATTCTCTACAATATACTTTTTCTATAAGAAAGCAAAAAAAAATCAAAATCTCATCTTTTTTCATATAGAGAATAAATTTTTTTTTACCAAGTTAAGAATGATAAAATAATTGACAATAAGGATGGAAAATTTCGAAGCGGATAAAAATTCGAGGCATTCAATTTGTTTAGCATTTAAATTGACTTACGTTGTCGTCGTAGTAAGAAGAGCCAATTACCCCCGGTCGTCTCGATCGAATGGCTCAGAGAGGCTCAACTTTCGGATCCACTACTGTTACTGACGTACGTGAGAGCAGATCACTCCTTTTCCCTAAGGATTTCTTCAAGTACTTTCAGCTTTAAAAAGCATTTGTTCGACTTATAAAAAAAATTATTTTATTTTTATCTTTTTCCTTTTTCTCTCTTTCTCTCTTTCTCTCTCTCTCTCTTCCTGTGAACAATCGTACTCTCTTTTTCCGTTATCTTTAGTTTAGATTCGAGAGAATCTTTCTCTCTCTCTCACTCTCGTTCTTGAAAAGTTTAAAAGTGAATTATCGCGCGCGTACATCCAGGATGTATATAGATATATAGGTATTACTTCCTCAAAGGCTTCAAGAAAGTTTAAAAAAAAGAGAAAAAAAGGAAAAAGTTTTTAAATAGTATCGAACGATTTCTTATCTTTTATCGCAAACTTCAGGAAAACACGTTTGAACTAATATTTAATCATGTGAAAAACTCTTGTTAAGAATGTTTGGAATTTAATATTATTAATAGTTTGTAATTTTTAGAAAAATGTTGAATAAAACGAATACTCTTGCTATCTTTTAATTTCGAATTTCGAATTTAATTTCAAATAGAACTGAAATATTTTTAAATTAAAAAGATAAAAAAAAGGTTAAGTCTGAGCAAAACTTGGTTCTACTACTTATTTTACTATGAAGATTGATAGAACAAAAATTTAATTTTATGTCTGACTAAAACTTGTCTTTACTCCTTATTTTCTGTTTACTGGAATATTAACACGTTTTGTCTGACTAAAATATGCCTATACTACTTATTTTACGTTTACTGGCATCTAATCAAGTTTCGTCTGACTGAAACTTATCTCTACTACTTATTTTACATTTACTAGAATCAAACAAACTCATTTTTTTTCTTTTTGTGAAGAAAAACATTAGATATTCCAGTTTCTCAATATTTTTCTGTAGAAAATTCTTAATTTTCATAAGGAAATAATTTGCATCAATTCTATTTCTTAATTTCAATTGTTTTAATAAAATTCAAAATTTTTCAAATATAAACAAAAAAAATTTTTATAAATTATATTTGTCAATTAGAAAATTTAATTGCAAATGAATCTGAAAATATTTAAATTTTTAGAAAATAAAGGAAAAAATTTTATTGAAAAAAATGTTCTGTTAAATTTATTAAATTCTTCAAAACTGTCAAATTCAAATCTTTTTGAAATTAATCAACTTTAAAAATATTATTATAAAACATAAAGAAAACGATTACTCCGAGTCTTCGACTCGAAGTGATCGGTTTCTTTATGTTTTAGAAAAATTAAAGAAGATAAAGTGTTAAACTTATTATTTTATATTATAAGAATTACTGTAACTTCTTAAAAATTATTTTCATATTCTATTATCTAAAATTTAAACTAAAATTCATTTTCAAATCAATTTTTATTAGAAAATTCTACGAGAATTCAATTGTTTAAATACAAAATTAAATTATTTATTGAATAATTGAACGTTTCTTAAAATTTAATTCTTATAAAGAATTTTATTAACAAATTTTTAAATAATTGAATTCTGTTGACGAATTTTAATACATTTTTTTAGACTAGTTACAATTTTCAAAAAATTTGATTAAAATTGAATTCAAAATAATTGAAATTCGGCAATGAGTTTTATTATTTCTGAAAATTATTGAATTCTCGCGAATAATTTTACTAAGATTTTCAAAAATAATTAAATTCCTGTGAAAAATTCGCAGAAATTCAATTATTTTCATAAATATCAAAATTTTTACAGAAATTCAAATATTTTCAAAATATTTTAATAAATTTTTTTCGTACAGAAATTAAATTAATTTTAATAGAATTGAAAAAAAATTCTCGTTAAGATTCAATAATAAATTTTAATGAAAACTATTCGAAAAAAATCCAATTATTCTTAACAATTTTTATAAAAATCTTTTATTCTTTTGAAAAAAATTAAAATTTTTATAAGAAATTTATTAAAATTTTTCAGAATAATTGAATTTTGACCAAGAATTTTGCTATTTATAAAGATAATTGAATTATTGACGACTTTTTAAAAAAGATTTTAAATAATTGAATTCTGCTAATAATTTTATTACCTTTGATGAAAATAATTGAATTTTTCAAACAAATTTATTAACATTCTTAAAAGTAATTGAATTTCTGGAAGAATTTTGTTTTTTATCAAGATAATTAAAATTCTTCAAAAAATGCAATTATTTTTGAAAATTTTATTAAAATTCTTCTCAAAAAATTTAATTATTCTGATAATTGAAATTTTGCGATGAGTTTTATTATTTCTGTAAAAAATTGAATTACCGAGAAGAAACTTATAAAAAATTTGTGAATATTTGAATTTCTATGAAATTTTTATTATTTATGAAAATAATTAAATGTTTGCGAACAATTTAAAAAAATTTTTTTTAAACAATTGAATTCTTTTGAGTAATTTCATTAAAATAGTACATATTGAAAATCATTGAAATGAGGAAAATTTTTGAAAATAATTGAAATTTTGACAAGAATAATAATAATGTTTTTAAATTTTTTGATAATATTTGAATTATAAAGAAAAATTTTATTATTTATAAAGATAATTGGGATTTTGACAAGACTTTTTTTTAAATTTTGAACATAATTGAATTTTGTGATAGTAAACAAATTAATGTCAATTTAATTTACTTAATTTTCGAAGTAAATAAAAAATAAAATTCAAAAAACACAAATAGCAAAACTGACGAAAAGTTTCTTTTTTTTCTACTAAGAGATAAAATGATAATTAAAAAATAAAACAGCTTTTATTTTTAATTTACAAAAATGCAATTCTACTTTTAAAATTGAAATATTCATTTCGAAGAAATTTAAGAAAATATTTACTCTTTTTCTCTCTTCTTGTTATTGTTGTCGGTGGGAAAAATAAAATTGTTTTTTCAAATCCATTTCATTATCGAGACAAGAAAAGAAAAATTAAGTGGATTTTATTTAAAATTGTTGTTTTCTGATAAAAAAAAAAAAAAAAGAAAAAAGTAATTCGAAATGTTGTAACACGCCCGTGGAGAAAATAATGGGATTACCCTTTCAAGGGCGTAAACCTCGTGGCGCAATTTTCTGTTGACCTCTTTTATGTCGGGATTTGCGACAAGTGACTTATACGAGCTTGCTAATGCTTTCTCAAATTTTACGTTCACTGGCAAAATAGAAGAAAAAGAGCGACACTTATTTTTATTGACACTTTCCATCACTTTTCAATAGTCGCTCTTTCATTTTTATTTCGAGTTTAAAAAAACCGTCATTCTCCACGAACAACAAAATAAAATATTCTTAATTATTTGTCGAAGTAAAAATTTTTAATTCGTATTTTTTTCCAAATAAAATTAAAAATTTTTTTTCCAGTTGTAATTAAAAATTCCTAATTTTTTTCCCATTAAAATAAAAAGTTCCTAATTTTTTTCATATTAAAATTTCTTGTTTTTACATAAGAGTAAACGAAATATAAATATTTTAATGAAAAGTTAAATAAAATTTTTTGTATGCATTCGTATTTTTTTTAAAAACAGTTTTAAGTTAATATTCCGTATTATAAATTCGTTGAAGATTTAAAAAAAAAGTTATTTTTAGAGACGTATTTTTGAGACATTTTGAAACTTTTTGAGACATATTTTTCACATATTTTTAGAAAGTTTCTTTAAAAATCCAGTGTTGCGAGTCCTATTTGTCACACTACTTTTTGAACTTTTTTTTATCGTACGTGTTGTGTATACAATTGTAACAAGTGTAACTGTCTCATTCGTTCAGATAAATTTATGATACTCGACATATTATTGTCGAGGACGCACGAATTTTCTCACACAAACGTCTCTCTTTCTCTCTCTCTCTCTCTCTCTCTGTGCCAGCAGATGACACCATTGCCATAAATTTTACGGTCACGGTGAGTCGTAAAGCAGACAGAAAGTGCCGAGACATCACAAGTGCGTTATATCCATTTTCTGTATAAACGTGATAGATATTTGTCTTGAAATTTCATTTCTAAGTAGAAAATGTATTTCTAAGTCAGATAGGAGCGAATGAAATTTTCTTCTTATGAAATTTTTTTTAGATTTAGGTATCTTGGTAAAATAAAAAATATAGTGTAAAAAATTAAAAATATGAGAAGAAAAAAAATGGAAAATTTGGATATTTCTTTTGAGAATAGAAAAAAATATAGACATGTCTGACTATAATTTAGTTTCACTACTTATTTTCCAGTTACGAAAATATAACATGTCTGACTATATAACTTAGTTATACTACTTACTTTCCAATTACGAAAATATTACATGTCTGACTATAGTTTAGTTTTACTATACTTCTGGTGAAATTGAAACTCAGACATATACTGTCTTGTCTGACTAAAACATATCGTTACTACTTATTTTATAATTATCAAACTGCAAGCACGTCTGACCCGAAATTTACCTCTACTACTTATTTTCTACCTATGAGAATGTATTTAAGTAATTATTTGATTAAAACTACAAATTATTTTATTCTAACAATAATAAAGACAACTTGTGTCTGACTAAATTTTAGTTTTACTACTGAAAATAACGAAACTTAATTACGTCTGACTATAAATTTCATCTACTACTGATATTATAATTAAAAAAGAAGGAAACTGACAAGAATTTTTCTCTATTTTTCATTTTGTAGTTAAAAAAAAAACATCAATAGCTTTATTTGAAATAAATATTTTTAAACATTATTATTTTTCCATAGAAATTAAGATTTTCAAAAATTTTGAATTTAAACCATTTTGAAATTTAACAACTTATATTAATAAAAAATAACTGAATGATAAAATCTTTATTTTATAAGTATTATAAGAATATTGTTACTGTAACTTCTTAAAAATTATTTTCATTTTAATTCAATTATTATTTTCTAGAATTTTGAAATAAAATCCTTTTCATAATGAATTTCATCAACAAAAATTTTTAGATAATTGAATTCTTTTGACGAATTTTAATAAAAATTTTTTACATAATTTCATTTTTCGTGAAATTCGATTAGAATTGTATTAAAAATAATTGAAATTCTCCAAAGGGATTTTTCTATTTATATAAATAATAAATAGAATTTTATTATTCATGAATATAATTGAATTATTGCAAAGAAATTTATAAAAAAAATTGTAAATATTTTAATTCGAGTGAAATTTTTATTAATAATTGAATTTTCTTGGAAAATTTTACTAAAATATTAAATATTGAAAATCATTGAATTGAACAAAATTTTTTTAAATAATTGAAGTTTTGCTGTAATAATCAAAACATGTTTGTCTGACTTAAAACTTGTTTTACTACTGAAAAAAAATATTTTTTTATATATCTAAGTAAATAAATAAATAAAATTAATAAGAAAAATTGAGGCTGATTAAAAATTTGGTTTTACTATTTAAGAATAAATATAAAATTATTTATTCATTTTACTACCGATATTAAGTTAAGAAAAAATAATGTCTGACTGTAGATTGCATGTACTACTAAGTGTGTAATTAAATCCTGTAAATAATGAAAGTAAATATTGTTTTGTATGACAAAAAACTCATTTCTACTACTTATTGTAAATTTTGTACAATTATTAAACTTTTGTCTGACTAAAATACGGTTTTACTACTGATAATTAAAACTAAATCTTCAAATTTTCATAAAAAAAAATTTCCAATTGTTTTACATTGCAGTATTTCGAAATTTTTAGCAAATAAAGAAGAATAAGTACCTATTTAAATATTTATTTGACAAAAATGAGTGAAATTTGAAAGATTTAATTTGGAAATTCAGAAAAAAAATTAGATTTTTGAAAAATAGTAATTAAAATTTTTTTGAAAATATACTTAAATTGCTGAAAATAATTTTCAAAAATTGAAACAGAAATTTTGTAAAATTTTATTTTGAAAAGAATTTAAAATTCTTTAAAAATTTAAAATAAAATCTTAAAAATTTTAAATAAATTCTTTAAAAATTTTTGTATAAATAAAATTATATTTTTGAAAATACATTATTTTGTGAATTTACAAAAATTAATCCATTTAAATAATTCAATTCTTGTCGTTGAATTCTGATAGGAATTGATTTAAAAAAAATTTCAATTAAAATCGAAAATAATTGAATATTAAGCATTGTAACAGGAACTTTAGAAATTACTTACATTTTGAAAAGGTTTTTGAGTTTGAAAATTTAAGGATACCAAAATTATAAAAATATTAAAATTTTTATTAAAAAAAAATTATTAATTACATTATTTTTTTAAAAAAATTCTTAAAGATTTTCAATATTTTAATTTAAAAATTATTCTTAAAATAATATTTGAATTTTGGAAGAATTAGAGTTGCAATTTTTAGAAATAATATTAAATTTCATTAGATTTTTCATTGAAATTATTTAAAATTTTACTTCCTGGTGAAAAAATAAATAAGAATAAGTTTTTTAAAATTTTTTGTTCAACAAAAAATATTGAAGTTTTGAATAATTGAATTCAGAAATTCCCGAAAATTGTTTCTTGGAAAAATGTAATTAAAATTTTTGAAAAATAATTGTATTTATGAAAATAATTTTTTTTTAAATTGAAACCATTGGAAATTTTGTCAAATTTTATTGAAATAAATTTAATATTTTGAAGAATTTTATTTGTTTACTTTTAAAAATTATTTCGAAATATAATCATATTTTTGAAGAATTCTAATGGAAAATTTGGAAAATAATTAAATTTAAATAAAATTTAGAATAAACTTATTACCAGGATTTTGTTTGTTTTATTTTTATTTTAAAAATTTTTTTTTAATTTTATTTAGTTTTTATTTATTTATTTATATGTGTTTACGTTTTATTTAATAACTTTATTAAATTTAAAAAAATATTCCTTTTTAATTTCAACTTCAACCGCTGAATGTATAAATGCGACCGATATGTTTCCATTTAATTTCAAAAGTAAGAAGAAATAATTTTCAAATAAATTTATTTATATTTATTTATTATTTATACAGTTCATGAAATATATATTCGAATGATGACGCTTGAAGAAGTTTTCACAATTTTTCCCAAAAAAAAAAAAATCCATGGATTATCCGATCACGTAGAGAAAATATAATATACGTATGCATGGTCCACTATCACCTCGAACAAAATATGGGTCACCCGATTGGCTCCTTGCCAATCCATCTTCTTCGCTGTGTGGACTTTCCCTCTCTTGATATAGGCTGATTTTAACCAATTTTTCTTTCAAAGCATTAAATAAAACCCTTTGTCCAAAGAAAGGAAAAAGTAAATTAATATTTTAGTTTTCCTGTGGTTTCAAAAAAAAAAAAAGAAAAGTAAAAGATTATTAGAGTGAAAGAGAAATATGTCCAAGGTGGTAATTTTTAATTTTTTTTTCTTTTTTTTCCAGAAACAGTAGCTATTTGTGATGTGGTTTTTTTTTTCTTTTTTCTTTTTCGGGAAAAATTTATCTCAAAGGCTTGGCTTAGTTTTTTTTTAAAAAAAAGCTTGTATGTGTTCATTTTTCGTTGTGTGTATGTTGTCGCTTGTTAGATTATCCTGATTCTTGATTCATACACAACGGGTCAGGGTTGACACGAAGGATGAGTAATGAACCGTGCAGAGTCAATTTACACATATGCTTGATGCACCAGCGCAAATCACCGAAATTATAGGGTTTCTCTTTTTATTATAATTATTAGAGTGGTGCAAACATGTTATTACTTAATAATAGCTTTTTGATTGTAGTTTACGTAAAAATAGTTGTAAAAACAGTCTTAAAAAAGCTTTAAAAATAATTTTAAAAAATTAAAAATAGTTCAAAAATAGTTTTAAAAATAGTTCGAAAAATAGTTTTAAACATAGTTTTAAAAATAGTTCTAAAAATATTTCTGTTTAATTCCAAAGTTCTAAGTTTCAAAAAATTTAAAATAAAAAAAAATTCACAGATTAAAGTTAACTGCAGTTTGAAAAAGTAAATAACTTTTTCAAACCGCAGTTAACTTTAATCTGTGAATTTTTTTTTTTTTTTGACCCTAAAATAACCAAATTTAGTAAAAAAAATTATAACTTTCCTCCACATAAAAAAAATTTAATTTCTTTTTCCCCATCGAATTAACAAAATTTTTTTTCTACACCTCATTGAAAAACTAAGTTTCGTCAATTTAGCATTAGAGTAGAAAGTTGCATTTTCACGAGAACTGCGGAAATCTCGCGGAAACACCATATAACTACTCTTTTGACTTCTTTTGACTTTATCTTCTTTTGTTCAAACTGTTGGGATATGTGAACAAAAAAAAAGTGAAACATATATGCACACACGTCCTTCTAGCTCTCTCAAAAAATTCATACTGTAAAGAAAATGTTCTTTTTTTCCCCTCTTTAGAATGGAAATACAAAAAAAAAGAAAGAATGAAAGAAAGAAACAGACATTTATCCTAAAAGCTTATCACACACTGAGGGATATTAAGCAAATTCTTTTTTATTTAATACTATAGTCAGAAGAAGACTTGCTGGCAAACCGAAAAGAAAGTAATCAAGTAAATGGAGGAAAGAGAAAATAAAAAAAAATCCACCTTAGATAACAAAGCTTTCTTTCTCTCTGTAAGCACACACACATACATACACACACGTAAAAAAGAAAAAAATATTTTTAAGCGAGAAAATTCTTTTTTTTCCGGGTCTTTAGGAAAAATAAGATTTTATTTTGAAAGTATGTTTCCTTTAAAATTAACAATAGTAGGTAAATTTATTCTAAATTATCTTCCTTTTAATTCTACTTTACTTTTCAACAATTTTATACATTTTATAATTTTTTTTTATTATTTTATAACTGAAAATTTTTAAATAAATTACTAAATAAATTATTAAATAAATTACTAAATAAATTATTAAATAAATTAATAAATAAATTTACTAAATATTATTTATTTAGAAGTTATTTAGTCTGAATAAAATTTAATTGTACTACTTATTTTATAGTTAAAAGATTAAAAACGTCTTTTGTCTGACTAAAAATAATTTTACTACTGATTTGACATTAAGAAAAAGCTACGTCTGATTAAAATTTAATTTACGCACTGAAATTAAAAGAATAGGAAATTATAGTTATAATGAAAGCAATTGTTGTCTGACTAAAATACGGTTTTACTACTAAAAAATTTTACTACTGTTTTCTTTTCAGAAAACATACGCCTGACTATAAACTATATCTACTACTGATAACGTATTATTTAAAAAGTAAATACTGCTTTGTCTGACTAAAATTTAGTTATACTACTGACAATTTCTAAGAAACATTACGGATGACTATAAATTGCATCTACTACTAATATTGTAATTAAATTTGAAAAAAACGTCTTTGTCTGACTATAACTTATCTCTACTACTTATTCAACACGTAATTAATTTTGTCTGACTAAAATATGATTTAACCACTGAAATTAAACGGATAGGAAATTATGTTTGACTACAATTTGTGTCTACTACAGATAGTTTTAATTTTTAATGAATAAACTGATTTGTCTGACTAAAATTTATTTCTACTACTTTTTTTATATTTACTAGAATAATATAAAATTCCGTTTAACTAAAATATGGTTTTACTACTGATAGTTAGTAACAAAACTTATGTCTGACTACAATCTGCTTTCTCTACTCATAGTGTAATTAAAAAATAAAAAAAATAATTTGTCTGACTGAATCTTAACTCTACTACTTATTTTATAGATAAATAACTTAAATAATGTTAACGTTTGACTAAAATATGGTTTTACTACTGATAATTAAGAAGAAAACTTATGTCTGACTACAATCTGCTTTCTCTACTCATAGTGTAATTAAAAAATAAAAAAAATAATTTGTCTGACTGAATCTTAACTCTACTACTTATTTTATAGATAAATAACTTAAATAATGTTAACGTTTGACTAAAATATGGTTTTACTACTGATAGTTAGTAACAAAACTTATGTCTGACTACAATCTGCTTTCTCTACTCATAGTGTAATTAAAAAATAAAAAAATAATTTGTCTGACTAAATCTTAACTCTACTACTTATTTTATAGTTAAACAACGAAAATAATGTCTGACTAATGAACGGTTTTACTACTAATGGCTTTTAAGAAAACATACGTCTGACTATAAACTGTGAATTCTACTGATAATGTATTTAAAAAGTAAATAATGCTTTGTCTGACTAAAATTTGGTTATACTACTGATAATTTCTAAGAAACATTACGACTGACTATAATTTGCATCTACTACTAATATCGTACTTAAATTAAAAATGCCTTCTTTGTCTGACTATAATTTATCTCTACTACTAACTTTATAATTACAATACTGAATGTATATTTTATTTCACTGAAATATGCTTTACTACTGACATTGAATTAACTAAATGATTTAGTAAGTTAAAAAACTTCGTTTACTAAAATATAAACAAGTATTGTTTTACTAGAACGTATCTCTACTACTCATTCAACACGTGGTTAATTTTGTCTGACAAAAACTTACATTTTCTACTTATTTTATAGTTAAAGGAATGTGAGTAAAGTTTGCCTGACTAAAATTTGTTTCTACTACTAATTTTATTGTTTCCAAAAGAGTTTTCCTGGCTCAAAAATATCACTACAGTATTTAAAAAAAAATATTTTGTCTGACTATACCTTGTCTTTACTACTCACTATGTTTTGTACAATTAGAAAATAAAATTAAATAAAATGAAAAAAATAAAAAATTTCTACATCTTAAATTAAATAGTTAAAATAAGAGTAAAAGCATATTTGTTATTTGACTGACACAAGTCTGGTTTTACTAATCATATTCTATTAATACAATATTATGTCTGACCAGAAATTATATAAACTACTGAACAATGCTGTGTCTGACAAAAAATATCTTTACTACTGATAATGCAATTAAAATAGTAAAAAATCGTTTGTCTGGCTAAATTTTACCTCTACTACTTCTTTTATATTGTATTTAGATTAAATATTATATTTATTTGTTTCTTTATTTATTATTTATTTATTTATTTATTTATTTATTTATTTATTTATTTATTTATTTATTTATTTATTTATTTATTTATTTATTCTTATATTTATTTATTTTTTTATTCATTTATTTAAAAAAGTTGTAACGTACACTAAATTATCAATTTAGAGTTTCCATTTATAACCCTGATAAATGTTTATTAAAATATTTATATATTTCCAAAAGAATTTTTTTTAATTGTCTGGAATATAATTTAATACAGAAGTTCTTATTTTAATATATTCGAAGTTATTATTTACTTGTCATTCAAATATATATTACGGGAATCGTGACTCAATAATAAACTGTTTTGTATTCATGTGGCAGAGCGAGATTTTGACAACGAGGTAATACAGGGATTAACAGACTAGCATATTGTGTATGTATGAGCAGGTTTCTAAACTTGTGTGTAAGATACTTTTCGGATATTACTGAATTAGCCAAAAACAATATTCATTAAGGGGATCACGAAATTTGTTAACTTTCTCATACATAACTTTCTTGTTTCAGGCAATAAATCGAAAATTTCAACAACAAAAATTCTTATTTAAAAATTAACAAACAAGGATACATTTTTTTACATCAACTAACAAAAACTCTCAAAAGAACATAATATAAAAAAAATTTAATTTTTTTTATTAAAACCTGTTTTTTATAATGAAAGTTTTTTTATATTATAGGTTCATTAAAGAGTTCTTTTGAAAAAATGTTACTATTTATTTACAAAAATTCAAAAAAAATGTATTTTTGTATTTTAGAATTCAAATTAAAACTACTTTTGCTTTCAATTGGTAATAAATTCAATCAGTGGTATCAAGAAAAACAATAATTGGTATAGAAGTGGATCGATTTTACAAGTAGTACTTTCGAGTAATAATAGCTTCAATCAGTTGTAGCTTTACCAATTACGTTAATAATCGACAGCTTTTTCTGCGAAATTAGAAAAATAAAACAAAATTTAATTTTCAAATTATACTAACTTCATTTATAGTCTATTATGATATTTATATAGTTTTATATAAATCTAATTGCAATTTATTTATAAACTGCAATTGTGCAATGGATAATGAAGAACAACCTCTTTTTTATAAGCCAGAAATTTATAAAATTTTTAATTTCAGTACAAAACTTATCATTTTTGCTTTGAAAATTTATTCATTATTATTGATACATTAAAATTTGTTTATTTATTTATTTATTTATTTATTATAAAACTAAATATACAATAAATGAATAAATAGAAATAGAAATCTTTTTATATGTTTATAAAGTAATGTTAAAAAAATAAAATATTAAAATAATAAAATAATAATAATAAACAGTAGCAATAAATAATGTTAAATAAAAATAATAAAATAGTTAAATAGTTAAATATAGAATAAAAAATGATACTATTAATAATAGTGACCAATAATGATTAATAATTTTATGTAAAAAAGTAAAAAAGTGATTAATTTTTTATTAAAAATTTATTATGAATAATAGTATAATTACTAGATTATGAATTAAACTGTGAACATACGTGGCTTATTTTATTTTCTTTTTTGAAAATAAAGTAATGTAGTCATAACGACGTTGAGAATAACGTTTGAGGGCAAATAAAAGTATAATAATAATAAAAATGAAAATTCTAGAACCACAACGATTATAAAGATCACAGATAATTGCACTTGGCGAGTCTAATGATGTTGGTGAGTTCAACAGAAATTTGCAAATTCGTTAAAAAGGGCATAATTGACGTGGAAAATAAACTTTCTCTACTTTTCCCGAATAAGAAGAACATTTTAAATTGTTTTTACTTAATAGCCACGAAAATTACGCAAACAAATGAGTAAAAGGAATTATTTACTTATTAAAAGAAATTATTAAGTAAAGAAATTATTTAGTAAAATAATTTTTTAGTAAAGAAGTTATTTAGTAAAATAATTTTTTAGTATAGAAGTTATTTAGTAAAATAATTTTTTAGTAAATCAGTTATTTAGTAAAATAATTTTTTAGTAAATAAGTTATTTAGTAAAATAATTTTCTAGTAAATAAGTTATTTAGTAAAATAATTTTCTAGTAAATAAGTTATTTAGTAAAATAATTTTTTAGTAAATCAGTTATTTTGTAAAATAATTTTTTAGTAAATAAGTTATTTAGTAAAATAATTTTTTAGTAAATAAGTTATTTAGTAAAATAATTTTTTAGTAAATAAGTTATTTAGTAAAATAATTTTTTAGTAAATAAGTTATTTAGTAAAATAATTATTCAGTATAGAAATTATTTAGTAAAATAATTATTTAGTAAAGAAATTTAGTAAAATAATTATTTAGTGAAAGAATTAATAATTTACTAAAAAGCAGAAAATAAGAACAATTTCTTTAAATCCGAAAGAAATGATGTTGTCGTTAAAAAATTTTCATTTTATTCTAAATGAGAAATTCCTTCTTTTCGATTAAAAATTAACAACCCTCCTCTTTTTTTGTCGAGGTCAGTCGACATTCCTCAACAGAAAAGTAGAATTCAAGGGAATTTTCTTTATACTCTTAATATGAATGAATATTGCGTTTAGTTTGAGAAAATTTGCACAATGTTAAAATGAAAAACTATTTTTCCCTCGCAGTTATGAAAGTATTTTATAATTTCAAAAAACAAAACAATTTTCAAAATTTTATAAAAGCAGATGAAAGTGAATTTTTATCTAATTAAATTTCTTAGGTATTTAATTTATTAAATTTAGTTTATTTATTTCCTTAATTTTTTATTCTACTTTTTTCTTTTTATTTTATTTATTTATTTTATTTAATTATGTATTTTCGTATTTTTTTCGTATTTTATATTTTATTATATTATTTAATTATAAATTTTTTTTTAAAGTATATTTTTAAAATTTCTACGATTATAAATTTTGTAATTAATTTATTTTTCATGTTCTTATGTTAAAGACGTGCTGAAAGTGTTTAGACTGATTGCCTCGTATTTAATTAAGATGCAAGTAGATAGAATGTCAGGGGAATGCGACCTGTGTATATATAACGTTGGTAGTTTCCCTCTGGACATTGTCAATTTTAACGACGTTCCTTAATAATTGATAACAAATAGTAACTAACAAATTTACATGCAATGTGATGAAACTGTGATTCAATAGCGTCTCTTTACTAGTGAGCTTTCATATTAATTTATTTACAAAAGTAAGTGCTTTTAATTATTCAAAAAGCAAACGGCATCCCTGGTGAGAAGGAATTCTTTTGACGATACTATCCAGTAATTTGTTAATTAACGTACTACTAATTACTAATTTATTTACATTTTATTTACTTTTCAGTTCAGTTTTAACTTTTAATTAGTTTTTAAGTACTTATTTACTTTTTATTTACTGTTATTTAATTTTTGTTTACTTTTTATTTTCATATATTTCATTTTCGCTTGAATTCACTTTTATTTACTTTTACTTACAATTAGTTACAATTTATTTACTTTTACTTAATATTTATTAACTTTTATTTACTTTTACTTACAATTTATTTACTTTTACTTAATATTTATTTACTTTTACTTAATATTTATTAACTTTTATTTACTTTTGCTTACTTTTACTTAATATGTATTTACTATTGCTTACTTTTACTCAGTTTTTATTTACATTAATTTATTTTTTATTTACTTGCATTTTCTTTTATTTACTTTTACTGACAGTTTATTTACTTTTACTTATTAATTGTTTACATTACATTTTACAGTTTCTCTTCTCAATAATAATTATCAAAAAGCAAATAATTTTTCCCTGTTTAGTAAAATAATTTTTTTTTTTTAAAGAAAAAGATAATTTTTTGAAAGAAATTAAAATCTGTTTTGAAGAAAATCCATTTTTATCCGGAGGCAACAAAAATTGGAACAACTCGTCTCCTAGTCTTGTGTAGCAATATTTTTATTTTTATGAACATAAATAATAAGCGTGTGTGTGGTAAATTTTATTTGTCTAACATTTTCAGATAAATTGACCCTAAAGATAAAAGTAAACAAAGTTTTGTGTTGTGAGATTTTAAGAGAGATTATAAGGAAGATCGATAGAGTCCAAATGAATGAGGAAGAGCTTTCGTGTTTTATTGGTATTTAAAAACTGTGATTGGATTATTCGAATATTGACAATTGAACTGTTATATTTTTAATTTTTAATTTTTTAATTTTTAATTTTTTAATTTTTATTTTTGATCTTTCTATTCTTTCATCCTTACTCGAATAATGAATTTATTATTTCATTTACATAAAATGTATTAAATGTTATTAAAATAACATATAATAATTTTAATTAATTTTTTTTAATTTCGAATAATTTTACAATTAAATAAATATTTGTGGCAACCCTGCGTTAATATTTATTTAATTGTAAAATTATTCGAAAACATTAATCAATCATAAAATTTATCAAAAAAAAAAATTAATTTTTTACAGAAATCCTAATAAAATCCTTCGCAAGAATTCAGTTATTTTTACAAGTAGTAGAATTTCTCAAAAAAATTCAATTATTTAAAAAAAATGCAATAAAATTCGTTGCAAGAATTCAATTATTTTCATACATAATTAATCGATTATTCGGTAATTTATTTTAAAATCAATTTTTATTGGAAAATTCTAGAAGAATTCAATTATTTAAATTAAAAAGTAAATTTATTGAATAATTGAATGTTTTTTAAAATTAAATTCTCATGAAGAATTTTATCATTAAATTTTTAAATAATTGAATTCTTTCAAAGAATTTTAAAAAAAATTCAGAATAATTACATTTTTCAAGAAAAATTCGATTTATTTTTATAATTTATGGAAATAATTGAATTCCTAGAAATAATTTTGTTATTTATGCAAAAAATTGAAATTCTGCGATGAGTTTCATTATTTACAATAATAATTGAATTCTTGCAACGAATTTTTTATTAAAAAACATTATTAAAATAATTGAATTCCTAAGAATAATTTTACTATTTATAAAAATAATTAAATTTTTGCGAAAAAAATTAATTTTTTTTAAATAATTGAATTTCTGTGAAAATTTTATTATTTATGAAAAAATAAATTGTAATTTTGCCAAGAATTTTATTAATTATGAAAATAATTGAATTACTACAAAGAAATTTATAAACTATTTGTAAATAATTGAATTCCTGTGAAATATTTGTTATTTATGAAAATAATTTAATGTTTTGTGTATAGAATTTTATCAAAATATTTTTTTCAAATAAAAAAAATAATTGAATTCTTTTGGAAAATTTTATTAAAATTATAGATATTGAAAATCGTTGAATTGGGGAAAATGTTTTAAAATAATTGAAATTTTGCCAAGAATTAAAAAAAAAATTTTGAACATAATTGAATTTCTACAAAGAATTTTATTAGTTTTGAAAATAATTTAATTCTTGAAACGAATTTTATTCAAGTTTATAAAAATAACTGAATTTCTGCAAAGAATTTTATTACTTTTGAAAATAATTTAATTCTTCAAACGAATTTTATTCAAGTTTATAAAAATAATTGAATTTCGGTGAAGAATTTTATTATCTATAAAAATGATTTAATTCCTGTGAAAATTTTATCACTTATGAAAATAATGGAATTATTTCGAAGAAATTTATTAAAAATTTCGTAAATAATTTTAATTCCTGTGAAATTTTGTCAAGAATTTTATTAAATTTTTTTTAAATAATTAAATTTCGAAGAAGAATTTTATTATTTATAAAGATACTTGACATTTTTACAAGAATTTTTTTTTTTTTAATTTTTAAACATAATTGAAATTCTGCGAAGAATTTTTATAACTTTTAAAAATAATTGAATTTCTGGAATCATTTGTAACTTTTTTAAAATTCAATTTTTTTATTATTTTTATAATTAAAATTCTTCTATCAATTTAGTATTTATGAAAATTGTAAAAATTATTCATTAAATAATTTATATTCTAAGTCATAATTTTATTATACTTCAGAGTTTTTTCATGAATTTAAAAAATTCAATTTTTTCCAGTACTTTTACTAAAAATCCCTGACTTTTCTCTTATTAATTAATTACTTTAACAAATGGAAACAAATAATAAAAATTTATAAAAATATTATTTTGATTGAAATATTAATTATCGAATTTCACTATCCATCAGAAAATTTTATCATCAGAAAACAAATTTTCCATTTATCAGAAAATAATAAATTTCCCTCTATATGCGAGAAAAGTAAAATATATTTTGTTTTTATATTTTTAATGTGAAAAATATTCTGAGTGTTTTTAAAAATAGATAAATTCTATAATGTGACCGTAACTGCTGAGCGGCATATATAAAAATAGAATTATGTATATAACGAACTGCGCTTGTTACGTATATGGAAATTTAATGAGTTCATATTTTAAGTCACATAATGGAAAATTTATATATACATATATATACTTTTCAATTACAGACACCTCATACTTATATCATTGACAGTAAAGTATAGTAGTAGTCCATTCAATGAATGGACGCAGTAAATTTCTATGAATGTATTGTATTGCTTCCTATCAATGTGAAAGTGAGCTACTCAGAATGTGAATTGTTCTGTAATGGATTATCCATTGTACAAGACCATCCACCGTAGAATTGAAAGTCGGATTCTGGTTATGGAACACTTGATTAAGTTAACAATTTTTCTTTTCATTCGTACACTGAGAACTAATAATAAAATTGATTCTTGTCCACATACAGACACATATAAAGATGATTATTATAAAAATAAGTTGCGATTTTCTTTCGCGATTAAGGTTTTATTTTTATGCGGTGAACAAGAAGATTTTATCGCAACTTTTTTTCAGTTGCTTTTTTCTTTTTACTATTAAGTGCAAAGAGTGGTAATTTTACAACTGTGATTAGTATATTAACTTGTATATTATTATTTTATTAATATTTAATATTTTATTAATATTTATTTTAATTATTTTCTTATTAGTTACTTTATTATAATATTTAATTATATTCGTACACTTTCTAAATGTAAAACTTAACACTCTCTTTTAATAAATTATAGAATTAAAGAAAGTAAAAGTGAAAATATATAATATAAGGTCTGACTATATCAAGTACTTACTACTGATTTGCAGAAATTGAAATTGTTTGTCTGCAATTATCATTTTGCAAACTAATAATAAAATTTGCAATGATTAATAAAGTCTGACTGTAACTCACTTTTACTACTGCACACCAAAAAATATTAAAAATCATGTCTTAATAAAACTGACGGTTATCACTGATTTATATTTTTTAATATTTGATTTACAATAACTTTTTGTGTTTTTAGATTATTGGTCTGACTGAAAATGACTTATTACAAATTCGAAGAATTCTTGTAAATATTTATTTTCATTTATATTTTATTATTATTAAGTACATAAAAATTAAAAATATTTATAAAATTTCATAAAAGTTTTTTCGAATATAAATCTACTGTCTGACAATAACTGACTTGTTCTACTGAGAATAAAAAGTAAGCACTTCAAAATAAAACTTAATTCCATTTTTTTACAAAAAGATCACACGATTTAAAAATATATTATGTATGACTACAACTGACTTGTACTACTGAAAATAGGAATTTTAAAATCCATATTAATAAACGTTGTATTCCGGTAATCTGTTCGCAGTTTGAAGTTAGTTGTTGATTACTTTTTTGTTTCCTAACTTTTTTAAAAAATTTTCTTCTTTAATATTTTCAATTTAAAAATTAATGTATTGAAAATCATTGAATTCTTGCAAAGAATCTTTTTAAAAAATTTAAAGAGTATAATTGGATTTCTTCGAAGAATTTTTTTATTTATGAAAATAATAATAATAATAATAATAATAATAATAATAATAATAATAATAATAATAGAAGTAGAGTTTTTTAATAATTTTAATTGAAAATATTTGAAAATAATAAAATTCTTTCAAAGAATTCTATTAAAATAGTTTTGAAAAAAGTTTAATTTCTGCAAAGGATTTTACTATTTATAAAAATAATTGAATTTCTGCAAAAAATTTTACTATTTACAAAAATAATTGAAATGTTTCCAAGAAAATATTAAAATTTTAGAAAAAAATTGAATTGTTTTGGAGAATTTTATGGCAATATTTGAAAATAATTAAATTCTTTCAGGAATTCAATTCAAGTTGTTTCGAAAATAATTGAATTTCTATAAAGAATTTTATTAAAATTAAAAATATTAAAAATAATTGAATTCTTTTAATTTTTTTGACGAATATATTTAAAAATTGCATTGAAGGTATGTAATTCAATTTTCATATAGAAGTTTGTTAAATATTTTGAGAATAATTGAATTATTTTTAGAAAATTTTTAATTCTTGTTGAAATTGAATTTTTTATGGAAATTTTTGATAAGATATAAATTATTTTGTCTTACTTTATTTAAATTTGTATTAAAAATAATTTTATTCCTGCAAAGAATTTTAGAGTTTATAAAAATAAATAAATTATTTCGAAGAATTTATAAAAATTTTAGAAAATAATTGAATTTTATGGAAATATTTTAAAATATTTGAATTTTTCGGAGAAATTCAATTAAAATTGTTTTGAAAACAATTGAATTTCTCCAAAGGATTTTACTATTTATAAAAATAATTGAATTTATTCGAAATATATTAAAAAATTTTTTAAAAATTGATTTCTTTCGAGTAACTTAATTAAAATTGTATTAAAAATAATTGAATTCCTGCAAAAAAATTTACTATTTATAAAAATAATTGAATTTATTAGAAGGATTTATTAATATTTTAGAAAATAATTGAATTCTTTCGTGAAATTTTATTAAAACTGTTAAAAATAATTAAAGAGAATTTTTTTTTAAAATTAATTTTAAAAATTTTCTTGTTAAAAATAATTGAATTTTTCGAATATTTACTACTAATTTATGACAATTGTTTTTATTTAATATACTTTTATTTATTTTTTTATTCAACTAAAATTATTTTGTTTCAATAATTTTTTCCACACACACACACACACACAAAAAAAGATGAAATTATTCAGCAAATATTTTAATGATTATTTACCTCCTACTGCAGAAAAAAAACCTTAAATATTTCCCTCTCTGTATTTTAAACATTTCTAAATACTTTTCAGCGGAATGAAAAAAAAAATTCACCACAAACCGCAAAGAATATTTTATAATTAACATTTTCCGAGTGTAGATATATACATACAAGCTGTCAAACAAACATTCGGTTGATTGAACTCAATCAAATTTTGCACAGTGCATGGTTAATCAAAGCAGGGAAAAACGTTGATTGAAGCAAGGAAAGATTTCCATTATATATGCATACATGAATGATACTTGAATAGCATTATTAATTTTTCCCCTGCAGTTTTCAATATGGTATTGTTCGAAACCAAAAGGGAAAAATCGTTGATAATACATTCACTCTTATTATAAAGTCCAATGAGATTTATATATATATATGTATACATATACATTTCGTTCGCAATACTATATATGGGCAATTCCACGGGAAATTTTTCTACGACATTTTAGAATCGGTTAAACATATTTTTTTATCGTTCTTGATAGAAAAATATTAAATACGTATTTTTTTATTGTTCCATATTTGCCAAAATTTTCGAGTTATGAATTTTCGAAATTTTTGATTTTTAAAAGTAGTCCCATTTTCAATAGCTTATAACTTTGAAAGTATTGAGTTTGGAAAAGAGTTGTCAAAGGAAGAAAGTTTTGGTTTTTCTTCAACTTTTAAAAGATTTAAAAAAAAAAAAATTTTTTTTAATTTTTAATAAAAAAAAAATTTTTTTTTTATAAACAAATTAATTTTTTTTAAATTTGGGCGCGATTTTTTTTTACTTTTTTTTTATTTATTTATACCTACTAATATACAGAAAAATTTCCAAAAAGATTCAAGATGGGCCGACTCATAGTTTTCGTTCTATAAATTTTTTAATTAATTTGTTTATAAAAAAAAAAAAAATTTTTTCTTAAAAATTAAAAAAAATTTTTTTTTTAAGTTACATAAAAGTTAAAGAAAAACCAAGATTTTCTTTCTCTGACAAGTTTTTTCTAAACTCAAAACTTTCAAAGTTACAAGCTTTTAGACTTATAATTCACAGTTTTCGTTCTATAAAAAATTTATGGAACGAAAACTACGAGTCGGCCCATCTCGATTCTTTTTGGAAATTTTTCTGTATATTAGTAGGTATAAATAAATAAAAAAAAAGTAAAAAAAAATCGCGCCCAAATTTAAAAAAAATTAATTTGTTTATAAAAAAAAAATTTTTTTTTTTATTAAAAATTAAAAAAAATTTTTTTTTTTTAAATCTTTTAAAAGTTGAAGAAAAACCAAAACTTTCTTCCTTTGACAACTTTTTTCCAAACTTAATACTTTTAAAGTTATAAGCTATTGAAAATAGGTCTACTTTTAAAAATCCAAAATTTCGAAAATTCATAACTCGAAAATTTTGGCAAATATGGAAAAATAAAAAAATACGTATTTAATATTTTTCTATCAAGAACGATAAAAAAATATGTTTAACCGATTCTAAAATGTGGTAGAAAAATTTCCCGTGGAATTGCCCATATATATGTATATATAAAATTAATTTATTTCCAGAAGAAGCCTTTCGTGGCATATTGTTTATTACACTTAATCGTCTAGGAGTTTGTAATAACCCTTTGGCTTTTTGCCAATCGAATGTAATTTCAATTCTAACATCGTATAAGTGGCAGCAGCCCTTTTTTCTATGCGCAAAAACTTGTCTAAAGGCTAAATCGCTTTTTTTATTTTTGCTCTCAAAAATATATGTAAAGTGATTGCAAAAATATGGAAATTCACGTAAAATGGGAAATTTAAGGTGAAATTGAAATTTTATTTTTAACTTATAATTAAATTTTTACGATTGAAATTCATTTATTAACCAAAATAAATTTATGGTTTAACGCTAATTTTTAAATCGATATAGTTTATTAAAAACATGTTTTTTTTTATTTTTTAGTAGTAAAGTTTATATTTGGTCAAACAAATTATTTTTTAGTAGTAAAGTTTATATTTGATCAGACGAGTTATACTTTTAGTAGTAAACTTGATATTTTGTCAGACAAATTATTTTTTGAATAGAAAAGTTTTTATTTGTTCAGACAAACTATTTTTTTGAGTAATAAAGTTTAATTTTTTTAAACAAATGTTTTTCTTAATAGTAATGTTTATATTTGGTCAGACAAATAATTTTCTGTAATAGGAAATGTTTATTTTGTCAGACAAATCATGCTTTAAGAAGTAAACTTGATATTTAGTCAGACAAGTTATTTTTTAGTAGTAAAATTTTTTATTTAGTCAGACGAATTATACTTTAAGTAGTATACTTGATATGTGGTCAGACAAATTACTTTTTTAGTAGTGAAGTTTATATTTGGTCAGACAAATTTTTTTTTAGTTAGTAAAGTTTATTTTTAGTCAGACAAACTATACTATAATTAGAAAAGTTTTTTTTTTAATAAGACAATTTAATTTTGAGTAGTAAAGTTCATATTTCGTCAGGAAAATTATTTGTTCAGTAGTAAAGTTTATATTTGGTCAGACAAGTTATTTTTTTAGTAGTAAAGTTTTTTATTTAGTCAAAAGAATTATGCTTTAAGTAGTATATTTGATATATGGTCAGACAAATTATTTCTTTTAGTAGTGAAGTTTATATTTGATTAAACAAATTATTTTTTAGTAGTACAATTTATATTTGGCCAGAAAAATGATTTTTTTAGTGACAAAGTTTACATTTGGTCAGACGAATTATTTTTATAGTAGTAGAGTTTAAATTTCATTAGAGAAATTATTTTTTTTTTAGTAGTAAAGTTTATATTTGGTCAGACAAATAATTTTTTAGTAGTGAACTTTGATATTTGGTCAAACGTATTTTTTTTTTAAGTAGAAAAGTTTATATTTGGGCAGAAAAATTATGATTTTAGTAGTAAATTTAATATTTGTCGAGAAAAATAATTTTTTTAGTAGTAAACTTGATACTTAGTCAGACAATTTATTTTTTTAGTAGTAAAGTTTATATTTGATCAAACCAATAATTTTTTTAAGTAGGAAATTTTTATGTTTAGTCAGAAAAATTATGCTTTTAGTAGTAAACTTTATATTTGGTGAGACTAATAATTTTTTTAGTAGTAAACTTGATATTTAGTATTAACTCAAACTTAATTTAAAAATCGAAATTACATTACAAATTAAAATTACTGTTCAGCTTATATTTTTTAATTTAAATTTGACATTCGATTTGAGTTTGAAATTAATTTTCCACTTTAATTTCTAATCTTAATTCGTACTTTAAAATTGATTTAAAATCTACTATTCAAATTTCATTGTAAAATTCAAACTAAATTAAATTTAACAAAAAAATTCCAAAAAAACTTCCCCTAATGAAAAAGGAAATTAAAGACGAATTAAATGAAATTGTAATTACATGAAATTGAATGTCAATTTCGTCTAGTTGATATAAAAGAGAAAAGTAAAACAAAAAAAAAACTAGAAATAGAAATAGAAAGCTAAAAAGTTTTGCAAGCCTTTCATTTTCCTCGTGTCTCGTAGAGATATACACCTCACTCTTTATATCTATATATATACTATGCGCGAAATTTCGCACTGAACTGAGTTGCCAATCAATTTAATCTGTAATAGAATTCTGTGAGGGGCGTAACTTAATGCCACGTTAGCGTCACTCTTGATTAGAGACCCGCCTAATTTTATCTCTGTTGTTCAAATTAAAGGATCAGAGTTTCTCAATAAATTGGTACTAACTAAGATGGCCCGCATAAATAAGTAATTATCTGTCAGACACTGATTTCATCATCATGATGTGCACTCTCCAATAATGTTCTCTATAACGTTCATCACATGTTGCTTTCACACTGGAGCTTTCCCTTCTCTCTATATTCTCTAAATAATAATATTCATTTTCTCAAATTATCTTCAATATTCTATTCTTATCAGCAGACTTTATTCATTTTCTTTCTAAATTCTTTTTTTAATTATCTATTCTTGTCATTGGCGCCTTTGAATAATTTCGTTAAAGTTTCAATTAAAAACATATTTTTAGTCGAGTTCGTTAATTTCATTGTATACTTAGTCTAATTATCTATTTTTAATTTATTTTACATTTAATCTTATAAGAAATTCATCCCGCAGTATTTTCAAATTCTTCAGTATTTTAAATTCTTACTAATAGAAATATTATGAAAGTAAATTATTTAATAATTTAAAATATAATAATAACTTTACTAAAAATTTTAAAAACATTAAGAAAATGTACAAGTAATAAAATTAATGAACGAAATTCATTTATTTTTTCATAATATAAATTTTGATTACAGTAATACTCTTTTTTAAGTAGTAAAGTTTATATTTGGTCAGACAAATTATTTTTTTAGTAGTAAACTTTATATTTAGTCTAACAAATAATTTTTTAGGGTTCCGTACACCATAGGTGTACTGACGGAACCCTTATGAAATCACTCGTGTGTCCGTCCCAGCCACGCAAAATGGGCTGTCCCCCCCCCTTAACTTTTACAAATCTTAACCTAATGAGCTGAAATTCGGCAGGGATCTTCAGTTTTAAGTGCAGATTACAGGAAAAATATAGCAAACACAATTGACGGACATATTTGCGAACTAGGAGGAAAAGAAATAGAATTTTTCCGAAAAAATTACAAAAAATGACCCTGTCCCCCCCCCTTAACATTTACAAATCTCAACCTGGTGAGCTGAAATTCGGTAAGGATCTTCAGTTTTAAGTGCAAATTACAGGAAAAATATAGCGAACCCAATTGACGGATATATTTGCAAACTAGGAGGGAAAGAAATTCAATTTTTTCGAAAAAATTGAAAAAATTACCCTGTCCCCCCCCCTTTAACTTTTACAAATCTTAACTTGATGAGCTGAAATTCGGTAGGGATCATCAGTTTTAAGTGCAGATTACAGGAAAAATATAGCGAACCTGATTGGTGGAGATATTTGGGAACTAGAAGGGAAAGAAATTGAATTTTTTTAAAAAAATTGCAAAAAATGACCCTGTCCCCCCCCCTTTAATTTTATAAATCTCAAAATGGTGAGCTGAAATTCTGTAAGGATGTTCAGTTTTAAAAGCAGATTACAGGAAAAATATAGCGAACTTGATTGGTGGAGATATTTGGGAACTAGAAGGGAAAGAAATTCAATTTTTTTGGAAAAATTGCAAAAAATGATTAGGTCAATATGGATTTTTATAGTTTTTTCTTGTAATTTACATGTAATAAAAATACATATGTATACCGAATTTCAGGTCAATAAGTTTATATATGTTAATTTTAATCAATTATATTTCTTATATATATATTTTTTATAAAAAATAAGTTTTATTTTGGTGTACGGAACCCTCGATCTTAATGCGAGTGCAACTCGCACTTGCCCGATTTTTTTTAGTAGTAAAGTTTATATTTGGTCAGACATAACTAGTTATTAAGTAGTAAACTTAATATTTTGTCAGACGAATTATTTTTTAGTAGTAAAGTTTATATTTGGTCAGACATAACTAGTTATTTAGTAGTAAACTTTATATTTTGTCAGACGAATTATTTTTTAGTAGTAAAGTTTATATTTGGTCAGAAAAATTATTTTTTTAGTAGTAAAGTTTATATTTGGTCAGACAAATTATTTTTTACTAGTTATAAGTTTATATATTTAGAAAAATATATTCAATAATAGTGTATTTGTCTCAAATCCAACTACGTTATTTATTTGATTTAAATAAAAATTGTTTTCGAAATAAACAAAACTTTTATTTTTGAACCAAACAAAAATTTTAATTAAACCAAATAAAATTTATTTAAAACAAATAAAAAGTCTAATTACCTCTCAGCCAAATATAAATCTTTTTTCTGCGTGTATCACCACTTTGCATTAATTTCAAAGTAATTTCCATGAAAGTGAAATTTATCACCAAATGTATAATAAAAATAAATAATAAAATGAAAAGTGATAAAAATTAAATAAATAAAAAAAATGATGATGAAAAAATTATTTATATATTCAAAATAATGTGTAAAAGTATGCGTGTCTAATGACATAATAATTGTGTAATGAACATCCACTCAATACAAAAAGGCACACATATAAATGTATACGATTCTCGTATATTTTCATTAAGTGCTTGAATATATAGAATCATTTTATTTTGTGTGACCCCTCTCTTTTTCACCCTCGCAAGTTTTATTGAAATTGATGTTGAATTGAGTTTTTCGAAACGTGACTGAAATTGACATAAATTTACATTTCTCATTCCTGTCATTGTGAATAAAACACAGAAAAAAAAGAACAGAACAATTTTTAATCAAAAATTACTTTTAGTACTTTATTTATTTATGTGTTATTCGTGAAATTAAATTTTATTATTTTTGGAAATATTTGTTCGTTTATTATTATTTCTACAAGTCAATATTTATTATTTTTAAAAACTTGTTTTATTATAAATATAATATACTTGGATTTTTTTCCACTTCTTGTACATATTTTGATTGGAATTTAGTCAAGAAAATTAGTTTTTTAGTAGTATAGTCTATTTTTGACAATTCAAATTAGTATTTAAGTAGTAAAATTTGTATTTAATCAGACAAATTATATTTTCAGTGGTAAAGTTCATATTTAGTCAAAGTACACTTTGACTAGTAAAGTTTCTATTTAGTCAAAAAAAAACAATACTTTAAGTAGGAAATTATTATTTAGTCAGAAAATTATATTTTAAGTAGTAAAGTTTATATTTCACCAGAAAAATTAGTTTTTAAGTAGTAAATTTTATATTTAGTCAGACAAATTATATTTTAAATAGTAAATTTTATATTTGACCAAACGAATTATTGTTTTAGTAGTAAATTTTATTTTTCACCAGACAAATTAGTTTTTAAGTAGTAAAGTTCATATTTAGTCAGACAAATTTTATTTTAAGTAGTAAATTTTATATTTGACTAAACGAATTCCCGGCGCACTAATTTTAAGTAGTAAAGTTTATATTTGGTCAGACAAATTCGTTTTACAGTAGTAAAGTTTGTAATAGTCCCGGCGCACTAGTTTTTAAGTAATGAAGTTTATATTTGGTTAGACGATTTATTTTTTCAGCAGTAGTACAGTTTATACTTGGTCAGACAAATTATTTGTTTAGTAGTAAAGTTTATATTTGGTCATACAATTTATTTTTTTAGTAGTAAAGTTTATATTTGGTGGGACAAACTATTTTTTGAGAAGTAAACTTGATAAAGTTCTTGAATTTGTTTATGTATTTATAACTTTAAAAATTGTAAATTTTAACTATTTTTACAAAAAACATTGTTCGGAATTTTTTGATTTGAAAATTTCCAGTGTCATTCAAATATTCCAAAACTTAATTTTCTGTGAGATAATAATCGAAATCCAATTTGTAGTAAATCAAAATAATATTCATACATTAAATAATCATACGTAATATTGGGGAAAAATTTTCCCTCACTGAATGTCAATATTATACGGTAAAATTGTTACTGTTATTGTTACTACTATCTCAACAGTTTTCATACCCCATTATTTATTTCTAATCTTTATCATGAAAAATTCAATTCTTATATAATGTCGAGAATTTTGAATTTCAAATACAAAAAAGTTGTATTTTTTTCCTCTTCTTATGGAAAGTAGTATTAATTTATTATTGAAACTCCTTTCTTCCTTACAATTTTTCCTGTTATCACAACATTTTTTTAGACGGAAAGAAAATGAATATTAAATTTAATAAAAATGTTTTTTACATTTTTAGGGAACAAATTGCGAAAAAAGTCGAATTTTAATATAAAAACTACAAAAATTTAAATAATATTTATTTTCTCGACAAATTGTAAAATACTTTTATATTTAATACTTATTTTCTTTCCAGAAGCACTAGTTTTTAAGTAGTAAAGTTTATATTTGGTCAGACAAATAATTTTTTCAGTGGTAAAGTTTACATTTGATCAGACTAATTATTTTTTTGGTAGGAAAGTTTTTATTCAGTCAGACGAATTATGCTTTAAGTAGTAAAGTTCGTATTTGGTCAGACAAATTATTTTTTTAGTAGTAAAGTTTATATTTGGTCAAACCGATTCATATAAAATATAAATTATAAAAAATAGGTATAAAATAATGTATATTAAATAATTTGAATGAAAAGTGAACTAAAAAAGTCAAATAAAAATAAATAGCAATAATTGTGAATAAAATTATAAAATAGTTTTAATTGAACATTACTATCTAGTATAGATAAATATACTATTTGGGTAGAATTTAAAAAAATTTAAATGTAATTAAAAAAATATGAGAAGATATAGTAATAAAAAATATGAGAAAATATAAAAAAATACCTTTAAATTACAATATAAAAAAAATAACAAAAAATAAAATCTTTATTTAGAAATTTATCAAATAAATAAAATTTCACCCCGTAAATTAAAATATAAAAAAGCTCTTTATTTAGAAATCTAAAAAATACCCATATGTATAAAATGCACCATCAAAAGTTTAGAGTATAAAAAGTACCCTTTAAATTTTCGAATTACAAACTGCTACTAAATTTGTATTACGAAAACTGTTCTAAATTTCAAATATAAAAAGTATTTTAAATTTAGAGAGAGAGAGAGAGAAAGAGAGTCTAAAAAAGAAAGTGTTATAAATTTAGAGCATAAAAATAGTTTTTTAAAAGGAGCATATAAAAAGAAATCTAAATTTACAATATGTAAAAACTTTATCCAAGTTTAAAATAATATAAAATCTGTTTTAAAGAAAAAAGAAGTTGTAAATTTTCAAAACAGTAAAAAAAGATTTTATTGAACCATTTTCTTTTTTTTGGGGGGGGGGGGGGACTTTTTTCTCAAACTCATTATGATTTTGATATCTTAGGGTGAAGGGGGTCATTAACCTTTCACTTAACATCATTGATTTTCTCTCACCTGTATTGATCCTTCTATACCTGACTCCGGCAATAAGCGGGTTTTCGATGCATTAAACACTTTAAGCTCCAACGCCTAATGTAATGAGGATCGACAGTCGTTTTCCTAAAAGCGATTATCAACGCCGCACGTTGTGCTTTCGATTACAGTAGGGGAAATTTCATTTCGAGGCATGCTTCCTGATGAGAAATACATTTGACAGTTTCATTTCCGCTAGTTTTACTTCATATTATACTATATATATACACCTACACTTGAAAAATGACGAAAGTTTTTTTTGAATGCGTATACACATTTCCTGTTTGGGTAAAAAAAAAATTGTATATTTTTTTTTCTCTTCTCTCCCATTTTACAAACTTCCACTTAATTTTCAGTGACGAATATGAAACGTAAATTTAGAATTTTTTTTTTCCGGTTCAACTTGACAATTTCCTCATCTCGTTGAAAAAAAAAGAAAGAGAAAAGAGAAATGATTTTTCCCAATGAATATTGGAAAACTCCTTATTTTCATTATAATTCTATTATAATGAGGCATTCTACGAATATAACTCTGCGGAATTCATTTTCTTTGAAAACGAGAAAATAGTGGAATATTATTCGTCTCGGTGAATTTTAGAAAAAAAAAGAATTTGTAATGACGACGAAAGGATATTTTTATTACCGAGAGTAAAAATTGTTCTCTTCATATTTTCTCGCTTGTGGATTCTAAAATCAAAATCAATTTTTCGAAAAATTTTTTATAAAAATGTCGAAGAGTAGAAAATATGAATGAAAATATTTATTTATTTATTTATACTTTTTTATTATTAACACTCTATTTAAAATTTTAAATATAAAAAAATTGAAAGAAATAATTTGGAAAAAAACATTTTTTTAAACATTTTGACAAAAATACACTTGACATTTTATATTGTCACCCTAATTTAAAGCAAGGGAATATTTTTTGGTCTAAATAAAAACATGATTTAAATGAATATTTAATTAAACTTGTACGATAAAACGAGAGAAAAAATAAAACAATTATTTTGGCTCTGTGATGAAGAAACATTTATAACGTGACACTAGTAATGATAGTATTTAATTATCAAAACAATTTACGAAATAATTACATTTAAATGAAATGTTCACTTTTGAAAGTGCCTGAAATAGAAAAATATAAAAGTAAAAATAAAAACCGCTGCCAAGTTGTATATTTTTTTGTATTATTTTGGTGCTCATTTCATGAACACTTTACTTCCACATAGAGATAATAATAATAATAATAATAATAATAATTATAATAATAATAATAATAATAATAATAATAATAGTAAAATATATGAATAACTTTTTATAAATATGGTAAAAGTGATTGAATCTTGGGTCAATCAATGTATTTTTAAATACTCTACAATATAGTTATAATAGTTTAATAATTAAACAAAAATTTTCAAACAAAAAAGTTGAAAAAATGTCATTGTTCACAATTTTTGGTTTTTAAAATACCAATAATTTCGAAATTTATTATCGAATTAGGTTCAAAAATAGGTCAATCGAAGCGTTTTTTGAAGCTCTACAAGTCGGTAACGATAATTTTAAGATTACTTCTACATTTTTCAACAAAATTTTCAAAAAAGTCTTATTTTCCAAAATTTTGAATTTTTAAAAGTTTAATATCTCCGGTTAATATGGACGAAAAATGTTCAATTATAGAGCTCAAAAGATGCGTCTAAAAAAAACTCTACAAAATTATGGAAAAACATTTATAGGTGTCCTAACATTTTTTTAAAGTTATGAGCAAAAAATGTTTTTTTGCAAAATTAAAAATCCAAAAAAAATAAATTTCAGGTAAAGTTTTAGATAATAATTGATATTAGAAGAGTTATTGTGTGAATTTTTAGAAATAATATTGTTATGATATAAAATAATAATTTTATTACTCTATCATTTCTATAAAGAAAAAGATTAAATATTTATTTAAAAAAGAAGTTATTGCGATGTTCTTCAGAATCAGGGAAAAAGTGAAAATTCTGTCTGGAAATTAGGGAAAAGTCAGGGAAAAAACAAAATTTAAGTTCTGTGGCAACCCTGGAATAGAAAAAGATATAAAATCTAAATAAATAAAAATACGTAATTGTTGGTAATTTTTTTTTTTACTATATCCTGAGGGGAAAGAACAATATTTATGCTGGAATACAATCTAAATGAAAAATTCATCCAACAATTTATTTTCAAGATTAAACTCGATCCCCTAATCCTAGACATAAAACAGATTCTTTTGCCTCTCGAAAAATGTCGATCGATGGTTGCATCATTTTTTTTCGAATCTTTTTCCAAAGTCAGATTAATATTTTCCTGTATTTTCCTTTTTTTTATTCAATACACGTGACAATCGTTTTTGAGAAAAAAAATTATCAATCGTAGAAAGGAAGAGAGGAGAGAAATTTTTCTTAATTTAAAATTTTTATCTCCAAATTTATTGAAGTTGGACATTTTTTTTAATTTGATTTTAATCTTGCTATTTTTGCTTTGTCTGATTATATTAATATTTTACTACTTAATATATATCTTGTCTGACCACATTCGGATTTTACTACTTAACATTAATTTCGTCTGAGTATGTGATCACTGAACTGTTTAAAATTTAATTTGTCTGACCACACAGTGATATTACTACTTAAAATTAAGATTATCTGCTCATATCATGATTGTACTACTTAATATGTATTTTGTCTGACCACAATAAGATTTTACTACTTAAAATTACTTTCTTCTAATTATGTCAGCTCTTAACTATTTAAAATTTAATTCGTCTGACCACAAAGTGATTTTACTACTTACAATGTAGATTGTTCGGTCATATATTAATTGTACTACTTAACATCCAATTTGTCGGACCACATATGGATTTTACTACTTAGAATTAACTTTCCCCGAACATGTGAACATTAAACTATTGAAAATCGATTTTGTCTGACCACATTGCGATTCTACCACTGAAAATTAAGACTGTCTGAACATATTAGAATTTTACTACTTAAAATCAAATTTTCCTGTACAAAGAAAAATTTTCCTACTGTAACATTTCCTGTAATTTTACCTAGAAGCAAACATTTTATTATTCCTACAGCATAACATTGTTATTAATTTTACAATAGCCTTATAATTTTTCTTTCTAAAATGTGTTTTTTGAAAAAATACCAAAATGAATAAAAACAAACTTAAACAGTATAAATAAAAAATTAATTAATTAAAATTCAAAATGAGTCAAACAAATGAAGAAAATAAAAAAGAAAATAAAAACAAATAAATGTGCGAACTAATTTGTATTAGTCATTAGTAATTATTATTAATTAAAGTAAAATGATAAGAAAAAATTCTGCAGCAAATTTTGAATTCTTTAAGATTTATATTTAGATAGTTAAAAAAAACGAAACATTTCAAGTCAGGCAAGAATATGTAAACAGAATCGAGTCTAATGCTTAAATTTTCACAATGTGACGCCCTTTTGCAGTAAAACTCAAACTACTGCACCATAAATCTCCAAACAAACGACGAGTTAATGATAAGAGCAATTTCTTTAAGCTAGAAAAACGTATTTCATAAATAATTTTATCTAAAACAGATAAATATTCTCCGTGAACTTTATTTTTCTTTTCCAAAGGAAGAAATAATCGATAAAATTAGAAAAACTAAAAGAAAATATTATTTAACTCTTTTACTATAGTTTTAGGAAAAAAACACTAGAAAATTAAATCAAACTACAGAAAATTTTTTACAATTTTGGTTTTGAATTTATTTTTACCATTTTTCATTTTCTTTTTTTGTCTTTTTTTTATGCTTAGAGAAGTATTTTATAAAGCATAAACTATTTTTAACTTTTTTTTTTTAAGAGAAATCTCCTCAATCATATATCTCTTTAATCTTATCGATTTTAAAGTCACTCGCTATTCATTTTTGATATTAAAAGTATCATCAGAAGAGTATTTCTTTTATAGTTATTTTCTATCTGTTTTTTTCTTCTTTGCAAAAAAAAAACTGAATTAGATTTCAAGTAAATGAGTTTTTAAAAATCTTCCATTAAAGCATCTCTATTTTCTCTATTCAAAGTTGAAAGAAGAATTTATATAATTTTATGAAAGATAACTGACCTTTTTCATTTACTTTTTCAAAGTATTTTAATAACATCAATATAAAATGCGAAGGCAAAATTTTATAATAATATAGAACCGGAAATTAGTAAAGTCAAAAAATATTTTCATATCTTTGAAAACAGGAATTACTGTTTATAAAAATATTGAGAATATTTTTTATGTCAATTGCAGAAATATAATATTTTTAATTTGAAAAAATAAAAATTTCATTTACGAAATTTAAAGTTCAATTTTATAAAATTAAATTTATATTTTAATTTGAAGTATATAAAATTTATTCTGAAATTTATTATGAAAACTATGAAATTTACTGTGAAATTTACTATGAAATTTACTATGAAATTTATTGTGAAATTTACTATGAAATTTACTGTGAAATTTACTATGAAATTTACGATAAAAATTAAATTATCAAACAGAATAAATTGAAATTAAATTTATTAAGTAATAAATTCTATATAAATAAGAATTTAATGTCAACAAAATTGAAAATAATTTTAAAAATAAAAAATTTCCAAAAAAATGCCAGAGAGTATAAAAATTATCGAATATCTGCTCCCTCGACATTTTTGTGAGTGAAAGGTAAATTTTTTCCCATTACTAAAATTACTAATGATGAAAAAAAAATCATTTGAAAACAGATGGCTAACGCTCGTTAAAAAACTCGTTAGGAGAGATTTTGTTAACGCGACAAGGGAACGACCTCAGAGGATAAGAGGGATGACAGGGTCAGTCCGCAATGGAACAGAAGGCGAGCTTTGTCAGATTATGCACATTTGAAATCCTCGAATATAGACTAGAATCTTGTAGAAAATAGCAATTGCATAGTAATCGAAATAGAATAAAAAGAAATTCCCCAAAAATGCCAATTATACATAAATCAGAAAATTACCACATTTTTCTCACTCTAAAATTTATAACCAAGAAATTGTCTACAAAAAAGGGGGGCGAGAGAGAGAGAGAGAGAGAGAGAGAGAGAAAGTGAGAAAGTATAATTAATTTTCTCCCAGGAGACAAAAAAAATGAATTTTAATTACGATTTTAAATTCACATTTTTGAGAAATGAATGAATGAAATTTAATTTTCCACGCAAATGAATTTATGCGTTATATTTACTCATTTTGTTAATATATTTTTCGGATTTTCAATTTTTTTTTATTTTGCAAAAAGGACGAAATTTAAAATTAAAAAGGGAATGCATTAAGCAAAATGAGAAATTAAAATAATAAATTATGGTGTAAAACTAATTTTTTGGTAAAAATGTAAATTTGTATTTATTTTCGACATTTTGTATGTATTTTAGTTTCAATTTGGTCGAAAAAAATTATTTTCTCAGTAGTAAAGTTTATATTTTGTCAGAAGAATTATTTTTTAGTAGTAAAGTTTATATTTGGTCAGAAAAATTCGCTTTTAAGTAGTAAAGTTCATATTCAGTCAGACAAATTATGATTTGAGTAGTAAAATTTATATTTAGTCAGACAAATTATATTTCAATAATTAGGTTTTCACTTGATCAGAAAAATTCAGTTTCAAGTAAAATAAAGTTTGTATTTGGTCAGACAAATTTTTTTTTTAGTAGTATGTTTTAAATTGTACAGACAAACTAGTTGTTAAGTGGTAAACTTTATATTTAGTCAGACAAATTATTTTTTCAGTAGTAAAGTTTATATTTGGTCAGAAAAATTATTTGTTTAGTAGTAAAGTTTATATTTGGTCAGACAAATTATTTTTTCAGTAGTAAACTTGATATTTAGTCAGAGAAATTTTTTTTAGTAGTAAAGTTTATATTTGGTCACACAAATTATTTTTTTAATAGTAAAGTTTATATTTGGGCACAAAAATTATTTACTTAGTAGTAAAGTTTCATTTGGTCAGACAAATTATTTTTTTAGTTAGTAAAGTTTATATTTAGTCAGACAAACTATACTTTAAGTACGAAAGCTTTTATTTAGTCAGAAAAATTATAATTCAAGTAGGAAAGTTTTTATTTAGTCAGACAAACTATACCATAAGTAGAAAAGTTTTTATTTAGTCAGAAAAATTATAATTTAAATAGTAAAGTTTATATTTAGTCAGACAAACTATACTATAAGTACGAAAGCTTTTATTTAGTCAGAAAAATTATAATTTAAATAGTAAAGTTTATATTTCGTCAGACAAAATACACTTTGAGTAGTAAAGTTTATATTTAGTCAAACAAACAATACTTTAAGCTGAAAATTTTTTATTTTGTCAGACAAATTATATGGGGCCATTTTAGTATTAAGTAAGCATATTTTTCAGGTTTTAAGACCCCCCCCCCCTCCCCCATGTAAAATTTTTTATATGCATTAGCGCCATTTTTTCTAATGGAAATAAGCAATAGCTAGACTTACCCCTCCCCCTTAAATGCTTACGTAATACTTGAATGGTCCCTATTTTAAGTAGTAAAGTTTATATTTAGTCAGACAAACTATACTTTTAGTAGTACAGTTTATATTTAGTCAGACAAATTATATTTTAAGTAGTAATGTTTATATTTCACCAGACAAATTAGTTTTTAAGTAGTAAATTTTATATTAGGTCAGAAAAATTTTATTTTAAGTAGTAAATTTTATATTTGACCAAACAAATTATTTTTTGAGTAGTAAAGTTTAAATTTTTTTAATAGTTGTTTTTCTTAGTAGTAAAATTTATATTTGCTCAGACAAGTTATTTTTTGAGTAGTAGTGTTTTTTATTTCGTCAGACGAATTATGCTTTAAGTAGTAATCTTGATATTTGGTCAGGCGAGTTATGCTTTTAGTAGTAAACTTGATATTTGGTCATACGAGTTATGCTTTTAGTAGTAAACTTGATATTTGGTCAGACAAATGATTTTTTTAGTACTAAAATTTATATTTTGTCCGTAAAATTATTTTTAAAATAGAAAAGTTTTTATTTGGTCAGACAATTTATTTTTTTTAGTAGTAAAGTTGATATTTGGTCAGACAAACTATTTTTTTTAGTAATAAAGTTTAAATTTTTTAAACAGTTGTTTTTTTTAGTAGTAAAGTTTATATTTGTGTCTGACAAATTCTTGTTTAAGTAGTAAAATTTATATTTGGTCAGACAAATTAGAATTGTTATCTACGGAAATGTTAATTAAAAGTAATAAAATTCAGAATAAAAAGAATTCTGGTAATAATATAAATAAAAAAAAGGATTAAATAAATTTCCATATCGACTTTTATAAGTGATATTTTTCCTTGAGAATTTCCTGAGCGAGAGAAGGAAGGAGCGAATGAAGGAGAGGAAAAGAGAGTTAGCAAAAACAAGGAAGGAGAAAAAAGAGAGAGACAGAGAAAAAATATATAAAAAGTGAGGGAGAGAGAGAGAGAGAGAAAATCCCCTTGATTTTGATAAAACATTGACTATAAGGAAGCAGTTCTTTAGGAAGGTTCAGTGAAATAGGTTGGAAGGTATTGTATAACAGTAGGTACGTGTCCAATATTACTTGACTGCTGTGACTTTCAACAAATCTCGTGCACTCCTTCCTCCACTTCGAGACAGAGTGCTGCAAGAGTTAACCTATAATTCCTCAATTCGTACGTGCACAAGAAATCAACCAGAACTCGAAATGTCGTAGATTCTTGTTCTAGTCATCAGCACTACTTCCATCTCATAAATAAGGAGAATATATACATTATCAAGGGAAACGCACCTCAATTCATATTTCCTTTGATTTATATTTTTGCTCTAAATACATAATATTCTTGTAATACCTCTGTCTGCAGTATTTTCTAAATATATAATATACAAGTCAAGTGTAACGTAATATTAAAGTTTATAATACCTCCTATATTTCCTACAGTCAAATATTTTAAAACTGTAATATTCCTGTAATTTCAGTAATTTCTGTAATATTCCTGCAATATTTCTGAAATTATTGAAACATTACAAAAAAATCTCTACACCCAATCAGAGATATTAAAAAACTGTTAAATACTGTTAATTATCACAATACTGTTAAAGTAGTAAAATTTATATTTGCTCAGACGTTTCCAAATAGGAAAATCTACTTTTGATCAGACGAAGTAGATTTTTACCAGTAGAATTTATATTTCGACGGAAAAATTAGTTTCCAAGTAGTAAAGTTTATATTAGGTCAGACAAACTAAATTTAAGGAGTACAGTTAATATTCTGTCAGACAAATTTGAATTTAAGTAGTAAAATTTTCATTTGTCCAGACAACTGGTTTTCAAGAACAATCTATATTTGATCAGACAAACTATGTCGAGATAAGGTACTTTATAAGTAATAAAACATATATATATATATATAGTCGGCCAAATTAATTCTTGCATAAAATTTTTATTTGGACAGACAAGTTATTTTTTTAAGTAGTAAAGTTTATTTTTAGTCAGACAAATTGTTTTTTAATTTTACTTACTTCGTCTTTCTCAGTAGATACTCTCTATTAAAAATTGTCTGTCCATTCATAAATCCTACTACTGAATCTTAAACATGTCTGACTATTTATCGAAGTTACTACTTATAATGTATTTTCTTTTATAATTTTTCAATCTCATCTCTTAAGAAATACAAATTTTTCTAATTATGTATTATGTAAAAATTTAAAAACTTGAAGTTTTAATTTGTCTGACTACAGAATGATGTTACTACTGAAAATCGATTTGGTCTGACTACACAGAGATTCTACTACTTAAAATTTAGATTTCCTGTTCATATTACGATTGTATTACTTAAAATCGAATTTTTCCGACCGCATATGGCGATTTTACTACTTAAAAATCAACTTTTTCTGAACATATCAACATTGAACTACTTAAAATTGATTTCATTTGACTAACAATAATAAAAAAAACAAAAAATAGTAAAAAGTAAGAAATAAATAAAAATGAATAAAAAAATTAAAGAAATTCAAAACGATATGAAAATATCTGAAATAAAAAAATAAGAAAATGCTAAAAAAAATTAATAAAAAAGAATTGAAAAAATAAATAAAGAATACAAAAAATAAAAAAACAATCAAAAAATGTAAATTTGTAAGTTTCTGTCTTATCAAATTTTTGTTTTTGGAATATAGAAATTCGTGAAGAAAATTTAAATCAACATGTAAAATTTCCAATTTTTTGAAAGGTCACAATCTTCTCTTTCATTTCAATTGTTTTTGAAATTTGATTACAATGGATGTATTGCAAACTCTTACCGTGAACTGAAGAACAAGAAAAACAAAGAGAAAAAGGAGAGAGAGAGAGAGAGAGAGAGAGAGAGAATTACTTTTCTTGAAAGAAAGAATACGCTCAAGTCCTCGAAAGTTTTTGAGCGCAGTTTCTTTTGTTGTGAGACATGCCCGATAGCAATAAATGCTTCATTCGTAAACTGCAGAATTTTCTTCTGCTGACGACATAAACACACATACACAAACACACACATATATATACAAATACCATATACAGTGCTTTGCAACATATACATATATTAAATTTGATCGTTTTATGATTCAATAAAAATAAATGCTCTGTGTGTCATTTTTTTTAAAAAAGAAAACAATTTTTACTATTACATATTTTATTTATTTACGTATGCGAGTTTTTATTATTAATTTTTCCAAATTTTTTCTGACGATTTGTTTTTTTATTTCAGTAAAATATTTTTTTTATTTTTTTATTTCAGTAAAATATTTTTTAACATTTTTTTTTATAAAGTTAAAAAGTTGTGAACTAAAATAACTATTTAAATAACTATTTAAATATTAAATTAAAATTATTCCTAGAACTAAAGAAACGATAAAATTAAGAATAATAATATTTTTCGTAAAAAATTCTTTCATGAAAGGAGCAAATAAAGTTTTTTAATATCAATAACGTATTGTATTATTATTGTATTTCAAATAATATTATTATTATTTTCATTATTATAATTATTTCATTATTATTTTAACAAAATTTTTGTTATTTTTCAAGCTACATATGGATTTTACTACTTAAACTTAAGATTATCTGGTCATATAATGATTGTAGTATTTAATATATATTTTGTCTGACCACATTCGGATTTTACTACTTAAAATTATTTTTTTTCGGACATATAAACACTTGACTATTTAAAATTGAATTCGGCTGACTACAAAGAGATTTTACTACTTAAAATTTAAACTACTTAATATGTACAATATGTACTACTCAATATGTATTTTGTCTGACCACAATAAGATTTTACTACTTAAAATTAATTTTTTCTAATCATATTAACACTTAACTGTTTAAAATTGAATTCGTCTGACCATATAGTGATTTTACTACTTAAAATTAATTTCGTCTTAACATATTATCACTTAACTGTTTAAAATCTAATTCTAGGGCTCGGAATGTGCGACTTTTTCGCCTTTTTTCGACTTTTCTAAGGAAATGTGACTTTGTTCGACTTTTTTGTGAAAAAATGCGACTAATCGACTTTTTCGAAATTTTTTTTTTTGTTTAGTAAAATGCGACTAAAATTTTTTAAATTTTCAGAAAATTAAAGAAAAAAGTTTTAGTCAAAAAAATGTTCTTTTACATTTAATTACAAATTTCTTTCAAATTTTTCAAAAACATCAATAACTTTTTTTTTAAATAAATATTTAATTATTATCTTTTCATAGAAAATAAAATTCTTCAAAAGATTCAAATTCAAACCTTTTTCAAATTAAACAAATAAATATAAATATAATAAATAATAAAATAATAATAAATATAAAATCATTATTTTATATTATAAGACTTTATAAAAAAAAAATTTTTTTTCAAATTATTTTTTATAAAAATAATTAAATTATTGGGAAGAAATTTATAAAACATTAGTAAGTAATTGAATTTTGCAGAAGAATTTTGATATTTACAGAGATAATTGAATTTTAAAAAAGAATTTTATCAGAACTTTTGAAAATAATTAAATCTCGAAAATGAATTTTATTATTTGTGAAGAAAAAAAATAATTTTGACAAGAAATTTGAAAAAAATTTTTTGAAAATATTAGAATTTCTAAGATTAATTTTTGTCTTTATAAAAATTATTGAAATTTTGACAAGAATTTTATTAAAATTTTTACAAATAATTAAATGTCAGAGAAGAATTTTATTATTTATAATGATAATTGAAATTTTAAACAGATTTTTTTTTAAATGTTTAAAAGTAATTAAATTTTGCAGAAGAATTTTGATAAATAAATTTTCATGATGAATTTTATTATTTATGAAGATAATGATAATTTTGACGAGAAACTTAAAAAAAATTTTTGAAAATAATTGAATTTCTGCGAAGAATTTTATTACTTTGGAAAATAATTAAAATTTTGAATAAATTTTTTTTAAAAAAGGTTTAAAAGTAATTGAATTTTGCAGAAGAATTTTGATGTTTATAAAAATAATTAAAATTTTGAGGAGAATTAGAAAAAAAGATTTTGAAAATAATTGAATTTCTGTGAAGAATTTTCTTACTTTTGAAGATAATTGAATTTTGCAAAGAATTTTTTGAGAACTTTTCAAAATAATTAAATGTTTATGATAAACTTTATTATATTTATAAAATTTTGACGAGAAATTTTAAAAAAATGTTGATTATAATTGAATTTTTGCAAAGAATTTTATTACTTTTGAAAATAATTGAATTTCAGAGGAATTTCATTATTTATAAAGATAATTGAAATTTTGACAAGAATTTTATTAAAATTTTTTTTAAATAATCGAATTTGGAAGAATAATAAAAATAATTTACATTTTAAAGAGAATTAAAAAAAAAAAGTTAAAAATACCTAATTAAAATTTTGCTATGAAATTTATTAAATTTTATTAAATTTTATTCCGGATTGTTCATTATTTTTATTGTTATTATTGTTATTATTGTTATTTCTGTTATTTGTATTATTGTCATTATTTTTATTATTGTCCTTATTCATATTATATTGTCGCATTTATTTAAAAAAATGAAAATTTCATTTAAATCAAATTTTTCATCAGCGATTTTTGTAAAAAAACAATTTTTCCCAAGGGAATAAAAATCGCAAGTCAAGTTGCCTTGAACTTATTCCAGTGAATTTTCCCTCAAAGACAACTTTTATCGCTGTAAATTTGATATTTCTTTTTTGAAGCTCTCAACAAAAAATAAATATCATAGATTTTTTGTAAAGTGTATAGCAAGACAAACGTGATTTGGCGCACCCTTCACTATTACTTAACTTGTCTCTGCATTCGAAGGTCGCATTAGGTCACAAACCAACATAGTAAATGCAAAAGCTTTCATTAAATGAACTTCGAATCGACCCCAGCAGAAAAATAGAGGAGATAAAGAAAAAAGTTTAAAACTTTGAAAAATTCCACCAGAGTTATAAAATTGACTAAATTAAAATTCCTTTTATTTTCAAATATCAACATTCGACTCTCCTTTATTCCTTAAGAGGATAAAGAAAATTTGCAAATATTTCCAAAATTAAATTTTCAAACTAAAAGTATTATCCGATTAGATAGAGAAGTAATTTTTTTTTTTGAAAATTGGGAAAAGTTTCAAAAAAAGTAAAAATGAATTGTTAATTTCTGTTTCATCCACACGCAATTCATGTTCACTTGCGATTCTATTCACAAAGTGAATGCTGAGTTGTATGATTGAGAAGAACAAACGATGATTTATTTAAATTTAACAGGCAAGCAAACTGAATGCAGTTGATTGAGAGAAAAGTGACAAAAAGTTAATTAAAACCAGTAATTAATTACTTTCTTTTGTATTATTTTTTTTTCGAGTGGAAAAATTGTGTTTTTTGCTGTTTCAATAAATTCATTGAGAATGTCAATTTCGTGTGTAAAAAATTGAAAATAAAAAATAGTGCCACAGAGGCATTTTGGCATTCTAGGGACACAAGACCGTGGTCCATCGTATATATCTTTGAAGGCAACACCTGTGTATGGAAATGAAAGTCTGTTAGTGACAAGCTAGATTATTCCTAAATATTCCAACTCTCGAATATTCAACAAACAGCGTGTTTTGCTCTAATTAGCAAGCCTTTGTATTTACTTAGTTACATGAATATAATCCTCTCGGATATTTAAGAGACTTTGCTTCTATTTGTAATTTACATTTCTATATTTTTTATTTTTATCTTTATCTTTTTTATTTTTTTTATTTATTTTTTTAATAAACGATTTTTGAAAAATTTTAATAATTTAAAATCTTCTAAAATTAGTTAAATTTGTCAATATATATTTAATTAATTATTAAAAATAATGGATTTATAGAAGTATTTTAGTAAAAAGCACTAAAAAAAATTGAATTTTGAAGAAGTTACAAATAATTGCAGAAATTCAATTATTTTCAAAAGTAATAAAATTCTTATCACAAAATTCAATTATTTTTAAAATTTACAAGAAAATCTCGACAAAATCCCAATTATTATCTTTATAAATAAAAAAATTCTTCTTCAAAATTGAATTAATCTCAAAACATTTAATAAAACTCTTGTCAAAATTTCAATTATTTTCAAAAATTTTCCTCATTTCAATGATTTTTAATATCTACTATTTTAATAAAATTACCCAAAAGAATTAAATTATTAAAAAACAATTTTAATAACATTAAAGTTAAGTTAAAGTTAAGTTTCTTCCCAGTAATTCAATTATTTTCAGAAATAATAAAACTCACGCAGAATTTCAATTATTTTGAATTCAATTCTAATCAAATTCTTTGAAAATTGTAACTATTCTAAAAATTTTTATTAAAATTCCTCAAGAGAATTCAATTATTTAAAAATTTGTAAATAAAATTCTTTATAAGAATTAAATTTTAAGAAACGTTTAATTATTCAATAAATAATTTACTTTTGTATTTAAGTAATTGAATTCTCGTCGAATTTTCTAATAAAAATTGATTTGAAAATGAATTTTAGTTTGAATTTTAGATAATAATACAAAATGAAAATAATGATTTTAACACTTGATCCTCTTTAATTATTATAAAACATAAAGAAATCGATCACTCCGAGTCGAAGACTCGGAGTTTTCGTTTTCTTTATGTTTTATAACAATATTTTTTAAGTTTATTAATTTAAAAAAAAGTTTGAATTTGAATGTTTTGAAGAATTTTAATTCCTACGGAAAAATAATAATAATTAAATATTTTAAATATTTAAAAAAGAAATTATTGTCTTCGAATAATTTTACAATTAATAATATTCGTAAATAAATTTCACAGAACATTTTTTCAATAAAATTTTTTCCTTTATTTTCTAAAAATTTAAGAATTTTCAGTTTCATTTTCAATTAAATTTTCTAATTGACAAATATAGTTCATAACCATTTTTTTCCTTTATTTAAAAAAAATTGAATTTTGTTAAAACAATTGAGAATTGAAATTAAGAAACAGAATTGATGCAAATTATTTTCGTATGAAAATTAAGAATTTTCTACCAACCATTGTCACCAAAAAAAAAACTACAAAACAATTTAAGAAAATTTATTAAAATTTACTTTGAATAGTATATAAGAAAATTTTTGCATAAAAAAAATTTCGTATAAAAAAAATAATTTTTTTTTTGTTATAAAAAGAATTCAAGTATTAGTGACTTTGTTCGGTCAGATGGACTTTTGAAGCATGATAAAATTTTCTTTTTCTTTTCAAGAAAAAGGAGAAAGAATATTTTCTTATGTATATAGATAAACCTTGTCAATCTGACATATAAACCACTTGACAAGGTGGAAAGAAAATTTTTTTAGAGAGGAAAAATTTTTTTGTCAGACAGAATCAGAGGAAAATTTACATATAAAGTAGTGAAATCTTGGGGGCGGTCAGACAAAAGACGACTTTATTGGCAAAACGCCAAACGGAGGCGAATTCTACTTTTCTGCTTTTAAAAATGAATAAGGAAAACGTTGATTTGAAAGAAAAATTTTAAATTTAAGTAGCGAACTATCTGTTCCGTCAGACGTAAATCATTTTTTTAACATATATATACATCTTTGAATGATAAATTTTTTTCAGAAAGTCAAATATAATGTGGGGTTCGATTTATTCTTTTTTTGCAAAATGTAAAAAATAGTAATTTTAATTAAAAATATTGATATTGTCAATACATTTTTTGTTTGTTCTACAAAATTACATTTGATGTATAAAAAACTTTCCACTTGCTTCGAGATATTTCACATCAAGTCAGACAAATTAAAATTGGAAAATAAATCTTATGTTCGGTCAAACAAATTAGAATTTCAGTAGTAAAATTTTTATTTGACCAGACAAAATATTCTTTAAGTAATAAAGTTTATATTTGGTCAGGCAAATTATTTTTTCAGTAGTAAAGTTTATATTTGTTCAGACAAATTATTTTTTAGTAGTACAGTTTATATTTGGTCAGGGAAATTAGCTTTTTAGTAGTAAAGTTCATATTTAGTCAGACAAATTATGCTTTGAGTAGTAAAATTTATAGTTAGTCAGGCAAATTATTTTTTCAGTAGTAAAATTTATATTTGGTCAGACAAAATATTCTTTAAGTAGTAAAGTTTATATTTGGTCAGGCAAATTATTTTTTCAGTAATAAAATTTATATTTGGTCAGACAAAATATTCTTTAAGTAGTAAAGTTTATATTTGGTCAGACAAATTATTTTCTCAGTAGTAAAGTTTATATTTGGTCAGGGAAATTATTTTTTCAGTAATAAAATTTATATTTGGTCAGACAAAATATTCTTTAAGTAGTAAAGTTTATATTTGGTCAGGCAAATTATTTTTTCAGTAGTGAAATTTATATTTGGTCAGGCAAATTATTTTTTCAGTAGTGAAATTTATATTTGGTCAGGCGAATTATTTTTTAGTAGTGCAGTTTATATTTGGTCAGAAAAATTAGCTTTTAAGTAGTAAAGTTCATATTCAGTCAGACAAATTATGCTTTGAGTAGTAAAATTTATATTTAGTCAGACAAATTATATTTAAGTAGTTAGGTTTTCACTTGATCAGAAAAATTATATTTTAAGTAGGTAGTCAAGTTTATGTTTGGTCAGAAAAATTATGTTTTCAGTAGTAAAGTTTATATTTGGTTAAAAAAATTATTTGATTAGTAGTAAAGTTTATATTTGGTCAGACAAATTTTTTCAGTAGTAAAGTTTATATTTGATCAGACTGTAAAAAATTTACTTTCATAATTCTTACTATCAAAAAAGAAAAACTACTTTTTTTCTTCCCATTGCGAACGCATCTGTTTGTCATCCCTTTAGTTAGTTTCTCAAACGTGAAAATGTAATTAACTGTGCATGCTGAAGCATATATTTATTGCGTGTTGGATTTCGGTTAAGTGAAGTCATTAAGTTACATAAGTTAAATCAAGTTATGCCAAGTTAGCTGTTTGCTGAATTTACAAGCACGCGTAAGACTCCGGGGAGAGGTTGAAAGGGAGAGAGAGAGAGAGATGGAGATAGGGGAGAGTGAGTGAGTGAGAAGTGAGTTTGAAGTTAACCTTATATAGAATATGAGGTTCCAGAGCCTAACCCTTAATCCACATCAGTTTCGTAAGCGACCAAGTTGTGATCCCTCGACACTGCGCCCCAACCCATCGAGTTTCTCGACTTTGACTTATAAGTAAAGGCGGATCGTCGATCCTCCTTCCGAACTTTTAATGGCCCTGCGATGAAATTTTCATCAGGATCAAAATAATTTCCAATTCTTTCACGAAACACGAAAATTCCTCTTTCGCATGACTCTCTAGCATTTGGAAAATAATTTTCGTTTACTTTTATTATTATTATTATTATTTTAAATTATGATTATTATCACATTCTCTACATTGTTATTTGATTTCTATTTTATTTATATTTCTACTTAATGTTTTATACCTATTTTTCATTTTATTTCTATTTTTATTATAAAAAAAACGAATATTTAATGAAAAAATTGATTATCTTTTCTTTAAAAAAAAACATTTTTAATATAAAAAAATTCATTGTACAAATATTTTTTTCCTTCCCCTGAATGGAATTTTTTCGATAAACATAAATAAAATTACTAGAGAGAGTGTGTGATTACGATTTTTCCTTAAGATTTCGTTTTAATTGCATGTTTCAGAAAAGCATTAACAATAACTAACCCGCAATCAAGCTAAAGCATTATGTCTTCACAAAGGAAACCTCATCGTCACAAGTCTTGAAAGGAGAAAGCACAATAAAGTGGTCTTTCAGGTAAGAGCTAAATTAAGAATCTATACCTACATATATATATGTATATAGTTGACGTGAGTGTCAATTAGTATAACTACTCATTGTTATTGTCATTCATTTCTCGGGTAAAAATATCTCTTTACAAATTCTTTTATATCTAAATTTATTTTTCCCATTTTATTTTATTATTTATAAGGTATTATTATATATTCTTATATTGATTTTATTCGCTTGTATTTTTCCCCTTTTTTTAAATTTTTACTTCGTCTTATTTTTATTCTAGTTAACAAAAAAATAAAACAACAAGTAGTCAAATAAATTAGAAATTAAGTAGTAAAATTTTCATATTGCCAGACATAGTGGTTTTCAAGTAGTAAAATCTATATTTGGTCAAGTAGATTTTAAGTAGTAGAGTTTATATTTAGTCAGACTAATTATTCACAAGACAAATTAGTTTTTAAGTAGTAAAGTTTATATTTAGTCAGACAAATTTTATTTAAGTAGTAAGTTTCATATTTGACCAAACGAATTATTTTTTTAAAAGTAAAGTTTACATTTTTTCAAACTGATTAGTTTTTCAATAGTAAAGTTTATATTTTCTCAAACTGGTTAGTTTTTAAGTAGTAAAGTTTATATTTAGTCAGACAAACTATACTTTAAGTAGTAAAGTTTACATTCAGTCAGACAAACTATACTATAAGTAGGGTAGTTTTTATTTAGTCAGACAAATTATATTTTAAGTAGTAAAGTTTATATTTAATCAGACAAAATTATATTTTAAATATTAAATTTCTTAATTGACGAAACAAATTATTTTTTGAGTATTAAAGTTTCTTTTTGTCAAACTAATTTTTAAGTAGTAAAGTTTATATTTAGTCAGCCAAACTAATGGTTAAATTTCTACACGGGATACTTTGAGTAGTAAAGTTTATATTCAGTCAGACAAACCATACTATAAGTAGGAAAGTTTTTATATAGTCAGACAAATTAAATTTTAATTAGTAAAGTTTATATTTAGTCAGACAAATTATAATTCAAATAGTAAATTTTATTTTTGACCAAACGAATTATTTTTTGAGTAGTAATGTTTAATTATTGACAAACTAGTTTTTAAGTGGTAAAGTCTGTATTCTGTCAGACAAATTTTATTTGAAGTAAAATCATTTTAAAAAAATTTGTTTGGTCAAATATAAAATTTATTATTTAAAATATAATTTTGTCTGACTAAATATAAACTTTACTACTTAAAATCTAATTTATATGGTGAAATATAAACTTTACTACTCAAAGTGTATTTTGTCTGACTAAATATAAAATTTACTACTTAAAAACTAATCTTTCTGACGAAATAAAATTTGTCTGACTAAATATAAACTTTACTATTAAAAAAATAATTAGTAAAGTTTATATTTTTTAAAATAGATTAGTTTTAAAGTAGTTACGTTTATATTTCGTCAGAAAGATTAGTTTTTAAGCAGTAAAGTTTATATTTAGTCAGAAAGATAGGTTTTTAAGTAGTAAAGTTTATATTTAGTCAGACAAACTATACTTTAAGTAGTAAAATTTTTATTTAGTCAGACAAATTATATTTTAAGTAGCAAAGTTTACATTTAGTCAGACAAATTATATTTTAAGTAGTAAATTTTATATTTGACCAAACGAATTATATTTTTTGAGTAGTAAATATTATTATTTGACAAACTTAGGTTTTAAGTAGTAAAATTTACATTCAGTCAGACAAATCAATTTTTATTCCATTTAACAAAAGCAAAAATAAATTATTTTCTTCAAATTAGTAAACTTTCGTTTTTATTTAATTTGAATATTATCAACAGAAAAAAACGAGGTGGTGTTGGGAATTGAGGAGAAAATAGAGTCAAGTCAAGTTCATCTGGCGAGAGAAAAAGAGAAGCAAGCTACGTGGGAGGGACTGAAATTGTATTCCTGGGCCCGTCGTGGTGTTGTCCGCCGGGGGTGGCGGTGGCGGTGGCGGCACAGGGGGCGGGGGTGGGAATTGTTGTCGACGACCTGAATTTGCTAGGCGTGGGGGTGGCGGTCAGGGGGCCCCTTGTCTCACCACCATCAGCTCCTCTGTTGCGGGGAGCGCGGGGGGCTGCGGCCCCGTGGTGGGGCTCCCCTCCTACAAAAAGCGACAAGGTAATTCAGAATTCATTCTCTTTCTTTCTCTTTCAATACTGAAAAGAAAAATTCTAATATTTAAACCCTAACTCGACTTATATATTTAATGTAATTAAAAGTATTAAAATAATTATATTTTTAACCTGAAGCTAAACATAAAAAAGTGTGCTAAAGCTAATAATAGAAAAATTAAGCTGAAGATCAAAATAAAAAAAAAATTGTTAACTAAAGCTAAAAATAGTTAAAAATAATAATAATATCAATAATATAATAATATTAAAAATTAATATAATTTTAAAATAATTTCTTATAATTTATAAGGAACAGATAATAATAAAACAATTACTTATAAAATTTATGGTAAATTGGTAAATACAATAATGAAATTACATTTAATTATAATTAATTAATAATGAATTATTATAATTACTTATAATTTATATACTAAATTCTATAGTAAATATTCTATAGTAAATGTGAGAATAGAATAATTATTCGTAATTTATAATAATTAATAAAATTAATAAAATTAATAAAATAAAGCAAAATTATTTCAATATTACTTCCTATTGAAACTCGGACTGGACTCAAATGCTTGATTATGAAGATTAAAAGTAATTATAAATTCTAAAGGGTATGAATATAGTGAAGGCATATAATTCATGACAATATGCGGTGGTAACCAGCTGGAGCGCCGATTTCTACTCGTTAATTTTAACAAAAGGAAGTGAACGAAGTAAAAGCAGGGCAGTACATTATAAATTACGAGACACATCTGTAACGAAAAAAAAAATTGAAATGCAAATTTTTCTCGCAACAAAAAAATATTTATTCTTACCCAAAAAATTTTTCTATACCTTGAATTTATTATTACTAGCGTCATTAGCCAAGTATAAAAATGTTGCGAAGCAACGTTTTGATACTTTTTTTTATCTCAATTCCTTTTTATCTCAATTTGATAAATTTGATAAATTTGATAAATTCTATGAATTTTATAGTGTGAAATGAAAAAAATGAATTAAAAATTTCGAAAATTGTTTATAAGAAAATAAAAAAATGAATTTAAAATTTTTTGAAAATATGTCTAAGCAGACATCAAAAATAAAAACAGTTTAGTAAGCCGATATAAATTTATATACATTTAAAATTGCATAAATAGTTTTTTTTCACCTATTCGACATGAAATACGGCCAATTATTGGCACATAACATATTAAATTGTCAACGATTATTTGCCCTCCCAATTTTAGACGAGTCGAATCGTTTCAAAAGTAATTATAAATCCTGACCCAGATGAACGTATTGAAATTTAATTATTGAAAATTTAAAGAAAGGAGAAATTAAATTAAATTCCACTGGTCCGAGTTTTAATAAAAGTAATAAACAATTAGGCAATTAATAAACAATGAGTGAATAATAATTTATTAAATAATAAATAAGTAAATAATAAATAAATAATTAATAAATTTTAAAAAATAAGTAAATAATAAATGTAAAAAAATAAGTAAATAATAAATAAGTAAATTATAAATATAAAAAAAGTAAATAATAAATAAGTAAATAAATAATAAGCAAATAACAGACAATGAGTAAATATTAAATTAAGAGCAAATAGCGAATAAGAAAATTAAATGAGTAATTAACAAACAATAAGTAAATAATAAATTAATAGCAAATAATAAAGAAAGAAAAAATAATAAATAACAAACAGTAATCAAATAGTAAAGAATGAGTAAATAAGAAACAATGAGTTAAGAAAAAACGATGAGTAAATAAAAAACAATGAGTAAATAAAAAACAGTGACTAAGTAAAAAAAATAAGTAAATAATAATAATAATAATAATAATAATAATAAAACAGAAAATTCCAGAGAGTAAAAAAGTAATTTTGTGTGGAATTTGTTTCTTCTAATTTTGATGTGCAAGGAAGCGGAGCAGCATGGGGCCGAGGGAGCAAGGGACGGGGGGGTAGAGGACGCGGGGGCGGCGGTGCGAATTTTTCGGGTTCCGGCGTCGCCCCCGCGAATTATCCCCCAGGACTTGAGGGTGTCGGACCAGGATTGCGTGAGGTCGTGAATATCCTCGGCGAGAGGAATCAAATTGGAACTCTCAGTGGGGTTGGTCCACAGCCTGGCACATCGGATACGGACGGAAGTGGCGATGAGGAGGAGGGAAACTCCCCAAGAAAACCGCCGAAGCCACTTTATCGGAGGTTAATCAGTTATGTTCGTCAGGCGTGGACTGGTGTCAAATTTGCATTAGGTATCTATTTCTTATCACTATTATTAAATTATTATTATTGTTAAATAAATTACTATTATTTTTTTTTATTTTTATTATTATTATTATTACTAGTATTTTTACTAGTATTATTATTAGTATTATTATTACCAGTATGTTTACTAGTATTATTATTACTAGTATTTTACTAGTATTATTATTACTAGTATTTTACTAGTATTATTATTACTAGTATTTTACTAGTATTATTATTACTAGTATTTTTACTAGTATTATTATTACTAATATTATTATTACTAGTATTTTTACTAGTATTATTATTAATATTTCTGTTATTAATATTACTATTGATTTATTTAACAATTTTTTTTTTATTATGGCAATTTTACACCAAGAAAAAACTGTAATATGATGTAATTAATTATATAATAATAAAAATAATAGTAAAAATAATAATAATAAATATAATAGTAAAAATAATAATAATAAAAATAATAATAATAATAATAATAATAATAATAATAATAATAATAATAATAATAATAATTATGTAGAAAATAATAAAAATTTAGTCTATTATTTTTATTATTATTATTATTATTATTATTATGATTATTAGTAGTAGTAGTAGTAGTAGTAGTAGTAGTAGTAGTCATAGTATTGTTATTATTTTTATTTTTATTATTAACTAAAGTTATTATTTTTATTTTTATTGTTAACTATTGTTATTCTCATATACAATAGTCAAGGTGTATAAATATTTATATAATTTAAAAGATCAAAAACGCTTTCGATGTTTCAAAACCACTAACCCTTCCTTTTCGATATATCCAGCTGACATGATGTGCAATATAGGTATTTAATCGAAGCATGATCACTAAAGCTTTACTAATTAGTTTTTTTCCTTTCTTATTCCTACTTTTACGATCTAATAAATTTTCCGAAATATTCGCAACTTTATAAATTTATTCTGCTATTTTTTCATTTATTATTTATTTTACATTATTTGTTTAGAATACTTTTTCTTTTTTATAAATTTTCAATTTTTAGCCATTTTGCCTTTGTAATTTTGTATATATTTTCCCCCCTAAATTTACCAACATTTTTTACAAATTCCTTCTCTTTTTTAATCTCTCTAGAAAACCGGGGCATTAATAAAGAAAAATTCATGAACGTTTTCGAAAAATATTAATAATTAAGTTATAAAAGAAAATGTGACGATAAAATATAATAGGCGATCTAAAATAAAATTATTTTTACAATTCTGGAATTCTAGTAAATGTTTAAATCATCTAAAATTGTCTCCTTGGCTTTCGCCAAAAAAAAATCGATTTTCTTTTTTTTTTTTTTTTTTTTGTGGTTAGAAAAAAAATACTGAAGCGGAATAATTATATTGGATTCGACGAGGATTCAAAGTCAAAAAGTGATAAATAGAGTATAGAAACAAGGAGAGGAAATTTATAGTGGAAAAGTAGAACTGTGAGCAAGGGAACCAATTTATTTCAGAAACTTTGAAAATGGTGTGTCCACCTCTCGTTTAATGGGGTTTCAACGAAAGTTTGAATAAAGGGAGAGTGTACTAAAAAATCACACTCCAAAAAAAAAAAAAAAGAAAAAAAAACCAATATTCATTTACTATAAAATTTCATCCATTCACTCTTTTTACGATCACTACTGTGGATATAGGATAGCTCGTTATTTTTTTTCTATAATAAAAAACAAACTACTGAATTTCGTTTAAAAAGGCATAAAATTCGAGAAAATTATTATAAACTCTATTTTTAGTTTAAAATGTTTAAATATTTTTAGTGTTAATATTTCTTCCCAGTCGTAATATTTTTATGGTGATTTGGTGATATTTTTATCTTAGTTTTTAAGTTTAGTTTTTTTTTCATTTTCGTTAGTTTTAGTAAATTATTTTTACTTTCAGTTATTAGTTTTTAATTTTTGATAAACTGGAAACTAACTGAAATTGAAAAAAATTTGCAAAAGGTTAAAAATTAAATTACACTACATTTACTAAAAAAAACTAAATATTTTTTCAGTTTATTTTTCGTTTTTCTATTTAAATCTCTAAATTCAATTTTCTTCTCTCGACAAATTTTATAAAGAAAATATTCTAAACTAAATAATTACAAATTTTCCGGAAGTTTCTCAATATCTTTGAGTTAAATTTCTTACTTTGATGACCACGAAACTGGTAAGTTCCATTAAACTGCTGTGAACTTCTTGTATAGAGTCGAAACTTCATCATCTACTGCAACTTGTGCAATAATAAATAAATGAATTGTAGAAAACAAAAACTAAAGAAAATTAAATTCAAAAATATTCTTCTCACGAATTTCTAGAGTTTGAAATTTAAAATGTTTTTTAATAAAAAAGAATTTTAGTAAATAAGAAACAATTAATTTATAAGAACAAAATAGTTTATAAGAAAATTTATTATTAAAGAAAACTGAAATTAATAGAAAAAAAATTAGTTAATAAGAACAATCAGTAAATAAACAAATTAAAAACAATTGGATAATAAAAGAAATTAGTTACAAAAATTATAGGTGATAAAAGCATTTTTTATTAAAAAAAATTGGTTAACAAAAAAATGAGGGGTAAAAGTTAAAAAAATAAGTTAACAATAGAATTATTTAAAAAAAATTGTAGGTAATAAAAGATTTTGTTAATAAAAAAATTAATTAATAAAAAGATTATTAAAAATAAGTTGTAGTTGAGAAGAAAAATTATTGTTGATAAAAAATCAGTTAATAAAAGCATTTTCTATTAAAAAAAAATTGGTTAACAAAAAAACTAGGGGAAAAAGTTAGTTAATAGAAATATTTGTTAACAATACAATTAGTTTAAAAAAATTGTATGTGATAAAAGAATTTATTAATAAAAAAATTAGTTAACAAAAAAATGAGTAAAAAAAATTGTAGAAAAAAATTCTTGTTAATAAAAAAATAGTTAACACAAAAATGTATAATAACAAAATTTGTAAAAAAAATTGTCCTTAATAGAAACATTTGTCAATAAAAGAAATTAGTTAACAAAAACGTTATTAAAAAAAATGTAGTTATTAAAAAGAATGGTTTAATGAAAAAAAATTATAGTCAATAAAAAGAATTAGTTAATAAAAGAAATTATGGTTAATAAATAGAATTAGTTAATAAAAAATGATAGTTAATAAAAAAAATTATACTTCAAATTCGTGTTTAAAAAAGAAACATTTTTTCCTCTCAGTGAAAAACTGTGTATATTTTATTTAATTCCATGTAAAAAATATCGTGGACGAAAAATTTGTACAAAATCGTAAATAGACACAAATGTTGACATAGAGCTTTGAAAAATTCAAGGTACATTAAAATTCCAACCACAAGTTGGATATAGTACAGGAAATAGCTGCTTTGTGAAGTCTCCGGTTACAATGTCAGAGTGTACAATACGGTTATTTTTTTAAATAATCAATTGTAACAGGGCCGCAGAAAGAGGAAATTCCAAATTCATAATCCTCGAGGAAGAAAAACCAAATCTGTATAAATATAAAAATTAATTTTAAATATATAATTTAGTATTCATATGATTATGTACTACAAATATAATAAATTAATAATTAATAAAAGAAAATAAAATAAATAAAAATAAAAAAAAATTATTATAAATAGATAAATAAATAAATAAATAAAATAATTACAAACGAATAAAAAAATGTTATCAATTTTAGAAAAATTTTGGAAATTTAAAAAATTATTTTCATGAATATTTTCCCGAAATTTTTGCAATTAGAAACGATAGAATACAGAAATTTTTTTTATATTTTTCAAAAGTTTTAAAAAGCTTCAAAAAAAAAGAGATAAGAACAAGATCAAAAACGTTTTTTTTAAATAACAAAAAAAAACGTGTCGACTCAAATTCTCTTAGGAAACTTTCTTTCGGAGTTTTATATAAAATTTAAGACTTTTAAAACTCTTGAAAGTGTTTTTCAAGAAAATTTCTAAATGCCAGGGAAAAATATTCTTATAAATTGTAGGAAACTTGAGAAAGTGAAAAAAGTTTTTCCTTCTTTTTTTTGTTTAAATTTCCAAATTTCCGAGTGATAAATATGAAAATCACGAGTGTAAAGTACTTCATAATAAATTTTACACATGGCTTTTTATGAAACAGCAGTTTTATGTTTAAATTTTCACCGACTTCATCATCAATATGTGGTCAGCTAATGAAAATAAATGTTGCACACACTTTTATGAGCAAAAAAAAATACAAAATTTGCCATTGTTTTTTTAACATAAAAAAAAGAAGAATGTCAAATTTAGCAAAAATTTGATTTCAAAAAAAGTTGAGACAAAAACTCTTTTTTCGCGTATGTTTATTTTTATTTTTTATTGTCTATTTTTTTCAATATATTTTTTATATTTCTTTGTTTATTTTATTTTTATATATTATATTTTGCATATAATTTTTATCTATTTTATTTTTTACATTTTATTATATTTTATTTATATTTATTATATTTTTCATATATTTAATTTTATATTGGTTTTTTATTGAGTTTATTTTATATATTTTATTTTGTATATATTTTCTATTTATTTTACACTTTCTATACCTTTTATACTTTTTATATTTTACTTTTTACCTAATTTTGCCTTTAAAAATATTTTACTTTCGTAATCATCTCTTGACGTGTATGAACTTAATTTTTCATTTTCTCCTCTTCACGGAGAGCATTAGATAAAAATATTGCCAGGCGATATAAAAATCAGAATTATTTATAGTTGTAGAGACATTATTAATTTTTTTCTTCAGTGAAAATATTTCCAGTGCTTTAGAAATACCTTCGAAATTTCTATAAATTCTTTTCGAAATCTATTAGTTCTAATAATAACTAAAATAGATTTCGAAAAGTATTTACAGAAATTTCACAATTTTTACACAATTAATTACCTATAAATTAATAAAATTAGAATTTTGAATTAAAAAAGATTTAAAATTTAAAAAAAAAATTATTTAGCTACAAAAAAATCCCCCCCCTATAATTAATGTACTGTTAGTACATAATTAACATACTTTAATTACATAATTAATATTTGTAATTATATAATTAATAATTAACATATTGCTATTATTTTTTTGGAGCACCTCCCGTATTTTCAGAGTTAAAAAATATTTCCAAAACAATTATGCTCCCTGATTTTTTTTTCATTTATTTTTTTTTTCATCCGAGACTTGTCAACTTGCAAAAAAACATTACGCAAGTAAGCGTGACTGGATCTAAATATAATCAACGACTGAAACCTCATTTCCTAACAAACTCAATTTATCGAGTCACGACATCGTTATTAAATACTATTAGTCAGGTCAGAATTTCATTGGACAGTGGAAATCTAATAATGGAGAAAAATAAAAGTTCAACCGAAAATTTAATGATGTATTTTTTTCCTACACGTTTCACATACACATAAAATGTTCCTCTAAAGTGCCCAAAAGCTCCTTCTTAATTGCTTCTGTCAAATATGTAATCCAATAGATATAAAAATAGTATATTGAAAAAATTCTCTCTCTCTCTCTATTCTACCAGCGAGCAATTTAATTTAATTACCTGTCGTTTTATTTCTTTAAAAGTCCTTTTTACTTGGCTCTAAACATTTTATTTTCTTAATATTAAACTTGTCGCAATTTTTTTTTGGGACAATTTTCTTTACCTTTTCATTTCTCTATTTCTTTATTCTTTTTTCTATTTCTTTTTTATCATTTTTCTATTTCCTTATTTTTTATCTCTCTTTTTCTTTATTTTTTATTTCTACAATTTTTTTAAAACATTTTTTCTTATTTTTTATTTCTCTATTTCTTTATTTTTTATTTCTACAATTTTTTAAAACATTTTTCCTTATTTTTTAATTCTCTATTTTATTATTTTTTTACATTAGGCCTCGGACTGAATTTAGAAATAAAAAATAGTCCCGAAAGTGTCACAAAATGTTCGCAATAGTCGCAAATAATGGCAAATTATTTATTTACAAATAAATTGTGTTTAAATAAAAAGCGTTATAAATATGCATTAAAAACACAATTTAAATTATTTTCCCAGTAACATTTTTTTGATTTTATTAATTATTAAAAACATTTTTGAGAAATAAAATTGTGATTTAATGTCTCCACCTGCGAACGCCAAGGTCACCGCCAGGTGGCAGTTTAGTTCTTTCCTGGAATTTTTCCTGCCACCTGGTGGCGACCTTGGCGTTCTCAAGTGGAGAAATTAAATCACCATTTTATTTTTTTTTATCAAATTAAGAGACTTTGACAATTTTAATAAACGGATTTCAATTTTTTCCACCCTTATAATATCGATAATTTTACCGTCTTCACTTTTTTTAGTCTTGGAATTAATTTTTCCGGTAAATAAATTAATTTTTAAAAACTTCGTTTAAGAAATAGTACCATTAGGGTTTTTTTTTAACGAAATAAGTATCATTAGTAACTAATTTATAAAAATAGAAAAATAGAACAGGAAAAAAATGTTCCAAAAAGATTTGTACGAAACGTGTATCGTCTTTTTATTCCTTCATAATCAACTCTTTTTTTAACTTAACATTTTTTTTTACCCTCACCTTTTTGTTTTACTTTCACAGCAACATTTACCAAGCGGGTAGCATCATTTTTTACAACTAACCTTTTACAAGGAAAAATATACAATATAATAAAAAGCAAAAAAAAAAAGAAAACTGTAGAATCAGAAAGACAAAAAAAAAACGAGAAGTCGGTTATCTTCAACAATTTTCTCTGTTTGTGTGAGAAACAACTTTCTTATCTTGCGAAAGAAGAAAATGAAGTCTCCTTTTTTACAATTCTCGTAGAGTAAAACTCGAGTTGCACACACCATCACTCGCTTTTCCTCTCCCCCCTCTGCCCCCCTTTTTCCCTCTTTTTCTCAATATTCTCACCCATTTACCATTTTCCCCCCTCGCACTTCCATTTTTCATCATTCCCGATTTAACCGCGTCTCCTCTTCTCAAATCCAGATACCACATTTTTTTTCCTTACTTTCCTATTATATGTAAGAAAATTTCAAGAAAAGGGGAAAAAAGAAAACGATTCACTGTTCTCAAATCTCTCATCGCAATTTTCTAGTTTTATTCTTTTGTAAACTCAATGCACGCGTCCTTGCATTCAAAATTATTTCCCATTTCTGAAAAAAAAATTTTTTTTAGCTTCCAATCTCCCAATTTCTTTGAAAATATAGAAAATCTGTTTTTGACAAATGAAAAAAGAAATGAAGTTTAAATTAATTTTTTTCTATATTTGTGAGAATAGGAAATTTGCGTATGTAAAATTTATGAAATATTTTGATAAAAATATTTAATTCATTTTTTTTCTATATTTGTAAGAATAGGAAATTTGCATCTGTAAAATTTATGAAATATTTTGATAAAAAAAATATTGTCAATTTAAAAAGTATTATAAAAAAAAATTATTTAAAAGAAAGACCTTATAAAAGGTCTATTATAAAAGAAAGGTTAATTAAAAAAAGGCTAATTAAATAAAAGTTTAATTGAAAAAAGAAAGGGTCAATTTAAAAAAGAATCGAATTAGAAATAAATTGTTAATTAAAAAAAGAGTAAAAAGAAGTTAAAAAAAAAGTTTGAAAATATTTGTTAATTTAGAAAAGAGTCAAACTAGAAAAAAGAGAAAACTAATTTAAACTACCATTTAGATAAAATTACCATAATTACCATAACTCTATTGAATTAATTACTATTGACCCGAATCGGCATTGTAAATTTCCATTATGTAAAATACACTTGAATATGTACATTTTACTTATTAATTATTGCAATAATAATAATTAATTTTACTTATTAATTAATTGTTACCAAAATAGTTAATTTTATTTATTAATTTATTAATTATTACAAAAATAGTTCATTTTATTATTTATTAATACTATATAGTAATAACTAATTTTATTTATTGATTATTAGAGTAATAATAATTTAATATACTTTTAACATTAATCATTAATGATTATGTGCTTAATAAATGCTTAAATCGACAATTTTATTTTAAAAAAATATTTTTTCAAATTTATTAGGTATTCAATTATAATTTTATAATTAGGCGTTAAAATTAAAGTATAACTTTATAATTAGACCTTATAATTGAATTACAACAATATATTATTAGACTTTATAATTAAATTATAATTTTATAACTAGAATTTATAATTATTCTTTATAATTATTAATATTTTATAATTAATCATCACCATCAATCCTCAAATTCTAATTAATTATTAATTTATTAGCTAATTTAGTTTAGAAATTTTCTCCTATTCTTTTCTTTTTAACTGTTAAATAAACTTTTTTTCAAAAAATTATAACAATTAGAATTTATTTAAACTTTTAAAATACTATTTTCAAATTATTTCTCCTGTATTTTCTCGATATTTTTATAATTAATTTTCACACTTTTCTTAATTACTTTCTACAATTTTTTTTTTTAATGCAAAAACGATTTTTTTTTTTAATTAAAAGTATTAATTAATTACTAATATCAACAATTTTAATTATAATTTCAATCACTTTGAAATGCAAAAAATTTTATTTCATTTTGTTAATTAAATTTATAAACGAATTTTTTCAAACTTTTATAAAATTATTTAGTTCTCGCATTTAGAATTGATTTAAATTTTTCCAATAATATTTAAAATATTCTTGCTTATTTGTATTTTCTCTATATTTTTCAAATATTAGTTTTTACTTTTCTCTTACTTATTACTTTCTCTACTTTTTTTGTTATTATTTCTTTTGATAAAAAATTAAATAATTCATTTTTATAAAATGACAAATTATTTAATACACGGAGAGAAAATAATATTAAATTTTGTAAAAATATTTCAACAATTTGGGGAAAAAATGCGACAAAGAGAAATTTTGATATAAAAAATACTTAACTTTAAAAAAAAACTTATGTGAAATTTAATATAATTATATTAAATATAAGAATTTTAGTTTAATTTTAATATAACTACTAAATTTCATTTTATTTCTTTCACAGTTTAATATTTTCTTTGTCAAAATTTTGGTTTGTTGCACTTTTTACCCAATTTGTAAAATACTTTCACAAAATTTAATATATATTTTCTCTCCGTGTAAAATTCAAATAATTTGTTTCAATCTAAGAAAATTTAAATTTAAACAAATTATTTATTATTGTAAATATTATTTTTATTATTATTATTATTATTATTATTATTATTATTATTATTATTATCATTATTATTATATCATTATTATTATTATATCATTATTATTAATTGGCGCAACGTAATTTGTAAACGATTCCTAATAATAATAAATGATTCTAGTAATAGTAATAGTAATAAATAATATTATTAATAGTAATAATTAATAATAATAATAATAATAATAATAATAATAATAATAATAATAATAATAATAATGATTTTAATTAAATCATTCAACTAATTTTTTATTTCAACTTTAAAAATAAAAAAAAATTGCTTGAAGCTTGATCAATGAGATGAAAAAGAAAATAGTTTTTGATATTATATATTATTAATTTATTAATAAAAGATGTTTTTATTTATTGTTTTTTTTCTCCATTTTTTTAAACAAAATGAAATGTAATTTTTCCCAGACTCGGAATATGAGGAAGAACAAATACCGAGATATCGGCCCGACTCCTTGGCGAGTCTTTGCAGAGCAACTCGATTTAGTGAAGCTGAGCTGAAGAGGATATATCGAGGATTCAAAGCCCAGTGCCCCACGGGAGTCGTCCGAGAAGAAACCTTCAAGTGCATCTATTCCCAGTTTTTCCCTCAAGGAGGTGAGTGTTGATCGAATCTCTCTTCTTCTCTCTCTCTCACTCTATATACACTATAAAAGTTGTTTAAACGACACCTTTTTTTAACTTACATACAAAAACATTATTTACTTTTGTTTAAAAAAAAGACAAAAACGGAAAAATGAAGAATCAAAAGTAAGAAACTTTTGTCAGTAAATAACTTTTGTAAACGGAAGTGTTTTTTAACAATTTTCTTTTTACATTTTTCTCCTGGTGTTTCTTTTCTAACAATTCCCTCTCTAACATAAAAAAATAATTTTTTTTCTTTTGTCATTTTTTAACAATTTTTTTATTGTTTAAAAATTGGTACTATTTTTCTTTAACATTTTTTAAAAATATTTTTCTAACATTGTTCAACATTGTTCAATATTTTTTAACATTTTTAATTTTTACCATTTTTCTGGAACATCTTTTTTTAATTTTTCACCACTTTTTGTAAATATATGGTTTTAAACATTTTTCTTCTAAACTTTTTGTTTTAACGAAAAAATTCTTTTTTAAAAGTAAAAATTCTCATGTACTTTGTTTATATTAGAGATTTTTTTACGAAATAATCAGTTTAGAATTATTTTAATTGGAAAAATGTTCGTAATAGTTGCAAATAATCGCAAATTATTTATTTACAAGTAAATTGTGTTTCAATAAAAAGCATTTTAAAAATGCACTAAAAACACAATTTAAATTATTATTCCAGTAACATTTTTTGCATTTTATTAATTATAAAAAAAAGGAATTTGGAATTATTTTAATTGGAACGTTTATACTGAAAGCCAATTTTAGTACAAAAATAATTGTATGGAAAAAAAAATATTTCGCCTTTTTTGCATGAGAAAAAAAACCATTTAAACTATCTCGCCGCTGAAAAGACGAAAAGCTCTCAAACTCAAGATTCGAAAATAACTTTCGAATAGAAGGATCACTTTCTAAATCCTATATAAAGCTCAGAACCATTCTTATTTTCGGATTTTCGAACATTCTACTCATGTCTTTTATTGAAATTCGAACTCTTCCATTTCTATTCAATTTATATAAATAAAAATAACGTATTCAAAAATCGAAATAATCAAAACGATAATAGAAATAATAATTAGAATAATAATAAAAATAGCTATTCTAAAATAAAAAAGAACTCCAATTTAATAAAAAAGCACAAATTTTCATTTCATTTTTCACTATACAATTTTTTTTTCTGAATCGGAAATAAATTCTATAACAGTTGTTTTGGAGAAAGCTCTTTTTTAATAAAAAAGCTCCAATTTAATAAAGAAGCCCAAATTTGACATTTGACCAAAAATATTCTTAAAAACAATTTTTTTCTGAATCGGAAATAAATTCTAAAACGGTTGTTTCGAAAAAAGCTCTTTTTTAATAAAAAAAAGCTCCAATTTGATGAAAAAAGCCCAAATTTGATATTCGACTCGTTTTTCAAGATACAAATTATTTTTGGATTGAAAATAAATTCTAAAAAAGTTTTGAGTTTCTCCGTGTTGCTGAAAAAGCTCTTCTTCAATAAAAAAGCTCCAATTTGATAAAAAAGCCCAAATTTGATATTCGACTCAAAAAATTGTTAACTAAAAAGAAAAAAAACATTAAATAAAAATAATACTAATTAATACTAAAAAAAGAAATACTAAGAGTACTAAATAAAAATAAGTAAAACACAGAAAAATAAAAAATAAAACGATAGTTTTTCGTGTTTTATGATTATTCATCTAAAAAAATTTTTAATTTATCATTTATTTTTATTTTTGTGGTGGAAACGTGAAAAGAAAATTATTCACAGCAAAGAGTTTGGATGAAATTTTTATTTCTGTTTCAAGAAAATGTCTTTAAATCTACCTCTTGAACGAACAATGTCGTTTTTGTAAAATGACTTGAGAGTGAAAGAGGGAGAGAGAGAGAGAGACATTAAATCCTCGATTTAATAAGTGTGCTAATAAAGTCAATGTAAAGAAAAGAAGCTGGGAGAACAAAAAAAAGTATAAGATCTCTGTAGCTGACTCTTATAGAATAAATGGAGGGAAAAAAAAGAAAAAAGTTAGTTCCCCTTTGAAAACTTTTATTGTCAGTTTGATCTTTTATTTGGCGGAATAAAACTTTCATTTCCATATAGAAAAATTTACCCTTTATCTTTTATTTTACCTTTATTTAATTGATCGTAATTTTTTTTTAATATCTTCCTTTTGTTGTTAAATTATATTGTTTTGCGTCTTGTCTACTGTGGCACTTTGTGTGAAAATTATCTCTGTACTGTTCGTGATCTTTTTTTTGTGATAATTAATTTTTAGTATTTTTTGTGATAATAATTTGTCAATAATTTTTTTTTGCTAATTTCAGAATTAGAAAAATAAAAAAAAATTTTTTTTATTTTTCTAATTCTGAAATTAGCCAAAAAATTACTGAACCAAAAAAAAATTACTGAAACTACTGATAGTTTTAGTTTGAATTCTATTTATGTAATTTTTTATTTCTTTTCTTCGAATGGGGAAAAAGTAGTTTATATTGAAATAGTTTCTGTATTATTTATTGTTTTTTTTTTTTGTTTGGTATTATTTTTATTTCGCATTGTTTAGTATTTTTTTGGAGTTGAAAATTTAAATGAAAAGCGTTATTAACGTGCACTAAAAAGACAAATAAATTCTCACAATCATTTTTTGTATTTTATTAATTATAAAAAAGTTTTTTGAGGGATAAAATAAATTTCTCCACTTGAGAACGCCAAGGTCGCCACCAGGTGGCAGGAAAAATTCCAGGAAAGAACTAAACTGCCACCTGGCGGTGACCTTGGCGTTCTCAGGTGGAGAAAAACTTCTCCATATTGAATCTCAAAAAGTTTGGCAATATTCTTAATTCTATTATTATTTAATAATCAAATTTAGAGAGTTTGACAATTTATATAAACGGATTTGAATTTTTAATTTAACCTTCCTTTTCGATATTTTTATTCTCGACAATTTTTTTAGTCTTGGAATTAATTTTTCCAGTAAATAATCTGTGTTCAAAATTTTAAATAAAATTAGAATTTATTAAAGTTTATTAAATTTATTAATTATTAATTATTAAAGTTTATTAAAAGTTTATTAAATTTATTAATTATTAATTATTAAAAGTTTATTAAATTTATTAATTATTAATTATTTATTATTAATAATTTAAATAATTAGGAAGAAGCGAGGAAGAAAAAATCTAAAATTAAAATTATAAACTGAAAATTAAAAAAAAATTCTTGCAGAAAAATAATTCGCGTGAGTCTCATCCGTAAAATTATCACGTCAGAAGAACGACATTTTTATAATGAAAAGTAGAATCAGAACGAGAAAATCAGAAACTAAAGTAGAAAAAAGAGTAAAACTCGGTCCTTGGTTTATGCAATAAAATGCTGATTACATGATTCTGTTTGATCAGTTTTCTTCCGTTTCGATACACTGGATACTTTTTTTTTTGTTTTTTTTTCTCATGCCTTTTTTGTGTTTGGTTTTTTTCCCTCTTTTCTTTCGTGAACATTTGCAGTAAATTTGAGAAACCCTCGAATACATACGTGATGTGATTTCAATTCTCGATATAGCATTTGACCACCCCATAGTTCACTTCCGTTATTGGGCGTCATAAAAAAAAGTATATATGTACATTCCCACTGTATTTTATCTCACAAAAAGCCACAGTTGCCGACAGGTAATCTTTCACGCCCACTGAACAAGCACAACAATAATATAGCTTTACTTAAAGTCTTTTCTCTCAAAACGCACATTTCATATTTTTTTTTTATTTTCCACACACACTATTCTTTTATTTTTCCTCGTCTGTGAAAATAAATATTTTATTTATTTAAACAATTTTTTCAATTTATTTAAACTGACTTTAAAAAGTAAAAATTACCATACTATCCTTTTTCCGTTGCTCATGAAAATAAATATTTATTTAAACATAGGAACGCATTTGAAAAAATAAAAATTATCTTGAATATTAAAAATAAAATGTTCAGATGTTGAAAAAAATTAAATTTTTCATTTAAAATATTAAAATAAGAATTATTTCCGCAGTTTTATAAAAAAATATAAAAAAAATGATTATTAATTAGAGAAAAATGATAAGCTAAAAGATATTATTAATTAAAAAAATTTGAACAAATCTTAGCGCGAGGTGTGTTCGGTATTACATTGTATATAGTGATAAAACTTAACTCAAGAGAAGTCGGACAAGTAGATGCGGGAAGAATTCCTCGGTGAGTAGTAAAAAAGTACGATAAATCAGACGGTCGAGCATATTATTTACGGGGTTCCCTTAATTAAAGCCGAATCCGTAAGTTATAACGCTTAATTAGATCCTTCCTTCACTCTCTCGTTAATCTCGATCTTTTTTCAACGTAAAGTGCCCTGTTTCTCTTTGTATTTCCATTATATAGCTAAACAAAATATACCCACCTTGATTTTATTTTATACTTTTAAAACTACAATTGTCACGGTTGAGAAAATAGAGGTAAGTAACATTTTGACAAGATCCAATAATCTTAGTCATGATTCGGGTTTTTTTTTTAACAAGGGAAGATAAAATGAAAATTACCGTACTTTTAATTTGTTGAATTTATTTAAATTTAAATCTTTTAATATTATAATATTTTTAATTAATATTTAATAATAAATTTAAATATTTACAAATATTTTATATAGAATTTTAGTAAAATATTTTTTTATGAAAGCTAGTGAAGATTCTATAGAATTTTTAATTTTACTATTATAATAATAATATTGTTTCATTATTTTCAATATCTACAATTTTCATAAAATTTCTCGAAGGAATTCAATTATTTAAAAGAAAATTGATAAACTTCATCGAAAATTCAATTATTTTCATATATAATAAAATCTCCACAGAAATTCAATAAATTTAAAATGGCATTTTCAAAAAACTTTCAAAAAAAATCAATTATTTAACAAAATTTTTATACAATTCTTCACAGTAATTTAATTACTTTCACTAATAATTACATTTTTCATGGTAAATCAATTTTGTAACAAAATTTTTAATAAAATTCTAAGCAAGAATTCAATTATTTTCACAAATATTAAAACTCATGGAAGAATTTCAATTATTTTTAATATTATTTTAAATTAATTAACAAAAAATTCAATTATTTTCACAAATAAAATTTTCCACAAGAATTCAATTATTTAAAATCAAATTTTCATAATATTTATTATATTTCGGAAAAATCGTTTATTTAAAACAATTGTTATACAATACTTTTGAAGAATTCAATTATTTTCAAAAATAACAAAATTTTTTCCAGAAATTCAATTCTTTTTTAAACATTTTAATAAAATTTTTCGCAATAATTCAATTATTTTGATAAATAATAAAGCTCTTCTCAAGAATTCAATTATTTTTGACAATTTCAAAAAAAAACTATTAACAGCTATTCAATTATTTTCAGAAATAATGAAATTCATCGCAGGATTTCAATTATTTTTAATGCAATTTTACAGGAATTTCTGGAGAAATGTAATATTCTTAAAAATTTAATTTAATTTCCTCGAAAAAATTAATTATTTAAAAAATTTTTCTATTAAAATTCTTTTGATGAATTCAATTATTTACAAAAATATTAGAATTTTTTACAGGAATTCAATTATTTTCGAATATTTTAATAAAATTGTTCGAAAGAAATCAATTATTTTAAATACAATTTTAATTAAATTTTTTTGAAATAATTCTATTATTCTTTTAGATTTCAATGAAATTCCTTCCAAGAATTCAATTATTTACATAAATAATTCATCGAAAGAATTCAATTATTTATTTATTTATTTATTAAGTCGATAACCAACAAAATTATTCCTGAAAATTCAATTATTTTAAAGCGTTTTAATAAAATTCTTTGCAAAATTTAATTCTTTTCATAAATTACAATATTCATCACAAAAATTCAATTATTTTTAAAAAATTCTAATAAAATCGTTCGCAAGTAAAACTCTTCTCAGGAATTCAATTATTTTTGAAAAATTTAATAAAACTCTTAGCAACTGTTCAATTATTTTCAAAAATAGTAAAATTTTTCACAAAAGTTCAATTCTTTTTAAACATTATAATAAAATTGTTCGCAATAATTCAATTATTTTGATAATTCTTTTCAGAAATTCAATTATTTTTGAATATTTCAATAAAACTATTGGCAACTATTCATTTATTTTTATAAATAATAAAATTCATCGCAGGATTTCAATTATTTTTAATACAATTTTATAGGAGTTACTCGAAAATGTAATATTCTAAATTTCAATTCCTTGAAAAAGTCAATTATTTAAAAAAATGTTTTATTAAAATTCTTTGGATGAATTCAATTATTTATAAAAATATTAAAATCTTTCACAGAAATTTAATTATTTTCAAATATTATAATAAAATTGTTCGAAAGAAATCAATTTTTTTTAATTAAATTTTTTTGAAATAATTCAATTATTTTTTTAGATTTTAATAAAATTTTACCCAAGAATTCAATTATTTCCATAAATAATTCTTCGAAGAAATTTAATTATTTATCTATTATGTCGATAAATAACAAAATTATTCTCAAAAATTCAATTATTTTGAGGCATTTTCATAAAATTCTTTGCAAAATTCAATTCTTTTCATAAATACCAATATTCAACACAAGAATTCAATTATTTTTAAAAGTAATAAATTTCTTCTTAAAAATTCAATTATTTAAAAAAATTCTAATAAAATCGTTCGCAAGAATTCAATTATTTTCATAATTTAAATTTTAATGGAATTCTTTGTAAAATTTAATTATTTTTAAAAACTTTTCGCAATTTAATGATTTTCAATATTTACTTTTTTCATAAAATTTCCAAACAGAATTCAATTATTGAAAAAAGTTTTTGTAAAAATCTTTGTAAGAATTCAATTCTTTTCATGATTATTAAAAATTTCTCAGGAATCCAATTATTTAAAAATTTTTATAAAATTCTTCCCAAGAATTAAATTATTTTAAAAATACTTAAATTCTTTCATGAATAATAAAATTCGTTAAAATAAAATAATAAAATACAGAATGGAATTTTTGTAAGTTTTGTGAAGTGTCTAAAACGAGTTTTTTTTATCGCCAAGTTTAATTTTTCGATAGCTACTTTTTTTCTTTTTGAAAGATACTTTTTTAAAATTAATTATCGAGTGCAAAGTCTAATTACACTGCAAAAAAAAAAAAATTTATTCGATTCAAATAACCGATTACTTTACTAAATTGTCAATTTAATATTTACTTGAATCAAATAATTTTGATTTAAGTCAATTAAATTTTATTCGAACCATTAATTTTAGTATTTGAAGTAAATATGAACTAAACCATTTAATTGACTCAAATAAATATTATTTGATTCAAGTAAATATTTAATTGATAATAGTCAAGTAATCGGTTATTTGAATCAAATAAAATTTTGTTTTTCAGTGTATTTCTTAATCTAATACAAAACCTAAAAATCAGTGCGACATATGCCACAAAAAGGAACTGTCATATTGGTTCAATTTTTCCCTTCCGCATTTATTTTAAAATTCTCTTTACACAATATATGCATTGGATTATTTTTCCCAGCACGAAAAGTTTTTTTTTCGACATTTTTAGGTACATATAAAGTTAGGAAACAGCCTCTTTGGATATGTCTGGCGTAGAGGGTAAACTTCGTATCTTGTTTACGATAAGATCGAGTCTCTGGGAAGATCTTAAATTTATTATAACTCCTAGTACACATAGAAGGAAGCCAATGGAATTGAACAGGGAACAATAGAGAGATAGTGACTTGTATATGCTTTTGAGATTGTCTTCTATAGACATGTTGCTTTTAAACACGTTCTATCCAAATCACACAACGTAATTTAGGTCGTATTGCGCTTAACATTCCCAAAGGAATTTTTATCCCGTATTTATTTTCTCTTTTTTTTTTTTTTTTTGCTTTTCACAAGTCGATTCGAATCAACAAAATCTTTTGAATTGAGAATTTTTCAAGTACTCCGTCGAGAGTGAGGGTGGTAAAAATAAATGTGCCGCATTTTTTTGAAAGTGGGGAAAAAAAATTAAAACTACTTCTCGTTTTCTATTGAAGGGAAAACGAGTTCAATAAGTTAAGAAAAGGATTTTTTTTTATTCTGTTTGTTTAATTTAAATATTTCTTTACGGATTTTTTCGGATTTTTCTTTTGATATTTTCTTCTGTCCTTAATTTTTGAAATTGAAAATTTGTTTCGAAATTACTCGAAAAACTTTAAATTATAAATTAATCAAATCAAATTGTTTGTTTAATTTAAATATTTCTTTACGGATTTATTGACTCAAAAAAATTTTCCTATTTTTCTTTTAATTTTTTTTTCTGTCCTTAATTTTTGAAATTGAAAATTTGTTTCGAAATTACTCGAAAAACTTTAAATTATAAATTAATCAAATTTCGATTCTTGATTCAAGAATCAAAAAAAAAAAAAAAAAAAATCAAGAATCGAAATTTGATTAATTTATAATTTAAACTTTTTCGAGTAATAATGAGAAAAAAAAATGTTAATAAACAAAAAAATAAATAATAATTATAATATTATTTATGATTGCAGCAAATGCGAGTCAGTATGCTCATTACGTTTTCAACACTTTGGACCAGGATCACAGTGGACTTTTGAGCTTTGAGGTGAGTCTTTTCTTTTTTCATCCCTTATTCTATATATAAGAATATTTTCTCTTTCTTTCCCTCGCACCTTCATTTATTATCCTGCCCAACCGTTTCCTCATACTCACTATGGTTTTAGACTTTATTTACTCCTCTCTCGTATATATTTGCCATGTAGCCTTTCCATAATGCCAAGCATCATGCCACTTGTACGTGAGTTGAAACTGAGTAAATAATTTATAGACTACACTGGATATTATTAGCATACGCAAACAAAAGTAAATATCATTTTCTTTAAAGCTCACAATTTTCTTCACCAAGTTTTTTTTTGATCTTTTTTTTTCTTTTTTTTCCATTCCTCTTTTTCTTTCCCTCTTTTTTCTTTTAACTATATAATAACAAACTCTTCCTTTGTTTACACTACTTTCATTGTATTTCTTTCATTTCTTTTGCTAACTTTCAATTTAATTTTCTTATTAGCACACTTTTTAATCAAAAACTTTTCTTGTTAATTCTTCACGTTACTCGATTTTTATATGGGAAAAAAAAATATAATACCTACACAGTAAAAATTATTATTAACTTTATTACTATTATTATTATTATTTTATTACTGTTATCATCAAAAAATTTTAATCACAGTTTTTCAAAAGACTAATTTTTTTCATAATTTATAAATTAAAGTATTAAAAACTTGAATATTTATTCAAGTTTAAATGAATATGTAAATTAATAAATTTATTAATTTTTAAACATAATTATTTAAATATTATTAGTTTTACAACAATTAAAATCTTGAAAAACTTCAATTTAAAAATCTACCGAATAATTATTTCTAAAAATTCATACCTATAACGATTCTCAAATTCAATTATTTTATTAAAAGTTTTAATTTTAACTGAAATTCATTTTTAAATCAATTAATGTTCGAAAATTCTACGAGTATTGAATTACATAAATACAAAAATAATTAATTATTCCTTAAATTTTACGTCACACGTAAAGAATTTTATCAAAAAATTTTTGAAATAATTGAATTCTTTAGAAGAATTTTAAGAAAATTTTTAAGGAATATTTACATTTTTCGAGACATTTATTATAAATAATATTAAAAACAATTAAAATCCTACAAAGAATTTTATTATTTATGAAAATAATTGAATTCTTGCAATCAATTTTATTTGAATTTTTTTGAATATTTGAATTCCTGATAAGAATTTTATAAAAAATTTTTTAAATAATTGAATTCTTGTGAAAAATTTTATTATTTTTTAAAATTGTTGAATTCTTGCAACGAATTATATTAAAATTTTTAAAAATATTTAATTGAAATCCTGAGAAGAGTTTTATTAGTTTTGAAAATAATTGAATTCTTGCGATGAAATTAATTAAAATGTTAAAAAATAATTGAATTCCTGAGAAGAATTTTATTATTTATGAAAATAATTGAATTCTTGCAATGAATTTTATTTACATTTCTTTAAATAATTAAATTTTTGATTAGAATTTTATTAAAATTTTTTTAAATAATTGAATTCGTGTGAAAAATTTTATTATTTTTGAAAATTGTTGAATTCTTGCAACGAATTATATTAAAATTTTTAAAAATATTTAATTGAAATCCTGAGAAGAGTTTTATTAGTTTTGAAAATAATTGAATTCTTGCGATGAAATTAATTAAAATGTTAAAAAATAATTGAATTCCTGAGAAGAATTTTATTATTTATGAAAATAATTGAATTCTTGCAATGAATTTTATTTACATTTCTTTAAATAATTAAATTTTTGATTAGAATTTTATTAAAATTTTTTTAAATAATTGAATTCGTGTGAAAAATTTTATTATTTTTGAAAATTGTTGAATTCTTGCAACGAATTATATTAAAATTTTTAAAAATATTTAATTGAAATCCTGAGAAGAGTTTTATTAGTTTTGAAAATAATTGAATTCTTGCGAAGAAATTAATTAAAATTTTCAAAAATAATTGAATTTCTGAGAAGAATTTTATGATTTACGCAAATAATTGAATTCTTGCAATGAATTTTATTTACATTTCTTTAAATAATTAAATTTTTGATTAGAATTTTATGACTTATGCAAATAAATAATTGAATTCTTGCAATCAATTTTATTAAAATTTTTTTAAATATTAGAATTCCTATAATAAGAATTTTATTATTTATGAAAATAATCGAATCCTTGCGAAGAAATTGATTACAATTTTTTTTTATTAAATGAATTTCTGAGAAAAATATTATTACTCATGAAAATAATTGAATTCTTGCAATCAATTTTATTTACAATTTTTTTGAATATTTGAATTCCTGTTAAGAATTTTATTAAAATTTTTTTAAATAATTGATTTCTTTTTAATTAATCTTTTTAATTTTGAATTTTATTATTTTTGAAAATAGTTGAATTCTTGCAACAAATTTTATTAAAATTTTTTAAAATATTTAATTGAATTCTTGAGAATAATTTTATGAATTATGGAAATAATTGAATTCTTGCAAAGAATTTAATTAAAATTTTTATTCAAGAAATTTAAATACAATTTTATTAAAAATATTACAATTCTTAGAAATAAATTTCATTAATATTAAAATAATTAAAAATAATTAATTTCTTTCGGTGAATTTTGTTATTAAAATTTGTTTCAATAATTGAATATTTTTAAATCAATTTTAATAAAAATTTGGGATATAATCAATTTCTTTCAAGGAATTTAATTACTATTTTATTAAAAAATATGTGAATTCTTATAAAAAAAATTTTATCAAAATAATTGATTTCTTTTGGAAAATTTTATAAAAATTTTATTTAAAATAAATGAATTTCTGTGAAAATTTTTATTTTATTAATATGAAAAAATTGATTTTTTGGAATCAGGTAAGAATTTCATTGTTTGCAAAAATAATTGATTTCTTAAAAAAAATGTTCTTAAAATTCGTTGAAAATAATTAAATTGTTTCAATGAATTTTATTAAAATGTTTTGAATTGTTTTTATGTATTTTATTAAAATTTGTTAGACTAATTTTTTTATCTCAACTATTAGAGGCTTTAAAGTAGTCCCAATTTACAAAAAGAGGAAAAAAGAAGTTTTTAGTCTCACAAATCTAAATAATGTATCTTAATTCTAAATAGTAGCAAATCGTAAAAAAGTTACTAATTTTTTAGTATAAGTAAATGATTACGAATTTATATTAAAATAAATGAGCGCCAAATTTGAATAAATAAATAAAAAGAAAATTTATTCATTACTTATTATTATTTAAATTTTCGAAAGAAGAAATAATTATTCCAATTATTATTTTGCTATCTCAGCAATAATAGTACAGAGATAATGATACAACACTGAAAATTAATACCAAAGAATTGATAAAATAGATATCATGTGATAAGTATATAATAATGAACGATGCACATCGATATCTTTATTATCGCGATAAATATGAGAATTTCCGCATTGCGTGCAAAAAGGCACTAATTTTCTCTTCTAATTATGTAATTAAATAAATCCGCAGAGCAAAATTATATATAGTGGCTGGTGAATTAATGACACCCAGCCAGTGACCACCCACACATACACACACTCACACACTCTATACACCAAAAATACCAACGCTATATTAAATGTTCAAAGTGTGAGAGAAGAAATGAGCGCGATTTATAATTCACGGTTGAAGAAGGAAAAAAATTCTTTTCACACTGACACTTACAGATTCATAAAAATTATTTTTCTCAAGTAAATGTGAATTTCTTCTTTTTTTCTTTCTTGTCCTCGCGTCTTAAACGTGATTCCGTTCTTCAAAGCTTTCTTTTTTTGAGAGAGAGAGAGAGAAAGAGAGAGAGAGGAAAAAAAATAACGACCACCCTGGGAATGATAAAGAAAGCCAACAAGAAGTACCCTCTTAATTAACCGAAAATTTTTATATTACTTTTTAAACTTGCGGGATGAAATATGGTTTTTTTCTTTGCTTCTTAAACCATTTTACATTTCTTGGTTGCATTTCCCTGCTGGATATTAAATAGGAAAAAATATTTTCAGGGGAATCTTCTTTACGTTTTTGTGTTTAATTTTTTTTTTTTTTTACTTTTTTTTGAAAGATTATATTTTTTTAAAGAAAGATTAATAGAATTCATAATTATTGAGGCATTTGACACATTTTTATTTCTTTTTCGTATAATTTCTATTCAAGATAGCAAAATTGGCTTAAAATTTTCCATTCAGGAGAATATATCTTTTAATAAAATTATTTTTTCATATAGTTTTGTAAAGTAAGTCAAAATGATTATATCTTCGAATACATTTTCTTTCTCTACTTGTTTTTTTTTTGTTTATTTTTGCTTATTTGTTTATACCTTTGTTTGATTATTTTTTGTGTTTTCTTTTTATTTCATTATTTTTTGTTTGTTTTATTGTTATTTTTTTTATTCATTTGTTTCTTTATTTGTTTGTCTATTTTTTGTTTCTTTGGTTGATTTTTGTTAATTTGTTTGTCGTTATCTTTAATTATTTTTTTCTTGTAAAAATCAAGCAAAAAATAATTTGTTTGTTTTTTTTTTGTTTTGTTATTAGTTTCTTTAGTTGATTTTTTTATTCTTTTTTTTTATTATGATTTGTTTGTTTTCTTCTTATTTCATTTTTTTATTTATTTTTTTTTCGTTTCTTTAGTGGATTTTGGTTTATTTGTTCTTCTATTTCTTATTTCTTTGGTGGATTTTGTTTTTTTTTTGTTTCATAATTTTTTGTTTGTTTTCTTGTTATTTCATTTTTTTATGTATTTATTTGTTTCTTGGTTCGTCAATTTTTTGTTTCTTTGACTGATTTTGGTTTATCTGTTTATTCTTTTGTATGGTTATTTTGTTGTTTTCGTGTAATTTTATTTTTTTATTTATTTGTTTATATATTTGTTTGTCTAAAAACCCAATTTTTGTTTCTTTAATTAATTTTGATTTATTTATTCGTTTATTTCTTGATCGTTTTTATTCTTTTGTTTTTATTTATTTCTTTGCTTGATTTTGGTTTATTTGTTTGCTCTTTTGTTTCATTTTTTTTGTCTTCTTGTTATTTTACTTTTTTTTCTTTTATTTGTTTCTTTATTTGTTTGTTTATTTTTTTTTCTTTGACTGATTTTGGTTTATTTTTTTATTTGATTATTTTTTTGGTTTTCTTGTTATTTTTTTTTATTTATTTGTTTCTATATTTTTTTGTCTAAAAATACAATTTTTGTTTTTTAGTTAATTTTGGTTTATTTATTCATTTATTTCTTGTTTGTTTCCTTTTTATTTCATTATTTTTTATTGTTTTACAGTTATTCTATTTGTTTCTTCATTTGTTTGTTTATTTTTTTTTCTTTGACTGATTTTGGTTTATTTTTTTATTTGATTATTTTTTTTGTTTTTCTTGTTATTTTATTTTTTTTATTTATTTGTTTCTATATTTTTTTATCTAAAAATACAATTTTTGTTTTTTAGTTAATTTTGGTTTATTTATTCGTTTATTTCTTGTTCGTTTTATTTATTTTTTTGGTTTTCTTCTTATTTAATTTATTTTTTTATTTATTTGTTTCTATATTTTTTTTGACTAAAAGCACAATTTTTGTTTTTTAGTTAATTTTGGTTTATTTATTCGTTTATTTCTTGTTCGTTTTTTTCTTTTGTTTTTATTTATTTCTTTGGTTGATTTTGGTTTATTTGTTTGTCCTTTTGTTTCATTTTTTTGTTTTTTTGTTATTTATTTGTTTCTTTATTTGTTTGTCTATTTTTTGTGTCTTTGGTTGGTATTGTTTTCTTTGTTTGTCATTTTTTATGATTATTTTGTGTTAGTTTTCTTTTTATTTCATTTTTTCTATTTATTTGTCCCTTTATTTGTCTGTTTATTTTTTGTTTGTTTCTTTATTTATTTTTCTATTTCATGTTTCTTTGACTGATTTTGGTCTATTTGTTTATTTTTTTGGTTTTCTTGTTATTTTTTTTTTTATTTATTTGTTTATCAAAAAACCCAATTTTTGTTTTTTTAGTTAATTTTAGTTTATTTATTTGTTTATTTCTTGTTCCTTTTTTTTGTTTTTATTTATTTCTTTGGTTGATTTTCGTTTATTTGTTTGTCCTTTTGTTTCATTTTTTTGTTTTCTTGTTATTTTATTTGTTTTCTTGGTTCTTTATTGGTTTGTCTATTTTTTGTATCTTTGATTGATTTCGATTTATTTGTTTGTTATTTTCTTTGATTAATTTTTGTGTGTTTTCTTTTTATTTTCTTGTTATTTAATTTTTTATTTATTTGTTTTTTTATTTGTTTGTCTATTTTTTGTGTTTCTTTAATTGTTTGTTTATTTTTGTTTGTTTCTTGCTTGTTACTGTTTATTCATTCGTTTATTTTTTTTCTATTTATTTAATTTTTTTATTTTTATTTATTTTTTTCATTTTATTTATTTTTTTTTAATTTGTATTTTTTTTGTACTACAATTTGTCCATTTCGTTTGTTCTTTTGTTCAAATTTCCAAAAAACATTTATTTTTATTTCCCAACACCAAAAAAAAAAAGAAGAACTCACAATCACCATTTAAATTTGTATCCAATCTTTCCAATTTTCTTTTTATGATTTTCCCTGAGTTTAATAAAGTTTCCGTCACACAAATATAGGCGAAAAAAAATTCTATTGACACACATGGTGTCCCTAAAGGGTATTTTCCCTGAAAGTGGATGATACTTACGGATTTACGACTTCACATAAAGCTAAGAAATATATCCCAACGTATATATCCCTGAAGGGTGCGATATTCGTCAAGAAGGCTGAAAGGTCCAATCCATTTGTTATACTCATAAAATATTGTCATTATATCCCACTTTTCTATTTTTTCCGGTCCTCTTTTTTTTGGCTTTTATTTTTTTCCTTCAAATAATTTTTTGAAAAAAACAAAATTTTTTGTCAAAAATTATTTTCCCGAAAATAAATTATTTTATTACCTCTTCATGTATAATATCAACGAAAATTCATATAAAATGAAGCATTAAACATTAAATAGCAAAGTAATTAAAACAAAACTCTCTGTCTCTTAAAACAATGTAGTACAATGTCCCTTTCGAATTATATAGTTAGCAATTAAAATTGACCATTAAAATTATATTTGAAATTAAAATTATACTTGAAATTAAAATTATATTCGAAATGAAAATTGTATTTCTCATTCAAATTATATTGAACATTGAAATTATTCTTAAAAATATCGTTTAATCTTCTTTAGACTAGAATTTCAATTACAAATTTTAATTTTTAACTTATAATTTTTTAATTACATTTAAAATTTAAAATTTCGCATCATTTTTGTATTTTTCGAATAGCAATTAGTCGGTTTAATTAATTATTTTATTTATTTACTTGAAATCACCATTAATTAAATTTACAATTTTAAAAAACTTTCGGCGAAATGTAAATTGATCTCTCTAAATAATCCACTGAGGCAGTGGCGCAGTGATTTTGGCGAGAGAGAAAAAAGAAAAGTATTTTGAAAGGAGGGTATTTGGGAATGTAAAAAAAGAGCGGATAATTACGACGTGACGTAATTAACAGGAATTGTACTTTGTATAATTAGCCCCTCCAAACTGCGAGAGGTTGTACTCTTTTTTAATCCGCGATAAGGTTTGTGCACTCTCGTTTAATTAGGATCAACCTTAGTGACTTTACTCACGCTAACATTTCAATATTTTAATTGGAATCGAAGTAATGGTCACACCTGTTGTACCTCATGTGCAACTGTTGATACAATATTATAATGAAATTATATTATTTAATATCAAACGAGAAAAATAAATTATTACCCACTGCTATTAACATACAAGTAATAATATTTTAATAACAATAATTAATTCATACAAAATGTAAAATTAAAATTTTCAATTTTAATCAAAATTTAATTTAATTTTTTTTTTTAATTTTATTTTTATTTTTTATTTATTTACTATTTTTTTTTATTTACAATTATTTTTATATTTATATTCACTTTTATAAATTTACTGAATCAAAATTTATTGTGAAAATATTTTATAGTGAAAAATTAAAAATAAAAGGAATTAAATAATTGTTTATTTTAATTTGGTTCTTAGTATTTTAATACGAATTTTAGAGACTTTCACTTGTAATTTACAAAATTAAACTTTTTTTTATTTTTTTTTTTTTTTGTAATGTAGGCTTCATTTGTACAATATACGAGCGTCATCTTGTTAGCTCATTTTATCCGTTCATTGCGAATTCAATAGTCGACGAGTTTATAATCTCATTACAACACGAAAGGTGAAAAGTGCAAGCACATCGTATTCGATTGCACACTATATTTTCTATGTTGAAAAAAAAGATAACTCCAGATAAAAATCCACAAAATTAATTTCTTTACAATTAAAATTAAATTAAATATTCTCAAAAAAGAAATTTTTTATTCCACTAAAACAGTTATTTTTGTATAAAAAATAAATTTTGTTTCATTAAAATTGTGTAACAGTACTTTTATTAATTAATATTGTAATGAAGATGAAAATAAAAAGCAAAAAAAAATATAAAAAATAATATAAAAGATAATAAAAATAATAAATATAAATAAATAAAATAATAAATAGAAAAAATAAAATAATAAATAAAAAAAGAAATTATGAAACAGTACTTTTGTTAATTAATATTGTAACGAAGATAAAAATAAAAAGTAAAAAAAAATAATATAAATAATAATAATGAAAATGGTAAATAAAAAAGTTATAAAAAATTAATATAGATAATAAATATAAAATAGAAAATAAAGAAATAAATAAAAGACAATAAAAAATAGGAAATAATTAAATTTTTAAATAACCCCGACAAAAATTTAATTAAAATTTTAAAATCCACGCATTCAAGAAAAATTATTATAGAACAAAAAAAACGGTAATTTAAAATGACCAGTTTATTAAAAAGATGAAAAATAAATTATACACTCGTCAAAAAAAAAAAAAGTTTATAGACGCGAGAGATTTATTGACAACGCTCTACATTGAAATTTAATTAATAAAATAAAAGCATTGGCTTGTATTTTCAAATTCTACTATGTGCACTTTTGCCTCAAACGCCAAATAAATACAGAGAGAGAGAGAGAGAAATATTGATTTTCGATAATTTCAAAATAGTATCTGCAAGTTTATAAGATAAAGTTACACAATGAATAATAAATTAATACAGAAATAATCTAATAATAGTTTCAACTAAAACATTCTCATTAAATGATGAATAATAAATTAGTACTTGTAATATTCTACTAATAATATGATACATTATATAACAATAGACATTTATTTTCAATGATAAATTTAGAATTACTATTTACTTGATAGCATTGCATCTGTTTAGTAGTGATTATCGATTTATATTATTGTCTGGTAAATTCTAACTTTTCATTGCTGAAGTACAATTAAATTCTTTTTATAGAAATATGTAATGTATAATTTAATTATGTAAATGTCATTATCAGTCTGAATAACTAATTAATATTTATCACTTATCTAATTATTATTTGTCTGTTAATATTATATGTATGTCTATTAACTAATTATTATTTCTCAATTAACTAATTTTCATTTCTCAACTAACTAATTATTATTTTACAACAAAAACATTTTTTGCATTTTAATTAATTATTGCAGATTTCGAACACGATAATTAATTTTAAAAAAGTAGCAAAAAGTAGCTAATTCTATGCAAATTCTAATTTAAATAATTGAACTCCTGAGAAAATTTTATTATTTATGAAGAGAATTGAATTCTTACGAAGATTTTTACAAAAACTTTTTTAAATAATTGAATTCTGTTTGGAAATTTTATGAAAATAGTAAATATTGAAAATTATTGAAAAAGCATTTTATAATTTAAGAAAATAATGGAATTCTTGTGAACTGGTTTTATTAAAATTTTTTAAAATAATTGAATTTCCAAAAAGAAATTTATTACTTTTAAAATTAATTGAATTTTTATTTATGAAAATAATTGAATTTTGCAGAGAATTTTATTAAAATGCCTCAAAATAATTGAATTTCCAGGAATAATTTTATTAAAATCTTAAAGAATAATTGAATTATTTCAAAAAAAAATTTAATTAAAATTGTATTTAAAATAATTTTTTTCTTTCAAACAATTTTATTTAAATATTTGCAAATAATTGAGTTCCTGTGAAAAATTCTAATATCTTTTTAAATAATTGAATACTTTCATAGAATTTACAATAAATATTTTTTAACTAATTGATTTTTTTGAGGAATTGCAATCAGACTTTTAAGAATAATTACATTTGTCGAGCAATTCATGTAAAATTGTATTAAAAATAATTGAAATCCTGCGATTAATTGTATTACGTACGAAAATAATTGAATAGTAGGTAGTAATAAAAATTTTATTAAAATTTTCAAAAATAATATTGAATTCCTGGGAAGAATTTTATTATTTATGAAAATAATTGAATTCTTGAGAAGAAACTTATAAAAAATTTGTAAATAATTGAATTCCTATGAAATTTTTATTATTTATGAAAATAATTGAATTATTGCGAAAAATTTTATTAAAATTTTTAAAAAGAATTTATTTTTTCGAAAAAAACTTTGTTATTTTTTAAAATAATTAGATTTCTTTAAGAAATTCTAATATTTTTGTAAATAAGTGAATTCTTCCTAAGAATTTTAATAAAACATTTTTTTAAATAATTGATTTTTTCGAGGAATTGAAATTAAATTTTTAAGAATATTACATTTCTCGAGCAATTCCTGTAAAATTCTATTAAAAATAATTGAAATCCTGCGATGAATTTTATTATTTATGAAAACAATTGAATTATTGCGAAACATTTTATTAAAATTTTCAAAAAGAATTGAATTTCTGTGAAAAATTTGATTAATTTTAAAAATAATTGAATTCTTTATAAAAATTTTATAAACATATTGTTTTAAATAATTCATTTTTGCGAAATATAATAAATATTATGAAAATTTGTTGTAAATAATTTAATTTTTGTGTAAAACTTTATATTTTTTGAAAAAAATTGAATTCTTGAGAAGAGTTTTATTTTTTATGAAAATAATTGAATTACTGCGAAAAATTTTACTAAAATGTTTAAAAATAATTGAATTTATGTGAAAAATTTTGTTATTTTTGAAAATAATGGAATTCTTTTGGAAAACTTTATTTGTGAAAATAATTGAATTTTTTGGCTAATTAATTAAAAATAGTAGGTTAAAAATAATTGAAATTCTTCGATGTGTTTTATTACTTATGAAAATAATTGAATTCTTGCTTAGAATTTTATCAAAAATTCTTTTAAAAAACCGATTTTCCATGAAATATATTATTATTGGTGAAAGTAATTGAATTATTGTGAAGAATTGTACAAAAATTTTGTTAAATAATTGATTTTTTCGAAATTTTTTTGAAAATGCTGTTTTAAATTAATTGAATTTCTGTGGGAATTTTATTTGTATTTATGAAATTAATTGAATTTCGGATGAAGTTTATGATTTTTTTTTAAATAATTGAATTATTTTGTGTAATTTTTTTTAAAATACTAGATATTAAAAATAATTGAATTTCGAATATTTTTTGAAAATAATTGAATCGTATGAAGGAATTTGATAATAATTTTTGAGAATAGTTTTTTGATTTGTAATATTAGCGAATTTAAAATAGTATGGAAATTATTAAATTCTAAAAATATTAAATCTCAAAATGTTCGTCAATATTCGTAATTCAATAATTATTTATAATCAAATTTAGGGAGTTTGACAATTAAAAACGAATTCTTAATATCAGAGATAAAATAATTATTTAATTAAAAAGCAATAAAAAAATTGAGATTGTTTTTTAATTATCTAATTATTATTATAATTATGAATTGTAATTATTAATATTATAATTGAATGAAGGGAAATTCTTGTCATTAACTGGCAATTTATTAATGAATGTGAATTTTGAATCTAATAATCATATATATATAAAAATACTATTTCGATGGCGCTTTGAAAGAAGAGAACAAAATGACTCGTTGAATAAAACCTTTCAATTTGCGCGGATTTTGAAAGCTTATCGCTTGGATCATGTGATATTGTCATTTAATCGAATTTCATGATTGTCATTGAGGCAGCAATATCCACTATAGAAATACCTTGATTCCGATACTCGATTCTCTTCTAGGACTCTTTGGATAAAGTTACTAACAAAGCTCTCACACTAAGCTCCTCAACATAATCACATAGCATTTTGACACAACACCGAATATTTGTTTTTAGCCGCACTACAGACCACTTACTATTTTCCAAGTGTGGAAAATTTCTCTATTCACATTAGTTTCAGAAAAATGCGAATATTATTAACTTTAATTATTTGACTATACAATAAATAATTATTTATTTATTGTAGTAATTATTTGACTACAAGAAATAATTATTTATTTATTGTAGTAATTATTTGACGACAATAAATAAATAATTATTTCTTGTAGTAATTATTTGACTACAAGAAATAATTATTTATTGCAGTCAAATAATTATCAAATATAGTTAATTAATTTATTCACCAATTTCATCATTGTTTCCTCCGGCCAATAACTATCCCCTCCCCTAATTTTTTTTTCTCAAGCAGCAAAAAGTTTAATTTAATTAAAAACTTTGTAAGTTCACGTGAACTTTATTGTTTCTGGAATTAATTAGATAAATGAGAAGGTCGAACTGCTTGTTTCTCTCGAATTGCAAAACTTTTTTTTTTCACGCCTATAATGTTAATTTGCTTGCATCAAGGAAAATGTAAAAAAGTTGTATTTTATTTTTTTTTAAATCAAACATCAACTTATCGAATGCAAACAACTTGAAAGTATAATAAATATACTTGAGGAAAACTTTTCTAACTTTTAGAGCCAATGTTTAATGAATTAACGAAGTTTTTTGTTTTATATTATATATAAGCTCTGCATGTGAAAGTTTCCAATTGACGGTGCAGTGAAGGAAATTTATTGAACTAAGAAACTTTCATGAACGTTATATATATATATATATATATATGTATATGTGTATGTATATCGTTGATGGTAGGTTGAAATTAAATCAAATTACTGCCTTACAAACTCCTGATGGAACATTCCTGAACTTAAGGACAGTATACATGAGAATGCTCTTTCATCATTTACACCTTGGTCCGGATACAACCTTCCCATGCAAATCACAGACTCGCGCACCATCATACGATTTACTTCATTGTCAAAGAATATTTCTATATATATACACCATTAGAAGGTATATTCTAAAAGCGAAGCAGTATTTTCACTAAGAACATCTCTGATAGAACTTTGTCGAATTTCTATCAACAATTCGACAAAACTTCGAAAGCTGCGAATTTCCAGTACAATACCAGACTTCGTATAATCGCTAATAAATTTTCAAAAAATAGCAAAAAATAGCTTTCAAACTAAAAAAAGTAGTAAAAAAAGTAGCCATCGAAAAATTAAACTTGACGACCAAAAAATACGTTTTAAACACTTAAATACTGACAAAAATAACATTCTACATTTTTTTCTAATTTTTCCTAATTTTATTTTCATCAAAAAAAAAATTTTTTTTCTTTTCTTATCCTGCTAATAAATTGAATTCCTGGAGCGAATTTGTTCAACGAATTTGTTAAATTCATGAAAGAATTTAAATATTTACAAAAATAATTTAATTCTTGCGAAGAATTTTATAAAAAAATTTTAATTAATCATTTCCTTCGACTGAATTTATCCAAATTCTATAATTTAAATCATTGAATTCCTGAGAAAATTTTATTATTTATGAAAAGAATTGAATTCTTACGAAGAGTTTTACAAAAACTTTTTTAAATAATTGAATTCTATTTGGAAATTTTATGAAAATAGTAAATATTGAAAATCATTGAATTGCGAAAAGTTTTTAAAAATAATTTAATTTTACAAATAATTCTATTTAAATTTTTTAACAATAATTGAATGTCAGTATGGTATGTTATTAGATTTTTTTGAAAATAATTGAATTCCTAAAAAGCATTTTATTATTTATGAAAATAATTAAATTCTTGTGAACCATTTTATTCGAATTTTTTAAAATAATTGAATTTCCAAGAAGAAATTTATTACTTTTAAAAATAATTGAAATCTTGTGAAGAATTTTATAAAAATTTTTAAATAATTCATTTCCGTCGATTCAATTAATGCAAATTCTAATTAAAATAATTGAATTCCTGAGAAATTTTTATTATTCATGAAAAGAAATTGAATTCTGACGAAGATTTTTACAACAAATTTTCTAAATAATTGAATTCTGTTTTGAAATTTTATGAAAATATAGTAGTTGATATTGGAAATTATTGAATTGCAAAAAGTGTTTAAAAATAATTAAATTTTTCAGAAAGAATTCTTTTAAAATTTTGGACAATAATTGAATGTCTGTGTGGTATTTCATTAAATTTGTTTGAAAATAATTGAATTCCTAAAAAGCATTTTATTATTTATGAAAATAATTGAATTCTTGCGAACAATTTTATTGGAATTTTTTTAAATAATTGAATTACCAAGAAGAAATTTATTACTTTTAAAAATAATTGAATTCTTGTGATGAATATTGTTATTTATGAAAATAATTTAATTTTGCAAAGAATTTTATTAAAATGCCTCAAAATAATTGAATTTTCAAGAATATTTTGTTATTTATAGTTAATAATTGAATTCTTTCGAAGAATTATTTCTGTAAATAATTGAATTGTTGGGAAAAATTTTATTAAAATCTAAAAGAATAATTAATTTCCTGAGAAGAATTTTATTATTTATAAAAATAATTCAATTATTGCGAAAAAGTTTAATAAAATGTTTAAAAAGAATTGAATTTCTGTGTAAAATTTTGTTATTTCAGAAAATAATTGAATTCTTTATAAGAATTTTATAAACATTGTTTTAAATAATTAATTTTTTTGAAATATAATAAATATTATAAAAAATTTATTTTAAATAATTGAATTCTTTTGAAAAAATTTATTTGTGAAAATAATTGCTTTTTTCAATTAATTAATTTAAAACAGTATTAAAAATAATTGAGATTATTCAATGAGTTTTATTATGAGTTTATAATGAGTTTATATCATTATTATAATAATAATAATTTTAATAATAATAAAAATAATTTTATTTTTATTATTATGAGTTTATATCTGAAAATATTGAATTCTAGCCAAAAATTTTATCAAAAAATTTTTTAAAAAATTGTATTTCCATGAAAAATGTTATTATTAGTGAAAGTAATCGAATTATTGTAAACAATTGTATCAAAATTTTGTTAAATAATTGATTTCTTCGAAATATTTTTGAAAATTCTTTTATAAATTAATTAAATTCCTGTGGAAATTTTATTATTTATGAAAATAATTTAATTTTGGATGAATTGTGTCAATTTTTTTTTAATTCTTCTATTTAAATTCTAGTGAATATTCTATAGAATCTCACTAGAACGATTCCATAGAATATCTACATGAATTCTGCTAAATTTTAATAATTTTTAATTAGAAAAAATTTTGTTAACACTAAAAAAAATTGAATTTTGTAGAAGTTACAAATTATTGCAGAAATTCAATTGTTTTCAATAGTAATAAAATCCTTTGCAGAAATTCATGTATGTTCAAAAATGTTTCTAAATTCTTGTCAATATTTCCATTATCCTTAGAAATAATAAAATTCTTTTCCGAAATTCAATTATTTTCAAAAATTTTCCTCAATTTAATGATTTTCAATATCTATTGTTTTCATAAAATAATAAGAATTTCTCAGAAATTCAATTATTTAAAAATTTTTTAATAAAATTCTTAATGAGAATTCGATTTTAAAAAACATTCAAATATACAATAAAATATTTTTTGTTTTTAAAATTTTAAATAATTGAATTCTAGTTGAATTTTATGTTAAACATTTATTTTAAAATGAATTTCAGTTAGAAACAAATAAATTTGAAAATTCTCAAAAAAACTATATAAAAATTATTAAAAATAATGGATTTATAGAAAAATTTTAGTTAACAAAAAAAAATTTCATTTTGGAGAAGATACAAATTTTACGAATAACTGAAATTTGTAAAATTGAATATTATTAAAAAAATGGATTTTGAAAATTGTAGAAGACACTTTTTTGAAAATTAATTGATTTAAAGAAAAATTTTATTGAAAAATTCTCTTAAAAATAATAATACATTAAAAAAATATTCCTTATAGATATTTGCTATGGGAAAATGTTTATTTAAATTGTCAAAAGAAATGTAAATTAAGAAAATTTTTAATTTTAATTTTAATTATCAAAAGAAAAACGTAAAAAAAATTTAAAAATTTTTGGTAGGTGTAGAAAAAAAGTTTACTTATAACCTCTAAAAAAACATTATTACGTGCCATCGTATCATTTTGTCCTATCTTGTGACCTCAAAGGTAAATAAAAAAAAAGTCCAACGATAATATATTTAGTCGTTGACTTTTACTATCGACAGCTATATAGAATCATAATACTAAATTTGTAAACAATATTGTAATTCCTGTGAAATTTTTAATATTTATCAAAATAATTTAATGTTTATGTAGAATTTAATTAAAAATTTGTTTAAATAATTTAATTCTTCTGGAAAATTTTATTAAATTACTAGATATTGAAACTCATTGAATTAAGGAAAAGTTTTGGAAATAATTGAAATTTTGACAAGAATTTTATTAAAATTTTTGAAGATAATTAAATTTTGTCAAAGGATTTTGCAATTCATAAAAAAAATATTGAAATCTTTACGATAATTTAAAAAAAAAAATTTGAAAATAATTGAATTTTTGCGAAAACTTTTTTTACTTTTGAAAATAATTGAATTTTTACAATGAATATTATGTTATTTTGAAAAATAATTGAATTTTGCAAAGAATTTGATTTAAATCACTGAAAATAATTGAATTTCTTAGAATGACCTCGATGAATTCTTTTCAAAAACTATTATATTTGCTGGTCTTTATAAATACGTGCCATGGAAAAAAATATCTATTTTACAAAAATCAATTAAATAAGAAAATAAACGTATTAAATAAGAGATATTAATATTTTCTTAATTTTAATATGAATAAAATAATGAACAATTTGCCTTGTTAAATTCTTTTATGTGCATATTAGACATAAAATGAAACTATTTAATTTTATCTTATCATAACTAATTTTCTTTATTTACAATATTTCCGTTACGTATTTTCCACTCATTAATATATAAAAGAAAAAAAATTCTTTGTTTCTTCATATAGTATAATATAATTTTAATATAGGGTGCAATAATAAAAAATAAGTTTAGCAACTATGTTTAAATTCGTGCTCTTTTTATTATTAGTCGTTCACCATGCTGTAAGTATATATTAATGGATTCAGAAAACAGAAATTATCCTAATTTTCAATTTAATCGATTTAAATTTAATTAATAATTAATAATTTGAATTTTAAAAACCTGCAAAAATTTCGCTATTTTGTCGATTAAAAGACACATTCTATAATCTGTCAAAAATAAAATTTTAAATTAACTATAATAATCTTCGAAATCTTGCATTTTTTATCTGTAATTTTTATTATTATTGAAAATAATTAAATGTTTGAGTAGAATTTTATTACAATATTTTTAAAATAATTGAATTTCTATTGAAAAATTTGATCAAAATAGTAGATATTAAAAATAATCATTGAATTGAGGAAAATTTTTGAAAATAATTGGATTTTGCCAAGAATTTTATTAAAATTCAAATTTAATTTTGAAAAATAATTTAATTTCGAAGAAGAATTTTATTATTTTTAAAAGATAATTGAAATTTTGACGAGAATGTTTAAAAAATTTTTGAAAATAATTGAATTTTGTAAAGAATTTTATGAAATTTCCTGAAAATAATTTAATTCGAAGAAGAATTTCCATATTTATTAAAATAATTGAAATTTCGACAAAAATGTTTAAAAAAAATTTTGAAAATATTTGAATTTTTGCGAAAACATGTTTTATTTTTTAAAATAAATGAATTTTGCAAAAAATTTTATTACAATTCCTGAAAATAATTGAATTTTTGAAAATAAATGAATTTTGAAAATATTTTATTACAATTTCTGAAAATAATTGAATTTTTGCGAAAACTTGTTTTATTTTTGAAAATAAATGAACTTGAAAAAATTTTATTACAATTCCTGAAAATAATTGAAATTTTGATACGAATTTTATTAAAATTCCTGAAAATAATTTAATTTCGAAGAAGAATTTTATTATTTCTAAAAGATAATTGAAATTTTGACGAGATTGTTTAAAAAATTTTTGAAAATAATTGAATTTAGAAAGAAAGTTTTATTATTTATAAAGATAGTTGAAATTTGAACTGAAAGTTTTTAATATTTTTGAAAATAATTGAATTTTTGCGAATAATTTTATTACTTTTGAAATTAATTGAATTTTTTACAGGGATTTTATTAAATAATTTTGCTATTTATAAAGATAATTGAAATCTTGATAATAATTTTAAATAAATTGTTGAAAATAATTGAATTTTGGGGAAAATTTTTATTATGTACTTTTGAAATTAATTCAAAACTCAAATTTTAGAAAATTTCAAATTAAAACCTTTTGAACTTGATATTGCTTCTTATTAATTTTTGTAAACGCAGCTTTTGTAAAATTCATTGAATTTTTAAATATTTTAGTAAAATTATTCATTAAATAATTTCTAAGTAATAATTTTATGTTATTTTTCAAGAATTGAGTTATTTGAAAATAAATTATAAATATTGTTATATAAATATTATAAAACTAGCAACAATTCGCTAACTTTTTACTTCATTTTTTTTAATAAAGTTAGCAATTTTAAAAATAATAGAATTCAAAAATTTTAAATTCAAATTTTTCTTGAAAACACTAAAATAATTCAATTTTGGAGAAATTGCAAATAATTTATTGCAGAAATTCAATTATTTTCAAAAGTAATAAAATTCTTCTCATAAAATTCAATTATGTTTAAAATTAAAAAAATAAATTCTCGTCAAAATCCCAATTATCTTTGTAAATAACAAAATTTTTTCCCAAAGTTAAATTACTTTCAAAAATGACAATAAAATTCTTGTCCTAATTTCAATTATTTTCAATATCTACTATTTTAATAAAATTTTTCGAGAAAAATTCAATTATTTAAAAAAAAATTTAATAAAATCGTACACAAACATTTAATTATTGTCAAAAATAATAAAAATTCCACAGGGATTCAATTATTTACAATTTTTTAATTGTTGTTGAAACATTTGTTTCATTTATTTTTAAAAAAAACTTTGAATTTTATTAAAACAATTGTTAATTAAAAAAATGAAATAATGTAAATTATAAGGGAATACCCTTATGAAAATTGAAAATTTTTTACAAAAATATTAAGAAACGGAAATTTTTAATGTTTTTTTTTCTCCCAAAATAAAAGAATGAGTTTGTGAACAATATTGTTATTGAGAAATAAAAATTATGCATAAAATGGGTATTTATTTACTATTTCTTAATCATAATTTTTTAACAAATTTTCTATTTTTTATGAAATAAACAAAACAAAAATTTGCATAATGTAGATCAGTCAAACGAAATTTGTTATAAAAAGCATATTATAAACAAAATGGGTAAATTTTTCATTTGTTAATCATCATTTTTTTTAAATTTTCTAATTTCTAATATTATTTTATTATATGAATCATGAAAAAATACCTGAATATTTTCGATTTGTCAAAAAAAAAATTTTTTAAGAAAAAAAACAAAAGAATACATAAAAACTAACTTCAGGTGTGGACAGAATGAAAAAAATGAATAAGACGATTATTATAGTTAATAATAATTAATAAAGGACAGTTTGAAGTACAGTTATTAAATTTCATTTTAAATATCGACTGAAGTATGTGAATGGCGTTGTAAAAAAATATACATATTAAGTACTAATACATATAATTGTAAAATTAAATAGATGTCAGTGGAGATATTTCTCGCGAGAATGTTACTAATTGTTGCTTCTAATCCACTGATTGATGTGAAAAATAATGGCGATTCAACTAGTAAAGGTATCACCGACTTTGGAAAATTAGATCCATCTTGCGAGAGAAATTTTGTCGCTCACAAATTGGAAGGTATAAAGGAAGATAAATTTTATTATGGTGAAGCACTTTCTTTCAGATGGAAAGAATCACTGAAACTTGATGAGCAAACTAGATTATATGTAATTATATTTTATATATTCTATATTCTATTTCATATAATAAAAAGTTTATAAAAAGAAAAAAAAATAAAAAATATCATAGCTAGGCAAAAATTTTATTTTGAAACAGAACTTTTTTTCCCCAGGTTTTTTTTTATAGAGAAATCTTTTTTCCAGAAATAAAAAATTTTTAAGGTAATATCAAGTTTAATTTTTTAAGAAAATATTTTCTGATTTATTAGGGACGAATGATTATGAAATATGAAGATAACAAATATGATGAAGTTAACGTTTTCTTTACTCTTTGTGAACCCCGAGGAAAAGCGGCTAATTTTGATGCGGGAAATTCCAAATCAGAATTAGCGAGAGAAATATTTTTCTCTGCTTTTATCCGTCCGAATTCAAACAAGTTGTGGGACTGTGTCGAGGAAAAGGTAAATATAGAAATATTAGTTTTAAATATTACAAATATTTAAATTTAAATATTTAAATATTTGTAAATTTATATATTTGTTTTAAATATTATTATTTGAATTAAGAGTTTAGGAGTTTACTCATTTTTAGCCTTTACGAAGCTTCCAACGGTCCCTATGGGGGGGGGGCGTAAGATTACCGTTGCTACGACAATACAAACAACAAACAAAATTTTGTTTTTTTTTTTAATTTTTCTTCATTTAACAATAATAATTCACCATTTTTTTTCTTTTATAGAGATAATTGGTACATTAAAAAAAAAAATTTTTTTAATAAATTTTTCTTCACATTTCAGACTCTTAGGGTAGGCGATAAATTTTTCTGGGAACGGGACTTAAAGGATTTTATTCATTGCGATGCAAATGCAACAATACGTTTTGACTTATATTCAACAGTTAAGGCAGATTGTGGAATTGGCGGTAGTGGCGAGTCTTTTACTACTAATGCATTTCGTGTTTTGTTTAATGTATTATTCGATAACTGTGATGGTAAAAAATATGACCAATTCAAAGGCCTTCCCAAGGGAATAATTAATCAAGCAAAATTAGTAGCGTCTAAAATAATTATTGACGATGTGGCTCTTAATCCAGTTATTCTGTAAACAGTTATGTTTTAATAAATATATCTTTTAACTGTGTACATAAATATTTTTTATATTATTTTTATAGAATAATATGAATATAATAAACATTAATCGAAAATCATCATTTAAAAATCCAAAATGGGGAACAACAGGAATTTTTTTTTTTATTTTTGCAAATAATTGAATTTTTACAAAAACTTTTTTTATTTTTGAAAACAATTTGAATTTTTACGAAAACTTTTTTTTACTTTTGAAAATAATTGAAATTTATTAAAATTTTTGAAAATAATTGAATTTGAAGACAAATGAAAACTTGAGAAAAATTTTTTAAAATTAATTGAATTTTTGACAAGAATTTTATTAAAATTTTTGAAGATAATTAAATTTTGTCTAAGGATTTTACAAATTTATAAAAATAATTCAAATCTTTACGATAATTAAAAAATTTTTTTTTATAATATTTGAATTTTTACGATAACTGTCTTTTACTTTTGAAAATAATTGAATTTTTGAAAAGATTTGTATTACTTTTGAAAATAATTGAATTTTTCAAAAAATTGTATCACTTTTAAAAATAATTGGATTTTATTAAAATTTCTGAAAATAATTGAATTTTATTTAAATTTTTGAAAATAATTGAATTTGAAGACAAATGAAAAATTAAAATAAATTTTTGAAAATTATGTGAAATTTTGACAAGAATTTTATTAAAATTTTTGAAGATAATTACATTTTGTCGAAGGATTTTGCAATTTATAAAAATAATTGAAATCTTTACGATAATTAAAAATTTTTTTTTTGAAATAATTGAATTTTTACAAAAACTGTTTTTTACTTTTGAAAATAATTGAATTTTTAAGAAAATTTCTATTACTTTTGAAAATAATTGAATTTTTCAATTAATTATATTGGAATTCACGAAAATAATTTAATTTTAGGAAGAATATTTTATTATTTATAAAGATAATTTAAATTTTAAGTATAATTTTAAACAATTTTTGAACAAAATTGAATTTCTGAGAAGAATTTTATTAAGTATGGAAATTTAGACAAAAATTTTAATAAATAATTTTGTTATTTATAGAGATAATTGCAATCTTTACGATAATCAAAAAGAATTTTTTAAAAATAATTGAATTCTTACTAAAAATTTTTTTTACTTTTGAAAATAATTGAATTTTTGAGAAGAATGTTGATATTTGTAAAAAAGAAATAAAATCTTGATGAAAATGTCTAACAATTTTTTAAAAATAATTGCATTTTTACGAAAACTTTTATTACTTCTGAAAATAATTGAATTTTTGAGAAAAATTGTATTACTTTTAAAAATAATTGAATTGTGCAAAAAATTGTATCACTTTTGAAAATAATAGAATTTTATTAAAATTTCTGAAAATAATTGAATTTCAAGTCAAATGAAAAATCGAAAAAAATTTTTGATAATTAATTGAAATTTTTACAAGAATTTTATTAAAATTTTTGAAGATAATTAAATTTTGACGAATGATTTTGCAATTTATAAAAAAATATTGAAATCTTTACGATAATTTAAAAAAAAAATTTTGAAAATAATTGAATTTTTACGAAAACTTTTTTTTACTTTTGAAAATAATTGAATTTTTGAGAGAAAATTTGTATTACTTTTGAAAATAATTGAATCAATGTAAAAATTTTATTATTTATAAAAATAATTGAATTATTGTGACGAAATTTATAAAAAATTTGTAAGTAATTGAATTCCTGTGAAATTTTTATTATTTATGAAAATAATTAAATGTTTGCGTAGAATTTTATTAAAAAATTTTTTTAAATAATTGAATTCTCTTGGAATTTTTTAATAAAATAGTAAATATTGAAAATCATTGAATTGAGGATAATTTTTGAAAATAATTGAAATTTTATCATATTTCAAATATTGAAACCTTTTAAAGTTTATCTATTAATAAAAATTGTAAACGCAACTCTTTTAAAATTTAACTAATTTTGAAATATTTAAGTAAAATTATTCATTAAATTATTAATTTAATTATTCATTAAATTATTTATAAGTAATTTTAATTAATTAAATAAATTTTATATTAATCAAACTTAATCCAGAAATTAAGAGAAAAAATTCAATGACGACAACAAAATTTTTCCTGGTCAGTAAGTGCGGAGAAAATAAGGAAAACTTTAACAACTGCGCTTTCTATAAAAAATACGAAAAAAAAAATTCAACTCTTGTATCGTTAAAAAGCATCTTCAGAGTTTCTACATTCAAGTGCACCTGCTTTTAATGTTTATACTCCTTTGCAGAGGAGGGTCCTTAAATAAACATTTGGTTTTATTACGTTACAATAGAATTTTTCAGGCAAAAACGTACAATAAAACTCAGAATAGAACAAAGCCATCATAACCGTAAATTAAAAATACAAAAATATTTTCCAAAAAACAAATTTTTGAAGGCGAAACTTGACTTCTATTAATCTTATTTTATTTTTTTATTATTATTCAGTAAATTAAATTTTTCAAATAAACTTCATTTAAATTTCAATTGAAATTAAATTTTTTAAATAAAATTTATTTAAAGTTCAATAAAAATTAAATTTTAATTAAGATTTATTTCAAATTCATTTCAAATTCAATTATATTCAATTAATTCAATTAAAAAAAGAACAATTTAAACTAACACTAAAAGAAACACCAAAACTAATCAGTCACCAATTTTTGATAATTTAATATTATTTACAATTTTTGATCGCATTAATATTAAGAATAACATTAAACAATTTAATAAAAACAAATAACAAATAATAATAAAAACAACTTAACAAAATCAATTAATTCCGAATATTTTTTTTGCTTTAAGTGACCTAATAAATATGAATCACATTAAATTTTTGAACTAAGATAAGTGTAAAGTGGATAATACTAAAAGATAAATGCCATTTGGAATTATCCTCTAAGGGCTTTATTATACTTTTCATAAATCCATCTATAAAGGTACCGCAAAGCTTAAACGAACAATCATTGCTTTCGATCGACAATTCAAAGTTCATTAGTTAGTTACCAACCTCCTAAACCTACATTCAAAATCCCCTATCAGAAGCTAACATCACTAAATCCAAAGCTTTCATTGAAATCGAAATTCCTGAAAATACAATTCATTCTCTCAACTAAAATTCTCGACCCAGTGACTATGAAGGGAGTCTTAAAATAAAAATGTAAGAAGAATTTTCTTCAAATTTAAAACAATAAAAATTATTTTCAGTTTATCAATTAATTTAACAATATTAACCCTTTTCAAAATTCAATTATTTCTAAAAATTCACACTACAACTCTTCTAAAATTCAATTATTATCTAAAATTTTACCTGAAATTCATTTTTTAATAAATTTTTATTAGAAAATATTTCGAGAATTCAATTATTTACATAAAAAAATAAATAATTTATTCAATAATTGAATATTTCTTAAAATTGAATTTTTATGAAGAATTTCATCAAAATTTTTAAAAATAATCGAATTCTTTCAGTGAATTTTAAAAACAATTTTAAGAATAAATGCAATTTTCTATCTTTATATTGAAAATTTTGTGAAAAAATAATTGAAATTCTGTGATAAGATTTGTTATTTATGAAAATAATTGAATTCCTGCCAAAAAGTTACTAAACATTTTTTTAAAGAATTGAATTCCTGTAAAGAATTTTATTTGTAAAAATAATTGAATTCCGGAGAAAAATATTATTATACATGAAAATAATTAGTTTCTTTAGAAGAATTTTATTCAAATTTTTTTAAATAATTGAATTTCTCATAATTTTTTAAAACTTTTTTAAAATAATTAAATTCCATTGAGAAATTTCATTAAAAAATTAAAAGTAATTGAAATCTTACAAAGAATTAAAAAAAATTCTTTTTTAAATAATTGAATTCCTATGAAAATCAAAATTTTTAAAAATAATTCTATCATTATATTGAAAATTGTATAAAAAATAATTATAATTTTGCGATAAGTTTTGTTATTTATGAAAATAATTGAATTCTGGCAACGAATTTTATTAAAAAATTTTTTAAAGAATTGAATTTCTGTAAAGAATTTTATTTTGTAAAAATAATTGAATTCCGGAAAAAAATATTATTATTCATGAAAATAATTAATTTTTTGTGAAGAATTTTATTTAAATTTTTTTAAATAATTGAATTTCTCATTTTTTTAAAAACTTTTTGAAAATAATTAAATTCTATCGAGAAATTTATTAAAAAATTGAAAATAATTGAAATCTGACAAAGAATTACAAAAATTCTTTTTTAAATAATTGAATTCCTGTGAAAATGTTTATTTTTAAAGATAATTGAATTCTTGGGAAGAATTTTATTAAAATTTCTTAAATAATTGAATTGCTTGGAAAAATTTTATTTTCTACTAAAATAATTGAATTCTTTCGAAGATTCTTACAGAAATTTTTGACAATAATTGTATTTCTAGGAAGAATGTTATATTTTACGAAAATAATTTTATTCTACGACAAATTTTATTATAATTTTTCAAATTTATAAAGCATTTTATCAAACATTTCTTAAATAATTGAATTCTTAAGAAAAATTGTATTATTTATAAAAATAATTGAATTCTCAAGAAAAATTTTATTATTTATAAAAATAATTGATTTCTAGTGAAGAATTTTATTCAAATTTTTTTTAATTAATTGAATTCCCATAAAAAATGTATTATTTGTGAAAATAATTGAATTCTCAAGAAGAATTGTATTGAAAATAATTGAATTGTATAAGAAAATTTTATTAAAATTGCAAGTTTATTAACTAAATCTTGTAAAGAATTTTGTCAAAATTTTTTTAAATAGCAGTATTTTTAAAAGAATTTTATTTAAATTTTTCGAAACAATTAAATTTCTCAGAACTATTTAAAATTTTTTTCAATTCTCTGAATATATTTGAATTCTTTGGAGAAACTTCATTAAAAAATTAAAAATCATTGAATTGTTGCGAAGAAATGTATAAAAAATTGTTATGTATTTTATTATTTTATTTATTTTTATTTTATTATTTTTATTATTCCTGTGAAATTTTTATTAAATTCTTGTTTTCATTTTGATTATTATTTTTTCTAAATATAAGAGAATAATTTTAAGTAAAAAAAAATTCTTGTCAGTGAAACAGTATACATAATTACAGATTAAAAGAAGAAAGGTAGATAATAAATTTTTTTCCATTTAGGAATAAATTAATGAAAGGAATGATTAGTTAATTTATTGTATAGCTAAATTAATAAATAAGATTTAAGATCTTTATTATCTGAACAATCATTTCCCATTAGAACAATAATTTAATAAATTGATGTTTAATTTATTATCATACGCATATATATGTATATTATTTTTATGTATTATTTACTATTATAATTATTACAATTATTTGATAATTTATTATTTACGTGACAGTGATTTATTTATGAGGCAATATAGAGATTCCTGAGAAAAAACAGAAACAAAGATCTATCTTGACGTGTGAAGAACGTAAATGCTGGTAGGAAAGTTTGTATCCCGTCTTGTAAGTAAGATTAAACGTTATATACGTGCAATGTTCACTTTGCTTATAACAGTTCAACTGAAATTTCATACAAATTTTGCATTTTAATGCAACTTTAAATTAATTAAATTCTAATGTAAACAAAAAAAAATTCAAATTAATTAAAATTTTAATTAAAATTATGTTAAATTAAATAATAAATTTAAAATAAATTAAATAAAAATTAAATAAAATTAAGTAAATTTTATTTTATTTAATTAAAAATTAGCTTCAATTTTTTTTCGTCGTCGATAAAAAAATTTTTAATTTCTATCATAGATTAAATAAATATTTTTCTAAACTGAAAGTCAAAATAATATAAAATAACTAAAAATTGTCACCATTAATTTTAATGTCAAAGAAATTTTTCATTCTTTGTTTATCGAGAAATAAACTTGAAAATTTTAATTCGAAGCAAAAAGAAAAATTCTTCTTAACTAAAAGTTTGTAATATGAAAAATAATTCTAAAAAATACCTTTCCGCGAAAAATTTATTATTGTAAACTATGGACATTGAATTTAAGAATTTCATGCATTGGGGCAATTCATAAAACGAGTGATATACAGTTTTGCATGGAAGAATATGATAAAAAGTGATAAAAAAAAAAAAACTATAAACGAGTTTACCTGCTCGATATGCTAATCTCCGATATGCGAATGTATGCATCATTTTCGTATGTAGATGCAGACAATTTTTTACCAAAGTGGCCATAGCCATCAGCACAATATGATGAAACTCGAAAATTAGATTCTTTTCGAGAATTTTTACCCTCCAGAGCAGAGCGTTTGTTAATATAAACAAAAATTACCATAGCAAATATGAACATGGAAGAAAAATCCAAAAATGTTACTATACAAGTCGCTACTTTTGAATAATTGATCGTTAATAATAATAATAATAAATTATTATTATTATTACTATTATTATTATTATTATTATTATTACTATTATTTTTATTTATAGTAATGAATAAATAGCAATTGATAGAAATTAGTTAATAAGACTTTATAGCAATTAGTTAATAACAATTAATAGAAATTATAACAATTAAAAATAAATTAATTAATAACAATTAATAACAACAATAATAAAATTAACAACTATTAGCAATTAATTAACAACAATTGTCAGAAATTTATTAACAACAATTGTCAGCAATTAATTAATAACAATTATTAGCAATTAGTTGTTATTAACTTATTGCTAATAATTGTTACTGTTATTATTGTTTTGCTATCGTAATTAATATTAATTAACTGCTAACAATTGTTATTAATTATTTATAGCAATTAGTTAATAACAGTTAAATAATTTATTAATTACTTTTTGTTGACAAGAAGCAAATTCTAAATATAAAAAAAAAAATTTTAAAACTAATTGTTTACTAAAAATAAATAACTCCCCAAATTCCCAATAATTATAAAAGAGGAATAAAATGAACAAAATTTAAATTTTATAAAACTAAATTAAATCAAGTTAGTGGACGATGAATCGTTAATGATTTATTTTTGTGTGAATCTAATTTAGAATTGGAATTACAGAACTCGAGTATACTACTGAAAATAGAATTGCAAATCTCACTCAAATTCTCTCCAAATTGACTCATTGCATATTTATAAGGCAAGTTTCCATATTTGAAAATAAATCATTAAATTAAGATACATCAATTTTACTTATATTGTATAAATATATATATAAATTTCAAAATTCAAACTAAACCCCAGTGACATTGTTAATGATATAGTTTGGCAATAATCATTTCTCAATTTCTATATAGTAAGCGTTTAGAGTGCTTTGAAACTGTAAACAAACAGAAACTAGAGGAAATTTCCATAATAATTGGAAAGAGAGGAGTGGATGTCGTTTGATCGAGATTTCCATACTATTGCCTCGAAAAGCGAGCGGGTAATTTTTATATTTATTTGGAAATATTTCTCAAGAATCTGCTCCTTGTGCAGGAATATTTCAATATTCAATTATATATTCAAATTTTTTTTTCCATTTTCTTTTTTATTTTTATTTTACTTCTACAATATTTTTACTTTTACATTATTTTTCTTATTTGTATTTTATTTTTATATTATTCTTATATTACTGTTATTTTATTGTTATTTTATTTTTATTTCGTTTTTCTTTTATTATTGTTATTTTATTTTTATTTTGTTTTTCTTTTATTATTGTTTTATTTTAATTTCTTTCCTCTTACTTTTTATTGTATTTTAATTTAATTTATTTTTCTTTTATTTTATTCTACTTTTATTTTTATTCGAAAAAAAAGAAAAGAAAGAAAAAAAAATTAAAATAAGAATAGAATTATTCTTATTTTAATTTTTTTTTTCTTAACATTTTTTCCAAATTTTTTCACAAAATTTATCGATATTATTAAAGTTCTTCTATTATTCTATACTACTTTTCCTACTGAAGTGGAATATTCCTAATTTGTAATTTCCTATATACATATAATATTTTGAAGTAAATTTCTCAAAGCAATCAATTTAAATATTCATGGAATATTTTATAAATATATATGGTACCTCAAAGGAGTTTAAATGGAATATTTCGTTATATGAAACACAAAGAAGCAAACAATTTTTCAGCACTACTTTAATAGAAAAAAAAATTTTAAATATCAATTAATAAATATAAAAATATAATTAAGAAATATAATTCATAAATATAACTTTAAAAAGTATATAACAATTTTAAAATGAATTATCTAGTTAATATGGATTCTTAGTAGACTAAAGCTTGCAGTCCCTTGAATATTTAATTAATATTTACGTCTAATATTAGTATTTAATTAATATTTAATACCTATTTGAATTTAATTAGTATTAAATATTAATATTTAATCCAATCCCAAAATCTGAATCAGTAAAAATTGATCCATTGATTCACAATAGTTAAAAAAAGTTCACTAAAATACTAATTACAGTGATAAAACATTATACATTTTGTTTTTGCTTTAACATTATTAATATTATTATTATTACAATTAAAATTTTAAAAATTCACTTATCAAGTACATAATTAATTATTATTGTTTATATTTAAAAAAAATTCAATATAATTCTTTGCAAGAATTCAATTATTTTCATAAATAATAACATTCTCGGAAAAATTCAATTTTTTGTTAATATTTTAATAAAAATTTTTGTAAAAAATTCAATTATTTTCAAAACCTTTAATAGTGTCTATTAAAGAAAAATGTAAAAATTGTAATAAAATTCTGAGAAGAATTAAATTATTTTAGAAAATTGTAATAAAATACTGAGAATTTAATTATTTTCGAAAAATTTTAATAAAATTCAATAATTGAGGAATAAGTTTTCAAAACCTGATAAATACAAATTTTGTCATTTCGAAAAATTTAAACAAATGACAATTCTCACATAACGCATTAAAATTAACTTTAATGTATAGAAAAACAAAAATTGTAATAAATTATTCATTTTTGAATATTTTTTCTATTTAAAACGCTCTGTTTGTAATTAAAGTCTATTGTAATAAGAGAATTTAAGGGTTTTGGCAATTTTTTTTTAATAAAAAAAATTAGAATTAAAAATCATCAAGGTTAGGCCACAATATTTTTTAAATTGAAAATTCTTTGTTAAGGGCATTTGAACCTTGATGACGTCACACATGCTTTGCACAAACTGTAACGTCATCAAGGTTCAAATGCCCTTAATAAATTTCTTTTCTTCAATTTATTAAACAGTGATAAATCAATTTCTAAGGATTTTAATATTTTAAATATGTATTTATCTTAATTTTTTTCTTTAAAAATGGATTTATCAATTTTTAAAAAATTGCTCCTTAATTAAAAATGTTTAATTTAAATTATTAAGAAACACGGATATTTTTAAAATTTGAAAGAAATTGTTCATAAAATTCAATTACTTTCAAAATTTTCAATATTAAAATTATTTTAAAAAAATAAAAATTTCATTAATTTAAAAAAATTCAAAGCAATTCTTCATAGATGCCACAAAATGATAAATATAAAATTCCAGGATTTTTTGACAAAATTCTATGCAAGAATTTAATTATTTTCACTAAATTAATTTTTCAATTGAAAATATTTTAAAAGAAAAATTATTTATAAAGTTAGGAAACAAATAAGCCAACAACAACTAACATTAAAAATGCGAACAGTTTATCGGAATACAAACTATTATTAATATAGATTTTAATTCACATATTAATATATAACTAATATTTAACATTAATGTTTCATATTTATTCAATATTATTTTTTAAACTCAATAAATTATAATCTAAAAAATAATAATAAACAATTCGGTTTTGAAAAATTAAATTATAATTATTATTAATTGCTAATTTATACTACAAGTCCAAAATTCGAATGCCAATATTGAGAATAAAATTAAATATCTGTTGAAAATGAAATAGATTTTTTTGCCAAAAAACCACTTTTCTGTTAGTAAAAGTTTCCCTTTGTGTATTATATATATACGTGAGCCGTCAAGTGCTTCCTTTAAGTGTGCAAGGCTCTCAGCCAGGAATAACATATGTGAACGATTTTAGAGGTGAATCAAATTTCCAAGCTGTACCTTTATGAACTGTGCAGTAAAGTTTATTACTTGTGGAACGTCATGCTATCTAATTCACCATAAGTTCTGTAATTACCATTCTGTGTTATACATTGAGATGAATAATATATTTCAAATACCGCACGTCATATAATACATTTCCCTATAACTACAATAACTTCAAACTCTCTTCACATAAAATATATATACAATATATATAGGTATTCACTGTACAAAATTAAAATTAAATTAAATTATTATCTTGTGTGTACAAAAATATTTTGTCTTGAAATTTGTCAAAAAAAGAAAAAACAAAAATATAGTTTTATGTATAAAAATTAAAAATTAATAAAACCAATGTTAACCCTTAGAAAAGAGGAATATTAAAAAAAAAGTTCTTTTTTGGAATATAAATAAGTTTGCATATATTATCAATTAAATCTGACGAATATGGTTGATACTTGAAAACTACAGGTGCGTGCAATGGTTACGAACTTTGAAAAAGCCTTGAGGGCTTTTAGAATTTTACGAGCACTCACTATCACCGTGTAGTACCTATAAAATTCTATTTTGTGGTCGAAGTTATGCCATTAAAATCTGCCTTGCTAATCGGCATATAAATGATGTTCAAATTTTTACCCCATAAAAATGTCTATCTTACATTAAATATTTCATTTTAGCATTGATTTTGCTACTCGACAGTGTTTTAATATACATTCAAAAACATATTTTCCCTTCAGCTCTTTTCATATTTTCCTTTCAATATATGAAAGAATAAATTAATAGTTAAGGTTACATTTTTTTCCATTAATAGAATACATTATTAATATTAATATTAATATTAATTAGTAATAATTATTAATAATAAAATAATAACAGAAATAAAATAATCTCCTTATAGTGAGGATTTTCTTTAAATAAATTTCAGAGAATAAAAAACGTTTTTTTTTATTTCTCTGTTACAGGACTTTGTTACGGGTCTCAGCATACTCTCCCGGGGATCAATAGAGGAAAAACTTCGTTGGACATTTTCTTTATATGATATTAATGGAGATGGCTGTATAACTAGAGAAGAAATGACGGATATTGTTACTGCAGTTTATGAATTATTAGGAAAATTGTCTGATAATAGTCCAAATCGTGAAATAGTTCGTGAAAAAGTAGATAGAATGTTTTTGGTAAGTAATCAATTTAAATTTTTTATCCTCATAGAAAAAATCTCCAAATAAATACACTGAAAAAAAAATTTACTATGAAAATAATCGATTACAGACCAAAATCAAATAGAACAAGTAAAGATTATGTCAGACATGATAAAAAAATCTTTTTTTTTACTTAAAAACATTCAAGAGCCTATTTTTAATTAATAAATGAACAAAATAATTTACTACAATTAAAATCCTACGCTTTTGCGTTGAAATATCTTCTAAACAAAGTCAAGTAGTACAAGTAAATATTTTGTCAGGCATGATAAAAAAAAATAGAATAGTGTAAAAACACTATCTATTCTGTAGATTAAAAAAAAATTCGTTCTTTTCTTAAAATCATATATTTTTTGTGCTAAAACATCTGTTGACAAAAAATCAAGTAGTACAAATAAAGACTATGTTAGACATGATTAAAAAAAACTCTGTTACTACTAAAATATATAAACGCTGGTTATAATTATTAAAAATATATTTTAATTAATTTAGGAGATGAGGAAAATTATTCCAATTAAAATCGTAACCTTTTTGTGTTGTGAAACATATCTTTTGACAAAACTCAAGTATAGTACAAGTAAATATTCTGACTGACATGATTTAAAAATTCTTTAATTAATAGAACATAATATATTTTTTTCATTAATTACGAAAGAAAATTAATTGTAAATTAAATCGTGTCAATACTTTTCGTGTCGAACAATTTGACAGCAAAAATCAAGTAGTACAAGTCAATATTTTGTCAGGCATAATGAAAAAAGTACAAAAATAATAAAATAAAATAAAATAAAATAAACACTAGCTATTTTCAGATTAAGTGGAAAAGAAAATTATAACTCAAATCATATGCATTCGTGTGTTAAAATATAGGATGGCAGAAATCAAGTAGTACAAGTAAAGATTACGTCAGACGTGATTAAAAAATCCACTTGTCAAATATAAATAAATAATAGTAATAAATAAAAAGTTTATTATACTTAAATAGTAGTATAATCGCAGAATAAATGATTAATTAATTAGAAACGGAAATTAATTGTAATTAAAGTCTGCTTTCTCTATTGTGTTATAATTGATTCTGGAGATAATGAAAAGCAGACAGACACTTGAAATTTCGTGAGAAAATCCCTAATCATTAAGTTCTCGTTGAAATATAATTACACTTTCGTATATATATATGATTGTGTTAATCTGTCAAATTACTCAAATTTCCCGTTTTCATTCTCATGGGCAAACATCAATATCCTCGAATAGTGTCAATGTCGTTCAATTGCATTTCAATTAAAATAATTTTCTACTCACTCTAAAATTGCCAAGAAAAAAAAAATTATTTTACTAATAATAAAAATTCTAATAACTATGTTTATTGAGAATTAAACAATTTAATTTTCTTTAAATTTCTTTTTCCCTTGTTCTCGTTACATCGAATTTTTTTCCTCTCTAAAGGAAAAATTAAAATTTAGTTTATTTATCGTACAAAAATAAATGGACAAATGGTCAGTTTCAGTGTTGCATTCTATTTTTACTTTTTATTAAAAAAATATTTTTAAAACATTGATAAACATTAGGTACAAAAAATTCAAAAAAAATAATATTTTTCAAACATTGATAAACATTAGAAAAAATTCAAAAAAAAATATTTTTAGAAAATTGATAAATATTAAAAAAATATTTTAAAAAACTATTTTTAAAAAAATTGATGAATATAAAAAAATATTTTTAAAAAATTGATAAATATATGAAAATATTTTTAAAATCTATTTTTAAAAAATTGATAAATATAGAAAAATATTTAAAACTTTAGTTAATATTGAGGTTGAATATTAAGTAGATGCGTAAAAATAGTCAAATTATCTAAAGCTCCCCAGGCGATTTCGTTTTGCATCGTATGACCTGAACTTTGATACGATATCGAATCTTTAGTTTTAACTTGAACCTTTATACCTCTCATTATCTATCGATATTAAACATTATTCACTGAATTTTACACACATGGCTGCAGGGCATTAGTAAATTACTAATTTATCTGTAAACCTATAATTATAAACCAATTTTCTCAACAAACAAAAATTCCCAAAACATACAAAAAAGCAATTAAAATAATAATAATTTTTTTTTGGTCCTTAAATTATAAACATTCAGATAAAGGACATTTTTTGTATTTTAATTTGTATTTTTTTGCAAAGAAAATTTATTTTTTATATTCAAAAAACTTCACACAATAACTATTCTAAAAATCAATTATTATCAAAAATTTTACCTGAAATTTATTTTTTAATAAATTTTTAATAGAAAATTTTTCCAGAATTCAATTATTTACATGCAAAAATAAATAATTTATTCAATAATTGAATATTTCTTAAAATTAAATTTTTATGAAGAATTTCATCAAAATTTTTAAAAATAATTGAATTCTTTCGGTGAATTTAAAAAAAAAAATTTAAGAATAAATGCAATTTTCTATCATCATATTTAAAATTGTATAAAAAATAATTAAAATTCTGCGATAAATTTTGTTATTTAGGAAAATAATTGAATTCTTACAACGAATTTTATTAACAATTTTTTTAAAGCATTGAATTCCTGTAAAGAATTTTATTTTTAAAAATAATTGAATTCCGGAGAAAAATATTAATATTCATGAAAATAATTAATTTCTTGTGAAGAATTTAATTCAAATTTTTTTAAATAACTGAATTTCTCAGAATTTCTAAAAAAAATTTTGAAAATAATTAAATTCCATTGAGAAATTTATTTTCATTAAAAAAAAAAAAAAAATTTTCATTAAAAAAATTGAAAATAATTGAAATCTGACAAAAGAATTTAAAAAAATTATTTTCTAAATAATTAAATTTTTGTGAAAATGTTTATTTTTAAAAAGAATTGAATTCTTGGGAAGAGTTTTATTAAAATTTCTTAAATAATTGAATTGCTTTGAAGACTTTTACTCTTTATGAAAATAATTGAATTCTTTCGAAGATTCTTACAAACATTTTTAACAATAATTGTATTTCTAGGAAGAATGTTATATTCTACGAAAATAATTTTATTCAACGACCTTATTATAATATACGACCTTATTATAATTTTTCAAATTTAAAAAGCATTTTATCAAAAATTTTTTAAATAATTGAATTCTCCAGAAAAATTTTATTATTTAAAAAATAATTTTTTTCTATCGAAGAATTTTATTCAAATTTTTTTTAAATAATTGAATTCCCATAAAAAAATGTATTATTTGTGAAAATAATTGAATTTTCAAGAAGAATTGTATTAAAAATAATTGAATTCTTGCAACGAATTTTATTAAAAAATTTTTTAATGAATTGAATTCCTGTATAGAATTTTATTTGTAAAAATAATTGAATTCCGGAGAAAAATATTAATATTCATGAAAATAATTAATTTCTTGTGAAGAATTTTATTCAAATTTTTTTAAATAATTGAATTCTCAAGAAAAATTTTATTATTTATAAAAATAATTGATTTATAGCAAAGAATTTTATTCAAATTTTTTTTAAAGAATTGAATTCCCATAAAAAAAATGTATTATTTGTGAAAATAATTGAATTCTCAAGAAGAATTGTATTGAAATTGAAAATAATTGAATTGTATAGGAAAATTTTATTAAAATTGCAATTTTGTTAACTAAATCTTGTAAAGAATTTTGTCAAAATTTTTTTAAATAGCAGTATTTTTAAAAGAATTTTATTTAAATTTTTCGAAATAATTGAATTTCTCAGAACTATTTTAATTTTTTTTCAATTCTCTGAATATATTTGAATTCTTTGGAGAAACTTCATTTAAAAATAAAAAATTATTGAATTGGTGCGAAGAAATATATAAAAAATTGGTATATATTTAAATTCCTGTGAAATTTTTATTAAAATTTTGTTGAAATAATACAAAAGAATTTTTTTGTAAAATTTTATTAAAATAGTAGATATTAAAAATAATTGAAATGAGGAAAATAATTTTAAAAATCATATTATTCACGTCAGACAGTAATTAATTTTCGATTAATTAATAAACAATAAAAATGCGAATACCGCATATGTAGATAACGATATAATCGCATCTATATTTTTCCAAAGTAATAAATTTTTAACAAATAAAAATTGTCAGCCACAAATGATTTATGAAAATTTGAATTTTGATTGTATAAAATCCATTCCCTGGGGTATTGATACCAGTAACAAATATATAAATACCACGATTATAATCTACTTTGATTGAAAGTTGAAACTTATTAACATATCAATTATTATTTGTTAGATTTCATTTTCGAAATTTATTACTCAATATAATTTTACTATTTCAATATACGAGGCAACCATCAATTAATATACCAATACTCACTCTAGAGAAAATGATTTTGAAAATTTAATTTCAAATCAACTTTTAAATTTATAGGAAAAATTTTACGCTTAGAAATGCATTTAATTAGAATGCCATCCGATTAAACTGATTGTATGAATTCATTTCGCCAAAGATAAGAGAAACGTGCTTAAAATAATGATATTTTTCTTCTCTGCAATCGTAAATACTATAGTTTTTATTTTATTTTAATCTCGAACGATATTTAATTCGGGGGAATTATTATTATGGAAAGAAAAAAAAAGAAAAAGTGAGACACGTGTAGATTTTATTATTTTTAGGGTTCCGTACACCATAGGTGTACTGACGGAACCCTTATGAAATCACTCGTGTGTCCGTCCCAGCCACGCAAAATGGGCTGTCCCCCCCCCCTTAACTTTTACAAATCTTAACCTAATGAGCTGAAATTCGGCAGGGATCTTCAGTTTTAAGTGCAGATTACAGGAAAAAAATAGCGAACACAATTGACGGACATATTTGCGAACTAGGAGGAAAAGAAATAGAATTTTTCCGAAAAAATTACAAAAAATGACCCTGTCCCCCCCCTTAACTTTTACAAATCTCAACCTGGTGAGCTGAAATTCGGTAAGGATCTTCAGTTTTAAGTGCAAATTACAGGAAAAATATAGCGAACCCAATTGACGGATATATTTGCAAACTAGGAGGGAAAGAAATTCAATTTTTTCGAAAAAATTGAAAAAATTACCCTGTCCCCCCCCTTTAACTTTTACAAATCTTAACTTGATGAGCTGAAATTCGGTAGGGATCATCAGTTTTAAGTGCAGATTACAGGAAAAATATAGCGAACCTGATTGGTGGAGATATTTGGGAACTAGAAGGGAAAGAAATTGAATTTTTTTTAAAAAATTGCAAAAAATGACCCTGTCCCCCCCCCTTAACTTTTACAAATCTCAACCTGGTGAGTTGAAATTCGGTAGGGATCTTCAGTTTTAAGTGTAGATTACAGGAAAAATATAACGAACCCGATTGACAAACATATTTGCGAACTAGGAGGGAAAGAAATTTAATTTTTTCGAAAAAATTGCAAAAAATGACCCTGTCCCCCCCCCTTAACTTTTATAAATCTCAAAATGGTGAGCTGAAATTCTGTAAGGATCTTCAGTTTTAAGTGCAAATTACAGGAAAAATATAGCGAACCTGATTGGTGGAGATATTTGGGAACTAGAAGGGAAAGAAATTCAATTTTTTTGGAAAAATTACAAAAAATAACCCTGTCCCCCCCCTTAACTTTTACAAATCTCAACCTGGTAAGTTAAAATTCGGTAGGGATCTTCAGTTTTAAGTGCAGATTACAGGAAAAATATAGCGAACACAATTGACGGACATATTTGCGAACTAGGAGGAAAAGAAATAGAATTTTTCCGAAAAAATTACAAAAAATGACCCTGTCCCCCCCCCTTAACTTTTACAAATCTCAACCTGGTGAGCTGAAATTCGGTAAGGATCTTCAGTTTTAAGTGCAAATTACAGGAAAAATATAGCGAACTTGATTGGTGGAGATATTTGGGAACTAGAAGGGAAAGAAATTCAATTTTTTCGTAAAAATAGCAAAAAATGACCCTGTCATCCCCCCTTTAATTTTATAAATCTCAAAATGGTGAGCTGAAATTCTGTAAGGATCTTCAGTTTTAAGTGCAGATTACAGGAAAAATATAGCGAACTTGATTGGTGGAGATATTTGGGAACTAGAAGGGAAAGAAATTCAATTTTTTTGGAAAAATTGCAAAAAATGACCCTGTCAATATGGATTTTTATAGTTTTTTCTTGTAATTTACATGTAATAAAAATACATATGTATACCGAATTTCAGGTCAATAAGTTTATATATGTTAATTTTAATCAATTATATTTCTTATATATATATTTTTTTTATAAAAAATAAGTTTTATTTTGGTGTACGGAACCCTCGATCTTAATGCGAGTGCAACTCGCACTTGCCCGATTTTTTTTGAAAATCAGATGATTTATTATTTTGTCCCAATTTCTGAATGTTGATTTTTCTTATTCTGCAAGTATTTTATTTTATTTATTATTTTTTATTCTTCTTTTTTGCAGTGTATTTCTATTTTTAAATTTATTTTACTGTTTTTTTTTTATTATTTTTACTTTTTTTTTTGCTTTGCCTTTTGATTTGTAGTTTTTTTACTTCTTTTTTTTTGTTTTTCTTTGCCTTTTGTTTTGTAATTTTTTTATTTTTGCCGTAAAAAAAATTCGCGTGTCATTTTTTTTATTCGTAATTAATTATTTAACCCAATATTTAATAAATTTTTTTACATTTTCCTCGTTATCCAATTTTCTTTTCAAATACACAAAATTTAATTACAACTGTTTTAATTATTTCAGAAATTATTATATTTTCCATAATTATAATTCAAAAGAAATTAACAAAGTGTACAAAAAAAATCCCTTTCACGTTTCAAGTAAAATTAATTTACATAGAATTTTCTTTTTATAACATAATTCTTTTTTTGCACAAGTAAAACGAAACGGATTATTGGACTTTTTTTTCTTGCGTTTCCTGTTGAATAAATTTTCATATTTCCGCAATGTCTGCGCTTTATAATAAGACTTCTTCTATAGTTGAGAAAAGAATTTCAAGAAAATGTTATATAGAATAAAATCAACAAACTATTTTTCTTTTTATCAACAAAATTCTAATTTTCTTTAATGAAAAAATCGATGAAATTTAACAATTCTCTTTTTTTTTGTTTAATTTTTTTTTCTTTCACACAAAAACTAGCGTTTTTATTTGGCGTTGGTTTTAGAAGCGCATAAACGATAGTTCATCACTGTCAGAAATTTTTTGCTCACGACAGACAAGAATGAATCCACATTTTATTCGAGATCATATGCTTTATCCTCGTGGCTCATTCCCGACATTAATTAATCTAATGCATACTATTTTTCACAAAACTTATCTTTTTCGGTATAAAATGTGAACTCCTACACCTCTTGATATATAGAGAATTACTTGAATTTATATTTAGTCATAAATTAGTGAAAGATAGAGGTGAAAAAGAATTTACATTTTTCTAAGGACTTCTTTTATTTATTTACTTATTTTATTTGTAAAATAAAGTAGAGAAAAAAAAATCAAGATAAAATATAAATCTTTCTACTCAGAGTGATATTTATTTATTTTTTGTAAATTTAAATAAATAAATAAATGAATAATTAATAATAATAATAATAATAATAATAATAAATAAAATTTTTCATAACTATAAAACATGAAGATGACCAAGTGATATATAAAATCATTTACAATACAATTATTATTTACAAGAATTTTTAACTAAAATTCTTCTTTTAATCGATTATTTTTAATAATTTTCGAAAAAGTTCTTTGACAATTTTTAAATCCATTTGTTTACAATATTCCATTTTACGAAATTTCAATTATTCGTAAATTCTTCAATTAAATATTTCAATTAAATATTAGAAAATAAAAACTTAAAAAATAATATTAAAAAAAATTCAATTAAACTTTTTCAAAAAAATTAATTTCAAAATTCAATTATTATTAAAAATTCACGCTATATTGCTTTTAATATTATTCAATTATTATCTAAAATTTTAACTAAAATTCAGTTTTAAATCAATTATTTAAATACAAAAGTAAATAATTTACTGAACAATTAAATGTTTCTTAAAATTTAATTCTTATAAAGAAAATTTTTATAACAAATTTTTAAATAATTGAATTCTTTTTGACGAATTTTAATAAAATTTTTAAGAATAATTACATTTTTCGAGGAATTTGATTAGAATTTTTAAAAAATAATTGAAATTCTCCAATGAGATTTATTATTTTTGAAAATAATTGAATTCTCGCGAAGAATTTTATTACTTTTGAAAATAATTGAATTCCTGTGAAAAATTCGCAGAAATTCAATAATTTTCATAAATATGAAAATTTTTACAGAAATTCAAATATTTTCAAAATGTTTTTAATAAAATTTTTTCGTAGAAATTAAATTAATTTTAATACAATTAAAAAAAAAATTCTCGATTAGATTCAATAATAAATTTTAAAGAAATTATTCGAAGAAATCCAATTATTACTAACAATTTTGATACAATTCTTTTATACTTTTGAAAATAATTGAAATTTTAATAAGAAATTTATTAAAATTTTTCAGAATAATTTAATTTTGGACAATAGTTTTGCTATTTATAAAGATAATTGAATTCTTGACGACTTTTAAAAATAATTTTTGAACTGAATTCTGGTAATAATTTTATTACCTTTGATGAAAATAATTGAATTTTGCAAAAAATGTTATTAATATTCCTAAAAATTATTGAATTTCTGGAAGAATTTTGTTTTTTATCAAGATAATTGAACTCTTCGAAAAAAAATTAATTAGACAGAATTATTAGTGAAAAATATTAAAAATTAAAATTTTCAAAGATTTTAATTTGAAACCTTTTCAAAATTCAATTATTTATTTAAATTTACACTCTAATGCTTTTAATATTCAATTTACAATCTAAAATTTTAACTGAAATCTATTTTTAAATCAATTTTCATGAGAAAATTTTACGAGATTCAATTATTTAAATACAAAAAAAACAATTTATGGAATAAATTTTGAAGAACAGAATAGAATTCTATTCTATTATTATATTAATATAATTAATTAATTTTTCGTGAAATTCGACTAAAATTGGATTAAAAAATTGAAATTCTATTATAAGTTCTATTATTCATGAAAATAATTGAATTCCTAAAATATTTTTGTATTACTTACGAAAATAATTGAATCCCTGTAAAAATTTTATTATTTATGAAAATAATTAAATGCTTGCATTGAGAAAATTTTTTGAAAATAATTGAAATTTTGCCAAATAGTTTATTAAAATTCTTGAAAATAATTAAATTTCGAAGAAGAATTTAATTATTTCGAAAAATAATTGAAATTTTGACGAGAATTTCAAAAATCTTTTGAACATAATTGAATTTCTGCAAAGAATTTTTTTAAATAATTGAATTCTTTTGGAAAATTTTATTCAAATAGTATATATTAAAAATCATTGAATTGAGGTAAATTTTTGAAAATAATTGAAATTTTGCCAAAAATTTTATTCAAATTCTTGAAAATAATTGAATTTCGAAGAAGAATTTAATTATTTCGAAAGATAATTGAAATTTTGACAAGAATTTCAAAAATCTTTTGAACATAATTGAATTTCTGTAAAGAATTTTTTTAAATAATTGAATTCTTTTGGAAATTTTTTTTCAAATAGTAGATATTAAAAATCATTGAATTGAGAAAATTTTTTGAAAATAATTGAAATTTTTCCAAACAGTTTATTCAGATTTTTGAAAATAATTGAATTTTAGAGAAGAATTCAATTATTTCTAAAAATAATTGAAATTTTGACGAGAATTTCAAAAATCTTTTGAACATAATTGAATTTCTGCAAAGAATTTTATTACATTTGAAAATAATTGAATTTCTGCAATCATTTGTAATTTCTCTAAAACTATCCAAATTATATCGTACGATTTACGAACTTTTTATCCTTTTTCAATCAAATTACGAACTTTACGAACCTTTTTTTCAAAAAACGGACTTTTACGGGATTTCCGAACCTAGTTCGTGCCCTGTTATTTGCAGAAAAAGCAGAAACATCTTTTCTTTAAAAAAAAAGCAAAAAGCAAAAAAATCCTTGAAGAAATATCATCGAAAATTGTTAGAAACCATACAAATGATATCAAATTTTATCCGCAAGCACAAGTCGAGAAAAACAGTTGATCAAAAGTTATTGGCGGTAGCTTCTCATGTAACAAATTGCAAACCTGATAAAAAAAAAGCGAAGAGTACAAAAATGTCTCTTGCGGAAAATTCTTTCCACACAAACAAAGAGAGGTCGATATCTCAAAAAATGTACAGAACAAAATAAAAAAGAAAAGCAACATCTTCTCCTGTCGAACGAAAATTCGTCACAATTCACATTTGAAATTTGAAATCCCATATGCAAAGATATTTTATACAAAATAAAAATCAATTTATATAGATAGGTACACAAAATGGAAACGTGATATTCTTTTGTTTTAGCGAGCAATATTTTTTAAAATATATCCGCACATGATTTTTTTTTTCTCAATTCTTTTGTGTTAAAACTCTCTCTGTGTATATACTATTTTTTTGTTATACTTTTTTCGACGAGACGAATACTTTTAAACGCCCGTTTTTTTTTTTTTTTTTTTTTTTTTTGAAAGAGTAAATAAATAACAATGAATCTTGTTACTTGGTATGAAAAATATATTGGTTCTATTTATAACAGAAAAAAAGGGGGGGGGAAAACACTCTCGGAGTGGACATTAATATTCGATTCGTTCTCGTTATGAAAAGTGAAACTATTGTCGAAATCAATCACTGCTAATTAATTGTCTCTTTGCGATAACTTGAAATCTGAACGTGCTCATCAACCGTATAAAATGCACATTTGTATGGATACTCGTACGAGCTTTAATTAAAAACCAAGTAGCACGATCCGCGCTAATCTGCCTTATTTTGTGTATACATATATAGAAAATGTGTTCTATTGCTCGTAGAGCCGCAATTTAAGACAAGATGTTCCTCTTTTTTTCAAATAAAGAGAAAATTAAATTTTCCTTTTTTATTCATATGTTGCATTTTTTATAATAAATACTAATAATAATTAATAATTAATTATCTAAGGATAATTAATTATCATAGAAAAATTAAATTTAATTACATAAAAATAAATAAATTATTTAATGAATAATTTTACTTAAATATTTCAAAATTAATTCAATTTCAAAAGAGTTGCGTTTACAATTTTCATAAGTAAATGAACTTCAAACGGATTCAATTTGAAATTTTATAAAATTCCAATGTTAAATGAATTTAATTAGAAATTTTAATGATAACTTGGATTTTTAAAAAATTTTAATAATTCAAAATCATTTAAAATTAGTTAAATTTATCAATATGTATTTAATTAATTATTGAAAATAATGGATTTATAGAAGAATTTAGTGAAAAACACTAAAAAAATTCAATTTTTAAAAAATTTTTGCAGAAATTCAATTATTTTCGAGCGAGTAATATATTCTTCGTAAAAACAATAATTAAATTTTTTTATAAGAATTTTAATAAAATTTTCAAGAATAATTGCATTTTTCGAAGAGTTCAATTAACTTGATAAAAAACCAAATTCTTCCAGAAATTCAATTATTTTTAGGAATAATAATAACATTTTCTGCAAAATTCAATTATTTTCATCAAAAGTAATAAAATTATTAGCAGAATTCAATTATTCAAAAAAAAATTTTTTTTTAAGTCGTCAAGAATTCAATTATTTTTATAAATAGCAAAATTCTTGGCCAAAATACAATTATTCTCAAAAATTTTAATAAATTTCTTATTAAAATTTCAATAATTTTCAAAAGTATAAAAGAATTTTATCAAAATTTTATCAAAATTATTGAGAACAATTGGATTGTTTCGAATAATTTCATTAAAATTTATTATTCAATCATATCGAGAATTTTTTTTTTTGAAATTGTATTAAAATTAATTTAATTTCTACGAAAAAGTTTTATTAAAACATTTTGAAAATATTTGAATTTCTGTAAAAATTTTCATATTTATGAAAATAATTGAATTTCAGCGACTTTTTTACAGGAATTTAATTATTTTTGAAAATCTTAGTCACAATTATTATCTTTATAAATAAAAAAATTCTTCTTCAAAATTTAATTATTTTCAAAAAATTTTAATAAAATTCTTGTCAAAATTTCAATTGTCAGCAAAGTTTAATTATTTTCATAAATAATAAAAATTTCACAGGAATTCAATAATGTATAAATTTTTTATAAGTTTCTTTTCATTAATTCAATTATTTTTGGAAATAATCAAACTCATCGCAGAATTTCAATTATTTTAAGTACAATTTTAATTAAACTCCTTGAAAAATGTAAGTATTTTAAAACATTTTCTTAAAATTCGTCAAAAGAATTCAATTATTTAAAAATTTTTTTAATAAAATTCTTTAAAAGGATTAAATTTTAAAAAACATTCAATTATTAAATAAATTACTTTCGTATTTAAATAATTGAATTCTCGTAGAATTTTCTAATAAAAATTGGTTTGAAAATTAATTATTGTTTAAATTTTAGATAATAATAGAAAATGAAAATAATTTTTAAGAAGTTACAGTAACAATTTTTTTAGAATATAAAATAATGATTTTAACACACGATCCTCTTTAATTATTATAAAACATGAAGTTATGTAAATAAAAATTCTATCTTATGTAAATCTAAATTTTAATAGTACTATGTAAATTAAAATTTTATTTCTATGTAAATTGAAATTTTATTTTTATATGTAAATTAGAATTTTATTTTTATATGTAAATTGAAATTTTATCTTTACGTAAAATAAAATTTTGATTATCGTAACTCTATGTCGGAGTGTGAACAAACAAAAGTCTAATTTGTTAAGTCCAGTTGAAAATTTAATTTTCACTATTGGAAAACTAGTTAACAGCTTAGTTTAATTAGTTTTGTTGGAGAGACAAAATTTCAAATTTAACTATAGAAAAAAATATAGATATATATTTGAAAAAAAAAATAAAAAATTCAGTAGTAAAGTATTGATTCCGTCAGACAGAATTTTCAACGCAATGAATATAAGAGAAAAATCATTCTAAGTAGTAAGAAACATGTACAGTCGGAAAAAATTTCTTGTTATCGACAAACAGAAAAGTTGTCAGACATTTTTTATTTGTACTATTTTTTTATTTTCTACCATTTTTAAATTTTTTATTTTCACTATTTTTTTTTTTTTTTTTTTTTTTTGACAAAGTCCCTTAAAAATTTAATTATTTGCAAAAATAATAAAATTCTTTACAGAAATTCAATTATTTAAAAAAAAAATTTAATACAATTCGTTGCAAGAATTCAATTATTTTTATAAATTATTTGCAAGATTTCAATTCAATTATTTTCTAGAAATTTATCTAAAATTTTTCTCTAATTCAATTATTTTTTTTTTTTGAGAAAAAAATTTGAAAAAAAAAAATTGCAAAGAAAATTGAAATTTGATTAAAAAAATATTTTTCTTCTAAAAACTTTGATTATAAACGTTGTGCACTTGAGCAACGTAAAGTAGAAAGAATTTTTATTTTTTTTTTTTTGCTAATAATTGTATGTAAATAAAAAATAAATAATCATTATTATTGCGCTTTTAACGCTATTAACGAAATAAATTCGAAATTACAGAAAATGGACGGGAACAAGGACGGTGTTGTGACACTATCCGAATTTCTAGAGGCATGTCGAGCAGATCCTGATATTTCCACTAACATAGCGGCCTTTGATACGGCTTTCTGACACTCGATGCGACCACTTAACACGCCCTGGACCTGAACAAAGTCCCTGCAAGCGGAAATTGATACAGCATCCGAATTTTTACTTTCTCACTTTTTGCGGATGTTTAACAAAGGAAAAAGAAGAAAACTCTTCGACATTTGATGTTTTCAAGACAGTTTGTGAATTTTTCACATACCTCTGCTCCAGTTTCTCAATGAAAAAGAAAGAAAAAGAAAGAAAAAGAAGAAGAAGACGAAATAATAAAGAAAAAAAGAAAATGTAATTTGACAAGAAAACAGAAAAAGAAGTCTGTAGAAGAAGCTCAACTATCGACACCTGCCATTGTTCTCGTGAAAAAAAGTACATCGTTAGAAAATATCTCGTTCAAGGTAAAAAAAAAATAAAAACAACACCTTGAAATCATTTTATTTCTCTCGAAAAGCAATTTACAATTTTGAGGCTTGTAGACAAGTATATAAAAAAATTAATTCTATTTTTGAAAAAATATTACAATAATTTCGATTTTTGAATTATTCAAAAAATTGAAATTTTTATTTCCTTTTAAATATTTTTAGTATTCTAACAAAAACCTCAAAATTGCATATAGAAAATTGTGAAATGAAAATGTTTGCAATCCTTTTTTTATAAACAATAATTCATTTAATAGTTAATAATTTCAATTGCAATAAATGATTTAATTAATAAATACTTAATTTATTGAAAAGAAACAATTTAATTTCCAAACGATATACGTCCAACAATAACAATATTTAATTTTACAAAAAAAAAAAAAAAGTTTTCATGTTTACACAGTGCCAAAAATAGCTTTGTGTTAAAGAAAATAAAATGAAGGAAAAAAAATGAACCGAGCATCATTTTAACCGTTCGTATTTTATAGCATAATTTAGTAAAGTAAAAAAGCAAGTACTGAACATTTTTATTGCGCCAGCTTTTTGCAAATATTTTATTATCACTCATATAAAATATACACATTTTCATTTCATAATGACGTGTGTATATATTTAAAGCAAAAAAAAGAGAAAAATGACACCAGGCTTTATGAGCCACTTTGCAAATCAACGCGGCTAATTAGACAAATACTTTTTACAAAAAAAAAATCTATTGTAGAATATTTTCAAATATGGTGTCGATATAATAGAAATATTTTCAAATATAAATAAATTATAATTCGATGCTCAGATGAATAATCCCGTATGAATAGTATTAATTTTTAATTATTAATTTTTATCTATTTTTATCTTTAATTTAAAAATTCATTTTCCATTTTTTATTTTTCTATAATTTTAAAACAAAATTATTTTCTATAAATAAAGAGTTGAATTATTTTTTATCAAATAAAAAATTGAATCGTCTATTAATTTTTGAGAACGAAAAAAATCAACTTTTCGAGAAACAAATACTTTTGCTAATACTCAAATGAAATTCAAGTGGAAAATTTTATTTTGTAAATACTAAATATCGAAAAATTTCATTTGAAAACAAATTGAACGGATTTCAAAAAATTCTATTCAAGTTTTAAAAAAAAAAGTATTTAAAATTCACAAGGAGAAAAAAAATTATTTTCTAAATTAAATGTAAAAATATTTTTTTAAGAATTTTTTTTCCAAACTAAAAATTGAATTATTTTTTCAAACTAAAAATTCAATTATTTGTGAAAACTAAAAATTGAATTATTTTTCAAAACTAAAAATTGAATTATTTTTTGAAAACGAAAAATTGAATTATTTTTCAAAACTAAAAATTCAATTATTTTTCAAATCTAAAAATTGAATTATTTTTCAAAACTAAAGAAAAATTATTTTTTATCGATTAAAAATATTGAATCGTCTACTAATTTTTCTAAATGGAAAAAAAATCAACAAAAATACTTTTCTAAAATATTTAATAAAATTCAAATGGAAAATTTATTTTTTAATTCGCTAAAATATTCCATTTGAAAAGAAAGTGAACTTGGAAAAATTCCATTTGAAAAAAAAAATGAAAGGAATTCAGAAAATTTTATTCAAATTAAAAAAATATTTAAAATTCAAAGAGGAGAGAAAATATATTGAAAAATTTATCCTTTGAAATTCAATTTAGAAAGAATTTTTTTTTTAATTCGAGAACATCTATATATTTTTAAGATACATAGAAAAAAAATATGACTTGACGTTATAAATATATATAATACAGTTTGTATAGGCAATGAAAAGAAAAGAAAAAAATATATAAATAAAAATATAAATATAAATATATAAATATAAATTATAAATATATAAATAGTTATTCACAGACATAAGTGAGAGTGTATAATATGTGTGCACGATTCGAATGAGTAGAAAATATAATTATTTTAAATTCTCGTAAAGTAGCTTCGAAAGCCGACGAAGAATTTTTGGATTGTTGTATCTAGTGAGTAAAACATGATGCAAAGTATATTTATTTTTGTGACAATTAGGGCACATTAAGCATAGTCTTAAAATTCACGCTGCTAACAAGAGAAAAAAATTCCTCAAAAGTAAAAAATTTTTACTATTTGGCAATTTTTACTAACTTTCTTATTTATTTATTTATCGAAATAAACAAAATAAGTCTCATTTTAATTTTTTTTTTTAAATAATTTTTTATTATTTTTTTCCATTATCATTTTTATTATTAATTTCTATTATAATTTATGTTTATTTATTTATTTATTTAGTATTAACTTTAATGTTTATGTTTATTTTATTTCAATATTTTTATTATTTCATTTAATTTCATTCAATAAATTCAAAAGAAATTTGATCAAAACTTCAAAACTTAAAATTAATTTAAATTTAATTCAGAATTAAATTCAAAAATTAAACGAAAAAGTTGAAAAATTCGATTATTAGCAGCGCAAGTAATGTTAATAATACGTAAGTTAAATATAAGAAAGAAATTGAGATAAACATCGAATGTTGTCTCATATCAAATCGATCACTACCACATGTCTTTGAAGTTTTTCCGTAATATTTAAATATAAAGAGAAAAAAAAATTAACAAGAAAAGAGAGTTTCTATATAAGAAAAAAAAGAGATTGAGGAAAGGCCCAAAAAAGCACTATTTAGATATATAAATATATTATAAAAAAAATTTTCGAAATCCTCTGGAAAAAAATCTAATTTAGTGATAAAATGGTAAAAAAAAATTTAGATAATTCTACTCTTTAAAAAACGAAAAAAAAATCTATCACCCAATGCATGTATATTGTACCTGTAGCATCAGCTATAATAATGTCTACAGTAGAAAAACTTTTTCAAAAAAAAATGTACCACACAATTTTATTCTATACATAAATTGTTCTAATGTACTTTATCTATCTCTTAGAACAGCCCTGGTCCAAGTAAAAGAGAAAAGTATATTTAATTTCTTATCTTTCGTGATTTATAAATACAAAAATTCAATGATAATAGTATCAAAATACTGTATTTAAATTTAAAGGAGAAAAATTCATAGACAGAAAAAATTAGTTTCAATCTTACGATGCAATTGAGTTTGAAAAAAAGTCTAAAAAAATCTTTTCTGCAATGGTTATTTTATTTAAATGAATAATTATTCAAATAAACAATTATTCAAATAAATAGTTATTCAAATAAATAATTATTCAAATAGACCATTATTAAAAACAATAATTATTCAGGTAAGAAATTATTCAAAAAAATAATTGTACAAATAAATAATTATTCAAATAAAATAATTGTTCATAAAGAATTATTATTCATATAAATAATTGTTCATAAAGAATTATTATTCAAATAAATAATTGTTCAAATAAATAATTGTTCAAGTAAATAATTGTTCAAATAAATAATTGTTCAAGTAAATAATTATTATTCAAAAAAATAATTGTTCAAATAAATAATAATTCGAATAAACAATTATTCAGGTAAACAATTATTCATAAGGAAATAATTGCCCAAATAAATATTTATTCAAGTAAATAATTATTATTTAACAAAATAATTGTTCAAATAAATAATTATTATTTAACAAAATAATTGTTCAAATAAATAATTTTTAGGAAAAAGAATTATTTAGGTAAATAATTATTCAAGTAAATAATCGTTAAAATAAATAATTGTTCTAATAAGTATTCGAAAAAATAATTATTCGAATAAATTATTATTATTATTGAAAGAAATAATAAATCAGGTAAATACTTATTTAATTTAAGGAAATAATTATTCAAGTAAATAATTATTTAAATAAAAAGTTATTCAGGTAAATAATTATGCCAACTAATAATTGCGCAAATAAATAATTATTCAAATAGATAATATTTTTCAAAAAAATATGTTTTAAAAAAAAAATAATTGTTCAAATAAATAATTATTATTCAAAAAACTATTTATTCAAATGAATAATTATTCGATTAAAAAATAAATAATTAAAAATACAATTTAATTCTTTGAACCAACAAACAAGAAATGAAAGAAAACTCATCGCTTTCTTTCTTTTTTTTATTGCAGATTTCAAGATTATTTTCTTAAAAAAAAAAAAAAACTTTGAAGAAAAAAGAGATTTTATCAGACTTTTTCAATTCTCATTTACAAGTTAAACTGTTTTTAAACATAGAGTTCTTTTTACAACAAACTTTGAATTTGCATATTTAAAGGTATAGTTTGGTGAGACAAATTCAAAACTTGTTTTCACAAGAGCCACACGGACGATATACATAAATAAATATAGAATTGAATCAAAACTTTTTGAGTTGCTCTTTGTATGCGAAATATCCGCATATTTTTTTTTCTTCTTCTACTTCTTCTTTTTTTTTTGTTACATCTATACTTATTGATGACTATAAATATATATAGACTATTGTTGAAAATCGCATATAGTAGCTAATGCGATCTATCTTTAACTTGACAAAAAAAGAAAGAAAAATCTTTTCTCCAATGGAACTATACTATTTTCTAACTGTATTAAAAAAATACAAAAGAAATGTCAAACGATATAATTCAGTGAAAATATTTTCACGAGAAATTATTATTTAAATTTCACAGGGAAAATTTTTATTATTAATTATTACATTTTTTTTAATTTCTACTTTATTTAATTAATCTATTAGTAAGTAGTTGTATTTTTTATCAATTAATTTTATTTATTACGGATTTTTTAATTCATTTTTCGCCTTTTTAATTTTTGGCTTTATTTCTCTATTTTTTAATTTTCTATTTTATTATATTAATTTTATCAATTAATTTCATTTATCATTGATTTTTAAATTCATTTTTCGTTTTTCTAATTTTTTACTTTATTTTATCAAATTATTCAAAATATTATTAGTAACGAATAATTAAATTTCAATAAAAAATTTGAAATTATAAAACTTTTTCGAAAAAAATTCTCAAAAAATAAAAATTCCTTTGAATTTGAATTTTAAAATTTTAAATTACTATTTATTTGTTTATTATTTTACAGTATTTATTAAATATTATTTACTAAATAATGTAAAGTAGTAAATAAATAAAAAAAAGGAAATAAGAAAAATAATAAATAAATAAATCTTTTACTTCTCTGAATGAAAATATTTCACTGAACTAAATCGTCTCACCTTTGAAAAATCGCAGGAAAGAAATCAACTTGAAGGAAAAATTGCAAACTTAATAATAATAATAATAAAAAAAAACTTTTGGTCGGGCTGTGCTTTTAATGGCTGACAGATGGTCCAAACATAGACTATGTATATGTGTAAACAAAATTATAGAATTTACAACAAAAAAAACAAAATAAAATAGTTTAACAATAACAAATAAATACCTCACGGCATTTGAGATCAGAGTCCTCGACTCTCGATTAAAAAAAATATATCCATCTCCTTAATTAATTAAATTATTATTTATTCATAAAAATAAAAAAAAAATAAAAGGTTAAACACTATTCTGAATCGAAAATTATTCGCAAAAAAGAACAAATAATAATACTCAGAAGCCGTTTGGTTATCACGAGTTTAATATGAGAGAGAAAAAGCGCAAATCGATTATATGACGTTAATTGTAAAGAATTTTAAAAATAATTAAATATATGATAATATCCATATGGCGATATATTTTCAATGTAAGTCGACGATGTATTATTGTATATGTATAAAATCCCTGATATTACCTTTAACAAACTCGTCGAGGCCATAATGGAAACGGAATTTACCGGCAAAGCTGTTTGTATTTTTAATTACCGCCACACATATATATATTTCGAAACAATGAAAAGTGTTATTTATCCGTTAAAATTACAAAAAAAAAAATGAAAGAGGGGAAAATAAATTTTTAAACATCATCCGGGAAAAATCGTTTCCGTGTTTCCATTGAACGGGTGTGTTTGAATGTTGATTGTTAAATGTTAGAATATAGTCAATACGATATGAAAATCCACTGTTTAAATTATAATTTCATTTTTTCAATTCTATTTTTATTTTGTTAATTAAATTTTCGAATTTTATTTTTTCTGATGCAAAATAAAATTTTTCAATTTTACTGCTAAATTAAATTTTTCAATTTTATTTTTACTACAAAATAAATTTTCCAACTTTATTTTTACTAGAAATTAAATTTTCGAATTTTATTTTTACCGCAAATTTGAACTTTTCAATTTTAGTTTTACTACAAATCAAATATTCGAATTTAATTTTACTGTAAATTTCATTTTTCAATTTTAATTTTTACTACAAACTACAAATTTTCGAATTTTATTTTTACTGCAAAATCTTCGAATTTTATTTTTACTGAAAATTGAACTTTTCTACTTTATGTTTACTGTAAATCACATTTTTCAATTTTAATTTTTACTACAAACCACAAATTGAATTTTTCAATTCTATTTCCACTATAAATTAAATTTTCAAATTCTATTTTCATTCTAAATTAAATTTTCCATATTTTTTTCATTATATAATTTGAATTTTTCTATTTTATTTCTGTTACTAAATTATTCTTTACCATTTTAGATAAATTTCAATACAAAAAAATACTGATTTATTTTTCTAAATTTCAAAATAGTCTTTTAATCGGATAAATAAAATGCTGAAAAAAAAACTAATAAAAATTTGCAAGAAAAGAAAATGTGTAAATATTTTTTTTCTTTCCTTTTCGTCAATATAACCGCTTATTTTTCTTACAATCAAATTTCATACTTGAACGTATCCAATTTTGGCCTCAACTCGATTACCGAATTAAGTAACAAAAAGAAATAAAATAAGAGAGAGAGAGAGAGAAATTCTCTGTATTTTCTTCAAAAAAAAAAAACAAATTGAAATCGAATTACTTTCTTTATAAAAAAAATTAAAACATAAGCAGATCGAATCTATTTTTATTGTATAACAATTATTTCCCAAACTACTTTAAATACCGTACAAAAATCCTCCTCACCAATATACAATAATTAAGAGTGTCTTTTAGAGGCATTTTGTGAAATCCCAAAGTTCTGAGGCCGTCGTAGTGGCAGTATACGTAAAAAAAAGTATATTATTGAACGATATTCGAAAAACAAAAAAAAAATCGCCCGAGCAAGAGAGAGAAAAAAAGAGAGAATAATATATAAAATACTATCATATTGTCAAAACTGTCATTATATCAATATTAAACAGATAGTATTTAAAAGACCGATAAATAATAATTTACGCAAAAAAAAGAGAGAGAAAATTATAAATGTATATAAATACAAATCATAAATTTGTTTGTTATAATAATTATAATGCAGGTGTTTGCTGTAATTTCTGTAAAATTACAGTAACTGTTATAGTGATAGATTACAATATAAAAATATAAATAAAAAGAAGCCTGTATTAAAATTATAATAGATAAAAATACAAAGATTCCTCGCGAGGAAGCAAAAATTATAGAAAAGAAATTTTTGATTTGTACCGAAAAAAATCAGATTCTGCAAACCAAAATATTGCTACCAATCAAAGGGATAGACAATTTTTCAAAATATACAAAAGAATTTCAGTTGAATTTTTAATTTTTCCACAATTCCAAAAATGAAAATTTCTTAATTATACTTTTAAATTTAAAAGTAAAAAAAAAATTTGAGAAAGTTTTTCAAATTAAATTAAATTAAAGTAAATTAATTTTTCAAATTAAATTTATTCTGTCCTTCAAGTGCCAAAAATGTGTAAAAAATAACAAAAATGTTTATCCCTTAAACAAAAAAATTGTCAATGGCTTCAAAAATGGCACGGGACAAAAGAAAAATAAGAAAAAGAATCTCAAGATTGAATTTGATTTGATTAGAATAATTAGCACTTGAATGTTTTTAAAGATTCACTTTTTAATTGTAATGAATGAAAAAATTACTAAATGAAAGTAAAAATTTCAGATTTTCGATTATACGAAACTTTAACTATTTCTAAAAAAGAAATAATTTATTTAAATCAATTTCCTAATCAATTTTCCATTTTATTATTAATTTGGAATTATGAATATTATTTCATATTTACGAATATAGAACAAGAACATAACTTCTTAATTCCATATTAATAATATTCTTCTTCATGGAAATATTTTACACAATTGGAAACATTTTAAAGAAATTCGCTAAAAAAATAATAAATTAAAAGTAAAAGTTTATTCAATAATAATAAATTAAATATTAAAATTGATAAATTCGTAAAAAAACCTGCCAAACAAATAAGCAAAGCTTATAAATTCAAAGAGGCCACAAATATTGTCAGAGAGAAGAAAATTGGAGATAGTAAAAAAAAATAATTTTTAAGTGAATAGAAAATAATAAAATTAAATATGTATTTAAATTATTTTGAAGAGAAAAAAAATAGCAAATCTACTGTGATTTATAAATGCGTTTTTTTAATTTATATTTTTTTTGTGTGTGACTAATTAATGCAGTCACTGCCGTCGCTTGTCTACCGCAACGAAAATCGCTTTTGTGCTTTAAACGCCTAATTGAGAATGCCTCAAGGAGACATCCTTGTGAAAATATCATATCAACATAATCTCATAATTATAATTTCCATAATTTTAGAAATTCCAGAAGCTATCGAAAATAATTTCACTTGAAATTCAAAAGTGCCACTGCGCAGTGGCATTCTTTAAAATCATTTCTTTTTTTAATTTACAAAAATCTGTAATAGCATCGCAATTAAAAAAAAAATTATTAACAGATTTCTTTACTTGGTATCATACGTGCGATTATGTAACAATTTATAAATAAACAGATAATTAATGTTCCTCTGACTACTTTATTTTGAGAAAAGACCATTTTTTTCAATTTTGTTTTTTATAAATTATCGATATTTTTTTCGTAGCATTGAGTTCTTAAGTTTGCTATTTAAAATCATCAACAAAAAGAAAGAAAATTTTCGAACAGAAGAAAAATTTAAATTATTCAAAAAAAAAAGTTTCGAAAAGATTCAGAATCTTATTAAATGAAGAAGGCCATCAATAACAATTTTTCATACATCACGTATATTGCAATCACATTTTATACGATAGACATCTTTTTGCTGTACAATCAAAATGGAATCGCAAGCTAAATTTAATCTGTACAGATTATTTTTTTCCTTCTGTATAAATTATATTCAATTCACCCACTTTTCATTTTTTTTACAGTATAACACATATTTTTCTTTTGTTCATTTTTACTATCACTACTGAACTTATAATAGGCGTAAGAATATATTGAAATATTTTCGTATAAAAAACTTTTTGTTTGTATAAAAAGAATTTTAATCACTTGATTCGATTTTTCAGGGTAACATACAAAAAAAATAATAAAAAAAAGACTTACTTTACACTGTAGTTGAACACTCATTGAAACTTTCCTTTAGTTGGTCACTTATAAATTCCCAATATTTCTTTCTTATAACATCATATTTGTCCGCTAAATCTATGCAAAGCTGAAAATAAATAAAATTTTATTTTCGAAAAAATATAAATATTTCTGTTTAGAATTATTTTCTTTTTCATTTAACGAAAAAAAACTATGAATTAGTTAATTATAATTAATAAATTAATTATACCTTAAGAGCATTATCGACGTTAAATAGTGAATCTGGTGGATCGTTTTCTTTATGCCTTTCCTGACAAATGTCAATTATACAAGCGAGTAAATGATTTACTCTACAACCTTCGGAGTACAATTGTTGACATAACTTCATTACTTTTTCATTATAGCCTAAACCCTTGGGATCATTCATTAAAATTCTGAAATTAAATGAAAGAATTTAGTATTTATTTCTTGAAATATTTACCAGTATTTCATAAATTCAAAAAAATAAAAAATGTTTCTTTGGAAAAATACAACTTAATAATGAAAATAAAAAAAGATCAATTATTAATTTAATTAATAATTAATAATTAATAAGTAACTTACCCTTTCAAATAACTCCAAGGGCTCTCATTTCCTTTAACAATATGAATTTTACTTATGGCAAAATCAATTTCACGATCAATAATCTCTGGCTCAAATTTTGTTGTATTATCTAATACGAAATAACGCTGATTCCAGGCTGAATTATTTCGCACATCTTCTAATAGTAACTCTTCGACGTACTCTATTTCCTTATCATATAAACTTTAACAAAAAAGAGAATAAAATTTAAAGCAAGTGTTTAAATAATTATAAATTATATTGACAAAAATTAATTAAAACAGTTACTAAAGTTACTTAAGTTTAGGCCGACGAAATTAAATTAAAAATCTTAAAATTTTTGAAAATAATTGAATTTCGGAGAAAAATTTTATTATTTATAAAGGTAATTCAAATTTTAACGAGAATTTAAAAAAATTTTTGAAGGTAACTGAATTTCTGTGAAGAATTTTATTACTTTTGAAAGTAATTAAAATTTTGATTAGAATTTTATTCAAATTTTTAAAAATAATTGGAAAAAATCAACTTTCTAAAACACGACTTTCTAAAACAATTTTTTGAATAATTGAATTCTGCTAATAAGTTTATTATTTTTTATGAAAATAATTGAATTTTGCAAAAAAAATTTATTAAAATTCCTAAAAATAACTGAATTTCTAATAGAATTCTGTTTTTTATCAAAATAATTGAATTCCTTCAAAAAATTTTAATAAAATTGTTAAGCATAATTTTTTTCAAGGAATTTGATTAAAATTGTATTGAACTTTTTCAAAAAAAATTAATTCTATCAATTATTGATCAAAATTTCTGCTATAATGCTTTTAATATCCAATTATTATCTAAAACTTTAACTGACACTCACTTTTAAATTAATTTTTATTAGAAAATCCTACGAGAATTCAATTATTTAAATTCAAAAGTAAATAATTTATTGGAGGTATAATTTAATGTTCCTTAAAAATTAATTCTCATAAAGAATTTTATAGATAAATTTTGAAATAATTAAATTCTTTTGACAATTTTAATAAAATTTTTAAGAATAATTACATTTTTCCAGGAATTTGATTAAAATTTTTAAAAAATAATTAAATTCTTGGGAAGAATTTTATTAAGATTTTCAAAAATAATTAAATTCCTGTAAAAAAATTCGGAGAAATTCAATTATTTTAAAAAATTTTAATAAAATTCTTGTCATACCTAAATGAAAAATAAAACTCTTTGCAAATCTTCCAATTACTTTCAAAAATTTTAATAAATTTTTTTTAAAGAATTTAAATATGTTTATTAAATAATAAAAATCTTTGAAGAAATTTAATTATTTTGAAGAATCTTAATAAAATTCTTGGCAAGTATTCAATTATTTTCATAAGTATAAAAATTTTTACAGAATTTCAAATATTTTCAAAAGTTTTAATAAAACTTTTTCGTAGAAATTCCATTAATTTTAATACAATTAAAAAAAAATTGTCGATGAGATTCAATAACAATTATTAAAATTTTAATGAAATTCTTTGAAAAAATTCAATTATTCTTAAGAATTTTGATACAATTCTTTATAAGAATTAAATAATTTCCAAAGAATTGAAAATTTTTAAAAATAATTGAAATTTTGCAATGAGTTTTATTATTTATGAATATAATTGACTTTTCGGGTTGAATTTTATAAAAATGTTTTTAAATAATTAAATTCTGGTTAAAAATTATATTATTTATGAAAATAATTAAAATTTTGCTAAGAATGTTATTCAAATTTATACATTATAATAATCGTAAGTTCCTTTCCGTTAGCAAATTATCTGCATTCATTTGTTTGTTTTGAAAATTAAATTTTGTGGGTTAAGTATTGGCATTTTTTATTTTTTAATGTCAAACTTTTTAATGTGGAAAATACTTTACTTATTAAATTGTCTCGACTCTTTGGTAAAAAATCTAAAATTATCGAAAATTATCAAAAATTCAAAAATCCAAATTTCTTAAAATTCAACATTTTTTCTTCTCTTTTATAAGATTTAGCTTTATTATTTTTGTGCTTTTGGAAAATACTTTACTTATTAAATTGTCTCGACTCTTTGGTAAAAAATCTAAAATTATCAAAAATTCAAAAATCCGAATTTCTTAAAATTCAACATTTTTTCTTCTCTTTTATAGGATTTAGCTTCATTATTTTTGTGCTTTTAGAAAATACTTTACTTATTTAATAGTCTCAAGTCTTTGGTAAAAAATCTACAATTATCAAAAATTCGAAAAAATTCAAAAATCCAAATTTCTTAAAATTCAACATTTTTTCTTCTCCTTTATGGGATTTAGCTTAATTATTTTTGTGCTTTTGGAAAATACTTTACTTATTAAATTGTCTCGTCTCTTTGGTAAAAAATCTAAAATTATCAAAAATTATCAAAAATTCAAAAATCCGTTTTTCTTAAAATTCAACATTTTTTCTTCTCTTTAATGGGATTTAGCTTTATTATTTTTGTGCTTTTGGAAAATACTTTACTTATTAAATTGTCTCGTCTCTTTGGTAAAAAATCTAAAATTATCAAAAATTATCAAAAATTCAAAAATCCGTTTTTCTTAAAATTCAACATTTTTTCCTCTCTTTTATGGAATTTAGCTTCATTATTTTTGTGCTTTTGAAAAATACTTTACTTATTAAATTGTCTCGACTCTTTGGTAAAAAATCTAAAATGATCGAAAATTATCAAAAATTCAAAAATCCGTTTTTCTTAAAATTCAACATTTTTTCCTCTCTTTTATGGGATTTAGCTTCATTATTTTTGTGCTTTTGGAAAATACTTTACTTATTAAATTGTCTCGAATCTTTGGTAAAAAATCTAAAATTATCGAAAATTATCAAAAATTCAAAAATCTAAATTTCTTAAAATTCAACATTTTTTCTTCTCTTTTATGGGATTAAGCTTCATTATTTTTGTGCTTTTGGAAAATACTTTACTTATTAAATTGTCTCGACACTTTGGTAAAAAATCTAAAATTATCAAAAATTCGAAAAAATTCAAAAATCCGAATTTCTTAAAATTCAACATTTTTTTTTCTCTTTTATGGGATTTAGCTTTATTATTTTTGTGCTTTTGGAAAATACTTTACATATTTTTGTGTCTCGAATCTTTGGTAAAAAATCTAAAATTATCAAAAATTATCAAAAATTCAAAAATCCGAATTTCTTAAAATTCAACATTTTTTCTTCTCTTTTATAGGATTTAGCTTCATTATTTTTGTGCTTTTAGAAAATACTTTACTTATTTAATAGTCTCAAGTCTTTGGTAAAAAATCTACAATTATCAAAAATTCGAAAAAATTCAAAAATCCAAATTTCTTAAAATTCAACATTTTTTCTTCTCCTTTATGGGATTTAGCTTTATTATTTTTGTGCTTTTGGAAAATACTTTACTTATTAAATTGTCTCGTCTCTTTGGTAAAAAATCTAAAATTATCGAAAATTATCAAAAATTCAAAAATCCGTTTTTCTTAAAATTCAACATTTTTTCCTCTCTTTTATGGGATTTAGCTTCATTATTTTTGTGCTTTTGGAAAATACTTTACTTATTAAATTGTCTCGAATCTTTGGTAAAAAATCTAAAATTATCGAAAATTATCAAAAATTCAAAAATCCAAATTTCTTAAAATTCAACATTTTTTCTTTTCTTTTATGGGATTAAGCTTCATTATTTTTGTGCTTTTGGAAAATACTTTACTTATTAAATTGTCTCGAATCTTTGGTAAAAAATCTAAAATTATCGAAAATTATCAAAAATTCAAAAATCCAAATTTCTTAAAATTCAACATTTTTTTTTCTCTTTTATAAGATTTTGCTTTATTATTTTTGTGCTTTTGGAAAATACTTTACTTTTTAAATTGTCTCGCCTCTTTGGTAAAAAATCTGAAATTATCGAAAATTATCAAAAATTCAAAAATCCAAATTTCTTAAAATTCAACATTTTTTCTTCTCTTTAATGGGATTTAGCTTCATTATTTTTGTGCTTTTGGAAAATACTTTACTTATTAAATTGTCTCGAATCTTTGGTAAAAAATCTAAAATTATCGAAAATTATCAAAAATTCAAAAATCCAAATTTCTTAAAATTCAACATTTTTTCTTCTCTTTTATGGGATTAAGCTTCATTATTTTTGTGCTTTTGGAAAATACTTTACTTATTAAATTGTCTCGAATCTTTGGTAAAAAATCTAAAATTATCGAAAATTATCAAAAATTCAAAAATCCAAATTTCTTAAAATTCAACATTTTTTTTTCTCTTTTATAAGATTTTGCTTTATTATTTTTGTGCTTTTGGAAAATACTTTACTTATTAAATTGTCTCGCCTCTTTGGTAAAAAATCTGAAATTATCGAAAATTATCAAAAATTCAAAAATCCAAATTTCTTAAAATTCAACATTTTTTCTTCTCTTTAATGGGATTTAGTTTCATTATTTTTGTGCTTTTGGAAAATACTTTACTTATTAAATTGTCTCGACTCTTTGGTAAAAAATCTAAAATTATCGAAAATTATCAAAAATTCAAAAATCCAAATTTCTTAAAATTCAACATTTTTTCTTCTCTTTTATGGGATTTAGCTTCATTATTTTTGTGCTTTTGGAAAATACTTTACTTATTAAATTGTCTCGACTCTTTGGTAAAAAATCTAAAATTATCCAAAATTATCAAAAATTCAAAAATCCAAATTTCTTAAAATTCAACATTTTTTCTTCTCTTTTATGGGATTTAGCTTCATTATTTTTGTGCTTTTGGAAAATACTTTACTTATTAAATTGTCTCAACTCTTTGGTAAAAAATCTAAAATTATCGAATATTATCAAAAATTCAAAAATCCAAATTTCTTAAAATTCAACATTTTTTCTTCTCTTTTATGGGATTTTGCTTCATTATTTTTGTGCTTTTGGAAAATACTTTACTTATTAAATTGTCTCGCCTCTTTGGTAAAAAATCTAAAATTATCGAAAATTATCAAAAATTCAAAAATCCAAATTTCTTAAAATTCAACATTTTTTCTTCTCTTTTATGGGATTTTGCTTCATTATTTTTGTGCTTATAGAAAATACTTTACTTATTAAATTGTCTCGCCTCTTTGGTAAAAAATCTGAAATTATCAAAAATTCGAAAAAATTCAAAAATCCGAATTTCTTAAAATTCAACATTTTTTCTTCTCTTTAATGGGATTTAGCTTCATTATTTTTGTGCTTTTGGAAAATACTTTACTTATTAAATTGTCTCGACTCTTTGGTAAAAAATTAAAAATTATTAAAAATTATCAAAAATCCGAAAAATCGAATTGCTTAAAATTCAACATTTTTTTTTGTCTTTTATGCCATTTAGCTTTATTATTATTTGAATTTTTATTCAAGAGAAAAAATGGAAAACTGAAAAAATTTAGAAACTTTTAAAAATTCCAGGCCTTTTTCATGATTTCCCTGATTTCCAGAAGCCTTTTAAAAATTCCATACCATTTTCATGATTTTCCAGATTCTGTAGGAACCCTGCTTTTGTCTGACTTTCTTCTAAATTATCGAATTCAGTGATTTCTGTGGTGAATTTGGTTAAGTTGTAAAATGATTAATTTCTATTTGAATTCGTTTTTTTTTGAATGTAGAAAATCTGATGTTAATTTAATTCTTTTTTCGTTATGCACGGCAAAAAATATTTAGCGGGATGAACTACAGATTTCACTTTAGTAGCGAAATTTTTCAGTGCTTCAATTAATACTTTCGTTATTCTAGAGAAACTTATCGCTATTTCAAGTAAAACTTTTTTCATTGTGTAATAATTATTATTTCTTTAAAAAGTATTTAATTTAAAATGGCTTTATAAAATAAGCAATGCAAAAGATGACCCAGATACTAATTGTAATTGTTCTAGCCATAGTTTAAGTCTAGTAATGTAAATTCTATTTAAATTGAGACCATTGAGTGAAATTATTTAAATTTTAGTTAGTTAAATCTCTTTGTTAGGTTATAATAATTATTTCTTTAAAATTTTTTAAATTGTTTAAAATAAGCAGCCCCATACAACATTCATTTATTTATGAAAATTGTAAATGTAACTCTTTTAAAATTCAATAAATAATTTATGAGGCAAACAAAAAAGACACAAAAATTCAGAATTTTCTTATGAATTCGAAAAATTTAATTTCATCCTGTACTTTTAATAAAAATCCCCGACTTTCCCCTGATTTCCCTGACCTGTGTCAATCTTGTTCTTCGTCGACAGAAACTTTGGTAACTTTAGTTATTGTTTGATGAAAATCATTGAAATTAATAAAATAACTTACTTAAATGTTCTAATAACCCATTGACGATGCTGCCAGGCGTGATAATTTTTAGCGTCCAATTTTAATATCATTGCAGTGAATTCTAATTCATAACTGGGATCCTTCAGCAATTCCACAATGACCTGCCTGTGATGCCAAAGTTGATAGTTTTTCGAATTCTTCTTCATCAAAAAATTTATACATTTCAATTCCTTCTCGAGATCACTGCCTAATGATTTAAGAATCTCTCTCCTGTACGTCCAAACAGTGTAATTTGCTGGATTTAAATTAGCACAGTCTAAAGTTAATTCCAATGCTCTTTGTGATTTTTCTCCTGATTTTAAAACTGCTCTAAAATAGTCGAAAGCATCCTTGACTGTAAATGAAAAAAACCGAATTGAAAATAGAGCAAAATTAATATTTATATTAATATTAATATTAATAATTAAACATTAATAATCAAGCTTATTACGATTTATTACATTTATTATTATAACAAAAAAAGATAACAATACTCTATTCGTAATAACAACAATATAACAATGTTAAAAAACTTGTTAATTTTTAGCAATTTTACAGAAAATTTTCAAAATATTTAAAAGTTGACTCATTTGGAAAATTTAAAAGTAAATAAATGCAATAAATACAAGAAAATAAGTCAGAAAAAACAGAAAAATAAAGAAAAACACAAAAGAAAGGTTATGTATCTTAGTGCCGCTCTTTTTTCTGAATGAACCAAAGAAATTCGTATAAATTACTGAACGTTTAGCAAAGAGTAACAAATCAAGATTTTCAATATTATAATCAAAAAGAAAACCTTACATTTTTCCGAATAAGGGATAGAAACAATAGGTTCCGGACCATCATCCTGAGGTACGGGAACAACATCTCGCCATTCGTTTCTGTCTCTATAAAATATCCTTTTGGACCGTTTAAACGCTTCATCGAATATTGATTCATCATCTGAACTATCTGACATATTTTCTTTTAATATTAATTATATAATAAAAAAAATATATTTTCAAAACAATATCAATCGGCTTATCTAAAAAGTTTCAAGTTAAAATCTAACCTCTCTATACTCATAAAGTTCTGCACACACGTTGGAATGACATTTTAAGGGTTTATCCACACTTTTTATTTATGAAAAAAGCGCGCGAAATTTGACTCTTTCGCCGTTTCTTTCAAACAAAATAATTTAAATAAATTTATAATGTAAGTTATAAATTAATAATAAATTATTATATTTCTAATAATATTCTTTATTATAATTTCTTTATTGTAAATAAAGATACCCATTAATTATTAATTATAAATAAATAAACCCATCGATTATAAATAAAATATACCCAACGATTATAAATAAATAAACCAAATGAATTATTTTTTAACATTATTAAATTAATTTTATTTCTCCGCAAAATTTATTTCACGATTATAATTGCTCTTAGAATAAAAAAAATCTAACTGAAATCTTTCAAAATGACTGCTTACAAAATTTTTGTATCACTCAACAGTTTTTACACGTCTTACATTTTTTTTCTTTAAGCAACTCGCACGATTGTAAAAAAAAAGAAATTAAAACTATTATTGTCAATTGTGCAAGGCACTTAATTTGCAATATAAAAATAAATACTGTATTCATCCAAATATATTATTCAGCTAAATAATCAGTCTCTTACAAGATTTCCTTCGATGTTGGAGTGACGAAGTATTTTTTATTCTTCCTCAGGAACGAGCGACTAAAACGTAAAATTATTAACCAATATTATTTTCATATTTTATTCATATTAAAAACAATAAATAAATAAATATAAATTTTGATGATATAGAAAATAAATCCATAAAAATTTTAATAATATAAAAAAATAAATCCATGTAAATTTTGATTTTGAATAAATGAATATAAATTTTGATGGTAGAAAAAAATAAATAAATAAATAAATATAAATTTCGACAGTATAAAAATACAAACCTTGAATTTAATGGAGTATGAAAGAATCCCCTGGACGTTGAATGTTTAAATAATGATTCAGTTGAAGGCGTGTGTCTCAATTCTCCAGTTTGTGGTGTTCCAGTTTCATGAGTACTATCCGAATTCACAAAATTAGCCCAATAATCAGAAGGAATTCTTAACAAACTTTCGACGATCTATAAAAAAAGAAAATTAAATTAATTATAAAATTATAATTTGAAATTATCAACAATTGATTTTCGAATTAGAAAAGAAAACTTATTTACAGCAGCTTGATTTTTTGTTTCGCTGAGCATCGACATGACGGACGGTTCCTGACAACTGTAACCAACTAAAGTTGGACCAAAAACTTTGGCAAGATTACTAATTGGCATTTTACACTCAGGACTGCTCGATACACGTTGTAAATGTAAAATTAAAAAAGCAAGAGTGTCACGATTCGGTTGTGGAAGTTCCGAAATCGCTTGATACAGCGCAGCGTCCGAATCCTGTTTATCTGATAAAGCGACAGCGCGTACGAAATCTGCCCATAATCCAACGGTAATTATAGGTTCTTTTAAAGATCTGAAAATAAAATAAAAAACGTTATTTTATAAATAATATTTCTTTTTGGTCTTTTTATTTTTTTCTTCCTTTTCGGCTTTTTTTAGCTTTTAGTTTTTTTACTTCTTTTTGATTCTTTACAAATGTTTATTTTACAAATACTTATTCTTCTTCTAAATATTTTCTTTAGATATTTTGTTGTTCTATTAATGATTTTTCTTGAAAATTATTAACTTATTCACTAAAATAAATTCAAAGTGTCTGTAATTATTTATAGTTTATTATTAAGAAAATAATTATTTATTAGAAAAGAATTTACCGGAGAAAGTCCTTGAGTGTTGAGCAAATTGTCGCAATGTCAACTTTTGATAGATTCGGCGCACCTTTGCCTTTGAGAAATCTTTCTTTTAATAATTTTACTTCCGCGGAACCGCCACTAACTCTGTACAATCCTTGCTCGCTCATTCCTCGAAGTTCTACTTCGTTTATGCAATGTACCACTAATGAAGGTACCATTGGAGGAACCATCGGTGTATAGTCCGCGATTGTGCCCTAAAATAAACAATAAATATCGAATTTATATCGAATAATGAATAAATATTGAATCTCAAAATTGTAATTTAAAATATTAATTTTGAAATAATTCTTACCGAAACGCCTCTCATTGTGGGCGTATTTCCCGCTGGAATACAAGGAAGTGGAACAAATTCTTTACATTCCACGTGAGTATTAGCACGACAGTCTTTACATTTTAATGCTACTTTTCCAAAACGAATTCTATGAGAAAAATTCCAGAGTAAATTAATTTGTCTAAAATAAAATTCTCTATACAAGAAAGAAAGAATTCACAATTACCTTTTGCCACAATGTGAACAAATTTCCGGCTTAATGACAGTTTTAACATTAAAATTGTGTCCCCTCGTAATTTTCGGACTAAGAGTATAGCCACCGATATTGGGACTCGGTTTAAAGACATTTTCAGAATCAGACTCCGACGAAGTTTCTCCAGAAGACTAAAAAAATAACAAGACATTAAGAACATGTTTCTTTTTATAATTCTCAACAATAAAATACCTTAAGAGGATTCCTATTATCCTTTTTACTCGGTGAATTTTTCGTTTTGTTTTCATTACTTTTCTGTCTACCGCGTAAATTATGTAAAGGAGTTTGAGGATCCTTATTTTCATTGCCGGGAATAGTTTCAATAACAGAAGTTGCTGTTATCGGTCCATCTCTATTCACCGAAACAATTGTTTTGGCAATCAATCGATCAGAAATATTGCGATCTGCTATTTTCTGCAAAGAACTTCGTCTCTTTTTTAAACCGTACTCCCCACTAGGTCTGTGCTCTTTCCATTCGCGTTTATTTCTCTGCTGAAGAATAAAACTCGTGTCTAAATCGTCCTCCGACTTAGAATAACAACTCAAATCACTTAAAATTGACGCAGTGGAGTCCAGCTCCGCTATCGGGTTTAATCTGTAAATAAAATCATTAAATCATTAGTAAAAAAAAAAGTAAATTAAGTAATTAAAGAAGTAAATTATTAGTAAATAAAAAATAAATAAATAAATTGAACAATAAATAAAATTTTATTACCTATCAGTATAATAATCCTTTCCGTACGCGTTCCCATGAAATCCATTCATTGACGCATTATTTAAAAATTGTAGTTTTTCTCTAGTTTCATCATTTATATTTCTTCCGCCATCATTGAACAAGAGATCTCTTGCTAATTTTATTTGTCTTTCCTGTAAAAGAAAAACAATTCCAAAAACTTCTTAATAAACAAAAAAAAAATTTGAAAATAAATTTCCGTAGGAAATTCACGTAATTCACTTACAAGAGAATTTCTTTCATCTTCGGCGTGTCTACGTTTCATTTTCTCTTCGTCTAATAATCTTCTTGCGTGGCTCAACATTTTATCAAGAATTGATGCTTCCTGATGTGATTTTTCCAAAGCTGCGTGTAATCGTTGACATTCCTGTACAGACGTCAACCATTTTTGACGCATTTCCTCCTGATTTATTGCAAACTGAAGAAATTCTGCAAAACAAAAAAATAATGAAAAATGCAATAGAAATTAATTAAAATATGATTAAAATTCAACTGTACCTAACCTCAAAATAGTCACAAATCGAATAAAATCGTAAATTAACAATCTTTACATGTAAAACTAATAAAAAAAAGCTAAATTATAGCAAAGTGGATAAATTTTAAATTACTAATTTCTTATTTCTTGTCTGCTATTTATACAAATATACAAAAATATACAACAAATAAAAAGAAGCAATTTCAAACAATTTCAGCAATTTTTCAATTCTAAAATTTCATTTTGATTATTACCATACTCACAGTACGAATCTGAATACGTGAGTTGATTAAAATACTAAAAATTTATACGAGCAGTTTATAAAATAATGCTAAAAATGATTAAAAAGATTAAAAATAAGAAAATAACCGCCGGTGAAAACTAACCTCCTTCACATGATCCGTTGACCAGAGTATTTGTACATCGAACCAATTCATCAAAACTGGCTAATACTGACAATGTGGACATTGTGACTTCTAATTAAAGCTTATTTTACTTAAGCTTCAATTTAGAAAATTATTTTAAAACAAATAATTTTATGTCAAATAACGCACTCTTCGTTTACATTCATAACGATCTTATGGTTCAAACAGGAACATTTCCATAAAGACTGTGAAATACTGAAAAGTTATTGGAAGCAATTTCTTCCGTAATTTACACCTATCCACCAATGCACTGTAAGTATCTCTTCCATTTTGATTTATCTATTATCTAGAAATTTTTAAAATAAAAACTCCACTGTATTATTCTCATAAGAACCACTATGTTTAGTAACAGAATTTTCGGTCTATAATTTCCGTTTCAAAAAATTGGGAAAAAGTTAATATTCAATAATTATCATCAATAGAGCAGGAGAATATTAAAGATGAATTATCTACACATCATTTTATTACAATGGCAAAAAGATAATGACTTTTGTATTGTCAGATAGCCAGTAGCGGATATAGTCAAATTGGTTTTGGAGAAAGTGGAAAACAATTATAAGAAAATTTTATTTTGAACTCGACGATATATTGTTATATTTAGAAAGAAAGGAAAATTTACTAAACTTGTGAAAAAATTGTATTAAGTAGAGAACAACAAAGAGAATAATTAAAATTTTTAAAATTTTCAATTTTTCTAAAACGTTTAAATATAGGTACGCCCCTGTAGTGCAACACACATACAAATGCACACGAATATATGCACAAAGCCAAAATATTTAGTTGTGTGCACGCCGTTCACTTGCACGAGGTTGTGTATTGAGTGTATTCTTACTTTCAGATTTGTTTTGCTCATAATATTTAATCATCCATGAATTTCTCTTGATACATATTGCAAATTAAAACAATAAATGTGAGTTTAAATTACAATCCAGCGTTAAAGATATACAATAATAGAAAGATTTTGTGAAATTTTGTTTATGTGCTTTCATTTCACCAAGTATTATAAAAGAGTGGCGCAGTGGAAACAAATTTTTCTTAAAATTCACTATTTTCAGGTTTTTATACCCCTTTCTTTTCTGAAATTATCAAAAACCAACTTCTATTATATTCATTATAATTCTAAAATCTTATTAAACTCAGAAAATCATTTCTCTCTCTCTCTATTTTCTATAAAACTCCTGAAAAAAATTCGATAATAAAAATAAATCATGATTCCCTTTCTCCCAAGCGTAAATTTGTGAAAAGAAATTCTCTCCTGCCTGTATGGGTACTTGTAATGGAGTTCTTTTATATTCAAAGAGTGATGGAAATTTTGATAAAATAAAAGAAAGCAACTTGAAAAATCTTTGAAGAATTATTTTGCAGTAATTTCAAACCGGAAGAGAATGACAATTACTGATAGTGCACGTTATATACCTAATTATATATACACAGTATTATCTAATTTTTATTTTAATTTTTCTGTTTTTGATTTATTTGAAAATAATTTTATGAATTTTTTAAACAAAATTCTGATTGTTACAATCGTTACTATTAAGAGAATTTCAATAATTTGATACTAAAATTTCAATTCATATTTGAGGTTATTCTAGAAGAGTAAAAATCGTGGAATTTTTATAGAAGGAAAAAACTGAATATCTAAAATTATAATTTTTATAATTTTTATTTTTAAATGTTTTCACCTTTTAAATAATGTACTGAAATAATTTAAATAAATAAATTTATTTATTAAAAAATTTGAAAATAATTAAAGTAATTTCAAGAATTTTATCAACATTTTTTTTAATAATTAAATTCTTTCGAGAAAATGTAATACAAAAATGGATTAAAAATAATTTAATTCTTGGCAAGATTTTTTAATTAAATTCTTTAAAATAATTTAATTCTTTTGAAGAATTTATTTTAATTTTCTTGAAAATAATGAAGTTTTTTAAAATATTTTTTACTGAAAATTTTAAAAGTAATTGAATTTTATGAAGATTTTCTTTTAATTCTTTAAAATCATCGTGTTTATTATTAATTGTAATTAATAAATTTCCTATTAAATTCTATTAAAATTTTTCATAGCACATTAAATTTTTTTAAACAATTTTATTAGAGTTTTTGTATAGAATTACATTTTTTTTAAGAATTTCATTAAATTTCGTAAAAACAATTGAATTTAAATAATATTTTTAAAAATAATTATATTCATTCTAGAAATTTTATTATAATTGTATTAAAAATAATTGAATTTCTCAGAAGAATATTATTATTTAGAAAAATAATTGAATTCTTGACAAGAATTTTACAATTTATATAAAAATAATTAAATTGTTTCGAAGAATTTTATCAGAATTGTGGAAAATAATTGTACTTTTTGAAGGAATTTTATTAAAAAATTTTAAAATAATGATTTTTTTAAAAGAATTTTATCACAATTGTCGAAAATAATTGAATTTTTATTAAAATTCTTGAAAATAATTTAATTGCTCTAATTAATTGTTATTATAATTTTGAGAATAATGAATTTCTTGCAAAAAATGTTATTAAAATTTTTGAATAATATGAATTTTGAATCTATAATCATTCAAAAATTAATGTTTATTCTCGAAAATATAAAGTTTTTTAATTTACAAAATAATTTAATAAACGAAATACCGCGTATCATTTGCTAGTGATTTATATTTTGTTAAATAAAATTTTTTTTCAGATGTCGGGTGAAGAGTACGATAGTGAAATGGATTATTCGGATTCGGATTGTGGCGATACGGGTTATGAGGACTATTACAATGTTCAACCTTGGGGAGGCGAAGCTGACAATGACGTTGATCCGGATCAAGGACGAAAGGATCCCGAATACGCAATTCACGATTGTCTTCGAGTTGAAGAAGTCGAGAGATTATTAAACGAAAATGTTGAGGTTTTAAGTAATAATCTTCACATTACACCGTCCTTAGCCAAAGTCCTGCTTCATACACACGATTGGGCTTTGCAAGATGTTCTCGCCAAGTATCGCACAAATGCTTCAAATTTTCTCGTCACTTCGAAAGTGAAACCCCTACATCCGCCAGATCCATCGTGTGCTCTTAAAATTCAAAGAGGTGGATTTTGCACAGTCTGCGTTACTATTTGTCCACCGGAAAGATTCGCTCTCCTCACGTGTGGACATTCTTTCTGTAAAGAATGCTGGTGCATGCATTTTGAAGTTCAAATCACTCAAGGCATCTCAACTGGTAAATAATTTT